>LPNX011093882.1:64704-191367 GCA_001517045.1 Pseudotsuga menziesii
ACTCGATGGACTGGGCTGCAACCGGTAAAACCTTTGTTTGTTTCTTGACCTACGGTAGCCGGACCGCAAACCGAATGGATTCCCTATACCAAACAGTCAACGGGCTAGTTGGGAACGTTGACTGGGGAGAATCCCTTACTGTTGTTGCCTGAGAATTTCCAGGCCTCAACACCTACAAGGATGAATCTCGAGCCTAGGGAAGAGGCTTCCATGAAGCCAATATTTGAGAAACCTCTCGAAGCTTAAATTTTTACCTTGAGAACTTGAGCACCTATATTTATCCACTGAGACAGAGAGTTACCCAAAGACTTAGTGTTGAGAAGTCTCTTCTCAAGTAAAATTTTCCTCCAAAAATTCAAACTTGTCTACCAAATGCTCACTCTCCTTGGATAGATTTGGCCAGATTTTTGATGCTATAACATAATATTCCGACCTTTACCCATGGGGGTTGGGCCAATACTTATAGCCATGGGAGGATGGAGGAGGTTGAGGATATCATGGGTGAGGTGGAGGGGAGATCCTACAAGGATGGATCTCGAGCCCAGGTGGTCCAAAAGTCTAGGGATGAGGCTGCCACAAAGCCAAGCTTCGAGAAACCTCTCGAAGATTAATTTTTACCTTTAAAACTTGAGAACCTCTCTTTATCCACTGAGAGAGAGTGTTACCCAAGGAGAACCGCTCATTATATGATGTAAAGTGGTGGTGGTACCGCTTTTTTCTCAAGGAAAAAAGGTGTTACGCATAGGGGTAATGTACATTGACCACAAGGAAAGTGCGGTGGTGGATGAAGGAAAGAAATCACTAATATTGGCCCATTTCCAACTTCACAACTTAAGTATTTGAGGCAAATTATGATGTTTGGTTCTCATTATATGATGACGATGAGAAATGTGTGTAACAAAATGCCGCCCCAAAGCATGAGGCTAGAGGGATAGGATAGGTGACGGCATTGTAAGAAAATTTTATCACTTCGAGGAAAGAGTTCACTGCTCAGAGATATTCAACAACCAAGCTTATTCTGCAGTACATTGACACTTTGATTTGTGTCCATATGACTCTCACCGAGGCTATTGATTAGTACAACATAGATCCATGTGAAGTACAAACAATCATGGCTACTAAAATAAAACGTAGATCCACGCGAAGGAGACTCAAACTTGGACATAACTACTAGATATACAAAGTAGATCTATGCCATACATACACAAATTTGAGCACAACCATGACCATACAAATGTTGATCCATGCTAGGACTCATACAAATACTCCATCACAACCTAGGGAGAACAATGAGCGCTTAATGGATACCTAGGGTCTTTGTCTCGTCTTCAACAAAGTACGATTCTATCCATGTGATTACAATGTCTTGATGTCGAACATGGTAGAAACCACTTGATTACCAACCAATGATGAGAACAGTTAACAAGTACGAGGGAGATCACCATTGATGTCAATGATTCCAAATGTACTCTGGTACATTCCTTCGAATGTGAATAGATGATTTGATGGCGAACACTTGGTTGAATCTTTCAATCACAAGTCAATGATGTAAACCTATTGTCAAAAGAGAAATTATATGTCATTGATGTATATAGATCTCAAGGTTTTTCTTTGTTTCTAATACTAACTCTCGAATGATGAGTTGAATTCATCAGGAATAGTCTCGTCGAAGGAGGGCCATGATGAATCCCACATCAATGACACGAAACTTGAAACAAAGTTCTCGAATTTGAGTATGAAGTAACCATAGGAATGAATCAAAGGTAATTGACACAAAGTTAGTTTTGACTACAGATGCAAAATATCTACACAATTTTCCTTTGAACATAGGGCGACACAACCAAAGACTTGGCAACATTGACTTGACGAGGTAGAAACCAAGACATAATGTGACGATGGACGATGCATTCCTTGAAAGAATCAAAGGAGTGACATGAGTCATTAAAGTGGATCGCCTCAGAAGAAATCTGAATACCCAATTGACTGAATGAATTGCAGAAAAGTGCCATGTTCAAAGGTGACTACAAACTACCATTATTGCAAATGAAATATCATTCTCTTCCCTTACTTTTCCCATCATGTTTGATGAGTGCCTCTTTTCGTTTTTACGAGTTTAAAGAGGGTAACAAACACTTGTTGTAGCTTATCATAGGATAATTCCATTCTCATATGTTTTTTGAACCTGATAAAAGAGGGTTTCATTCCCAAAAGAGGGTCTCTCGGTGTTTAATTTAACGAGTCCATTGAAAGCAAACTCGGTATCATTCATGTTTAGAGAGTCAGAACATGAAAAAAGTATCGTTTTTCCAAAGTGTCATTTTTCATATGATTTAGTCTCCATTGCCCGAAAAAAGTATCAAATAATAATTTTGAGAAATCTTCTAGTTAACGACTAGAATATACCTTTTTCATAACTTAGTCAATCCAAACCGAAAATGGGGTAAACTATCGTCGGAAAGACGACTCTTAAGATCCTTTTACGAGCGTGAAGAAGAAAATTTCACTCCGCAATCTTTTCACATTTTAAGAGTATGAAAAGAGCTTAAAGAGGACTTTACTAGGGTTTCTTTTCATGAAAAAGGGCTTAACGAGCCTAAAATAGAAGTAAAAATTGACTCAGAAATTTAGTACTATGTTTAACGAGCACGATTAAAGTTTCGAAAACAACGCTCAAGAGATTTTTCTATTTTGTGCGAGAACAAAAAAGTAAAAAATAAACTCATTCATATCCAAAAAATTAGATTCTCCATATCGTACAAACTTCAAAATGACTATTAGACCCTCAAAATTTTAAAAAATAGGATTTATGGAACTATTAAGGGTAAAATTTTTAATAAAATAAAGAAAATAATAAAAATAAAACCCAAAAATAGTGTATAAAACATTGCAAATACTAAAAAATACTTACCATTTGTATTTTCACTATTTGGAGAGCAATTTGAGCCATTTTGTGTGCATATTTCAAGTGTAGATTGCGGAGCCCATAATCGACAATTTCCAGAACCGTCAGAGCCAAGTAATTCCTAATCCCATCGCTAATATTTTCATGGTTTCCAATTTTGATTTCATGCATGTTTTAGTGTTTTTTGGGCATTTAGCCAAGAGGAAAATGCGTTTACCAAGTAACACTCTTTTCCTTTTTAGGAAGGGCGGTGCCAAGGTGACATCGCATTTTTTCATACAGAAAAAAGCGGTGGCACCGCTCTGTCCTAATGTGGAAAAGGTGGTGCCGCAAAGTTCCCTAGAACGCTTGAAATCCAAACCGAATGAATAAATTTGAAGTGATTTTAATGGTTGCATATGAGTTCCAACACTTGATTTTAATGTTTTGGCAGGCTACTTTCAGCAAAAATGGTGATTTGGAAGGAGAGGGAGCATGAGCTCGATGACATTAGAGGTGGAAATGATGTTGGGATTGTGGCTGCTCTTTGTGGATGTGGACTATTGAAATTATTTAATGTGCCTAGTATGAGGTCACAGGTGAGGCTGCTAGAGTACATTCTCATAATGTGGAAACCTGAACATCCGTATTTTGAGGTAGGGGCCCACATTCTGACCATGGAGGTAGAGAACATCTACTTCCTTACAGGTTTGTCCAGGCAGGGAGAGCCTATCTCATTGATTGGTCCTCAAGGTGGGGACATTACCACCCATGGTCTCATAGATAGATACTACTTTCTAGGCGCATAGATGTATGGAAAGAAGATACCCCTCAAGGATGTTATGAATTTACCTCTTCGGACAGTACTTTTCACTATGCAACGTATCTCGGGGAGACAAGGGGCTCACCAAGCCTCACGTGCTCACATGATATATGCCTGGGAGGCAATGGAACCTACGGTATTCAACTGGGAGGAAGCCCTACTAGTTACTTTCAAGGAGCAACTGACCAAGAGTTGGCGAGGAGAATTGAAACAATTTGAAATGGCATGATCCTATTGTCATTCTTGTTTGAGAGAGTACCACACTTGAGGACACAAGTGGCCTTCACTGAGTTAAGGGCATGATATCCATGTATGTTTATTTGGGTGGAGGTTATGGCCCTCCGTGGTGGCTAAGGATCCAAATTCAAGTATGGGGTTGCATTCTTTCGATGGCTAGATGACCAACTCCTCATGATCGAGAATTATGCATACACCTGTACTAACTTCCGAGGAGATATGGACTTGGCCCTACCAGTAGATGATCAGTGGGGTGACATGGGTGAGTAAAATAGTAAGATATTCATGTTTTTATATTTTTATTGTTTTATTATTTTTGTGTATGTTAACGAGACCAACTTCTTCTCATGCATATGTGGGATTGGTACAACCTAGGGTTTATCTCCCATAGACAGGAGTGTGGAAGCCCACTTTGTACACCGAGGAGATGATGAGATGATCAGGATGGAAGAGAACCTCAGCCGGTTGACACCAGATATCCTGGATATCACAGTGGATGACCTCCTTAGGAGGTATCAGAGGCATACCATGGGAGTATCAGGTCATTTTGTATGCTTGCTATGTAGCGTGGAAAGAGCCATCATGTGCTACCATGAGCACCACTAAGGTTCCACATGATGTATTCACTAAAAGCTACCTAGCTTCAGTATGTTTTGTTATTTTGTAGTCCTGAAAGCCAGCGTGATTCAGTCGGGGTCTTGAGACCATATTTTTGTAAAACACTTTATATATACATACACATACTTATCTATTGGTGGTCTACTTTTTTTTAATAATGGAATGATAATTACATGAGTTTTGTGTCTTTTTACTATTTATTTACAATGTACCATGTTATCTTACTTATCAAATGTCATGGATGAGAAATGTACCAATCTAACATTTAATTGGAAAGTGAATCTACAACTGTATTACAAGATCTTGGGATATGTTGATAAGTAATGGATTCAAATGACCTTTCGAACAAACATACCCTTTGAAAAATTTGAAGAAGCACCAGGTTCTGAATGCTATAAACGTGATTTAAATGAGAAACCACCAACTGAGAGTCCATAAAAACTACCAAATGATCAATGTCACGAGATGCAACTTCAATTATCAAACCTATCACTGCGTGATTCTCGACGATGTTATTGGTGTGTGGACCTATACAAACCACTCCTAAACTAACTAGGTCATGAGCTTGGGAATATAATACCCAAGTGACTGAAGCAATATTTAGGGTGTGACGGTAAGCACCATCAGCAAAACCATAGAAGGACATCTGATCTGCAAAATCAAAACATGGGATAAACAACATTAGAAAAGAACTCAAAACCATATTTACAATAACAAAACACACCTAAAAGTCAAATATGCACATATATACAAGGAACTAATGCAAAAGATATCTCAAGCATAGTACCTTTTCAGGTACAACCAATTGCAAGGTTTCCCGAAAGGTATCCCATCATAGTCAACAAGATCATATGCCCCTTTTTCTAAGACTTTACTTACAATATAGGGACCATACCATATTGATTCTAGCTTCCCCTTCCCAATTTTATCATGTTTCTGATCATAACTCAGAATGAGATCTCCTTCATTGAAAACACGAGGTTGAACTAATTTATCATATTGATCCTTGATCCCTTTTTTGTGCAACTCATTAGCCAAGGCCACATCCCATTGAGTCTCGTCAAGGTTCGTCAGATAAATAAAGTGTTCTTCTTTGGTAGAAGTATTGGGTAGAAGCTTAACAATAAGCTTGAGTGATGGAATTTCACACTCAATAGGTAGGACAACTTCCAATCCATAGACTAAATGAAAAGGCGTAAAACCAGTCATTGGTTTAACTTAAGTTATGTAATCCCAAAGTGCAAAAAAGGGATTTAAATGCCAATTGGATTTATGATCTCCAACTATCCTACAAAACACAGTCTTCAAGACCTTGTTAATGGATTCAACCTAGCCATTATCTTGTGGATAGTAAGGGGTTGAGTTTTCATGACAAAAACCCAACTTGGCACTTAGCTTGACCATCATATGATTATGAAAATGGGATCCATGATCAATTACTATGGCCTGTGGAACTCCAAACCTAGATATGATGTGATCACATAAGAATAGGGAGGTCATATTACCATCCTCTAGATATGTAGGAATTTCCTCAGCCCATTTTGTGAAACAATCCACGACTACAATAATGTAACCATGCCCCCCGACTGAGGTAGTCTTACAATGCATAAATTCAATCCCCCATTTGGAAAA
Source organism: Pseudotsuga menziesii (assembly GCA_001517045.1). NCBI lineage: Eukaryota > Viridiplantae > Streptophyta > Pinopsida > Pinales > Pinaceae > Pseudotsuga > Pseudotsuga menziesii. The sequence goes on from LPNX011093882.1 coordinate 70,896, forward strand.
AGGGCCAATGACAATGACGGGGTGCAATAGAGCAAGGTGGGTGCACTTATTAGGATAAAATAACTGACATGGTGGGAATTTTTTAACCACTTCATGACAATATTTAAATATCGAGGGCCAAAAGTACCCAGCATAGAGGATTTTCTGAGCTGTAGCCATCCCAGAAATATGACTGCCACTTGCTCCAGAGTGGAATTCACTCATGAATTTTTCAACCTCATCATGAGTAAGACATTGCCGAATAATAGAGTCAATACCATTCCTATATAAGGTATCATTGAGAATGAGATAATAGTTAGCATGGTGGTGAATGTGTCAGTGATCGTCATGGGATATATTGGGCCAAAATATTTGGGTCTGGAAATATATGATCAAATATCCATACCAAAGATCCTTCGTGCTTATCAGGAACAAGAATTGATCTGGAAATGAATCATTGGGCTCATTTTCTGTGAGAGCACGGGGAAGGTCACACATTAACTCCGTGAATACCAAGGACTTCTTAGAAGTGGTATTAGTGAATTCAATATCAAATTCTTGTAGGATAACAATCCAACGAGAATATTTTCCCCTAGCACTTGATGGGTAAGAATATAGTACATAGGGTTTTGATATTCAAGCACAATAATGGTGAGAAGTAAGATGTAATGATGGAAACGTTGCACAACTAATGACTGTAGCCAAAGATAGCTTTTCCACATGTCAATAACGGGTTTTAGAGTCAAGGAGACTCTTACTAAGATAATAGATCACATGTTCTTGGCTGTTGGAATCTTCCTGCATTAGAACCATACCAATGGTAGTAGTGGAGGAGGAAATGTAAATAAGAAAATCTTTTGAATAATTCGGGGGGTGCAACATAGGTGAGTGTGTTATAGAATGTTTCAAATTATCAAAAGCTATTTGAGCCTGATCATCCCAAAGAAAGGGAGTACTATTTTTCAAGAGACGCATATAGGCATGCGTTTTCTTTGCAAAATTGCATACGAAATGAAGAATAGAGTTTTCCTTCCCTTGCAAAATTTGGAGTTCAGTAATGTCTATCGGAGGTGGCAAGGACACAATAGAAATAATTTTTAAGGGATCAATTCGAATCCCATCCTTGGAAACAATGAAACCAAGAAGGAATCAGCCTCAACACAAAAATACACACTTGTGTGGATTGAGCCAATTATGGTAATGAGGGCGTCAAAGGAAAATGTGTCTAATATGCCTGGAATGATCTTCCCACTGCTATGAATGGGAAGGTAGGTCATCTAGATATGGTTCACCTATGTGTTTTATATCATGAAAAGCATAAGACACGGCTCGTTGGAAATTTTCTCTAGCGTTCTTCAAGGCAAAAGGTAATTTGCGATAAGCAAATATTTCCCATGGGAAAATAAATGTCATTTTAAACAGGTCGATAGGAAATATCTCAATATGATTATAACCAGAAAACCCATCCATAAAAGAAAAAATGACACTTTTGGCACAGTTGTCAGTGATCTAATCGATGTGAGGGGTAGGAAAGTTGTGCTTTGGAAAAGATTTGTTCAAGTCCCAAAAATTGATACAAACCCTAATATTTCCCTGTTTCTTGGTGACAAGAACAATATTAGATACCCACTCTATTAAAGGAACGGGTTAGATAAAACCAACTTTTAAAAGCTTTTCAACCTCAGCTTTAATGGTTGTAGATTTTCTTGGGTGGACTTGGCGAATATTTTTCCTAAAAAGTCTTGTCGTCAGGTAGGTCTTCATCTCATGTATGACAATAGATGGATCAGTCTTGAGAATTTCTTCTTAAGTCCAAGAAAAAACATCATGGAATTCCTTAAAAAAGAGCTCGGTATTCCTCAATTTTCATTGTCAAACAATTCTTGCCTATGTGAACATGTTCGACAACACCTGGATTCACTGATATGTTGAGGGGAATCATTTTGGTGATGTTACATAAATTCCCTTCAGAATCAACACCTTGCAATAATACAGGCATTTGTGGATACTCGAAAATATTGGAACTGATTAGAGAAAAAAATATGAATCTACCGAATTGGCATTAGGAAGAAATGAAGATCGACGATGAAAATATTCCCATAAGGATTCATCAAGACTCATAAACTCTATATTAGACTCATCTGATGGAAAATTTTGTGAGAGATAATCTAAATTCGGGAGAGAGGAATCTATCCAATACGGCAGATGGTAAGGATATGATGCTAGCAAATTATGATCATCTATGTAAGCATCTGAAATAGATTGAATTGCGTCATACAGGGCTTCGTGTGGTCTCAAATAAGGCAATAGAACAATCTCTTTCCCTTTATACATGCCCCCATCCATGGATGCTATCATGTTTATCGTGGAAATTTCTATATTAGGAGGGGTAGTGTTTGTTGGAAAAAATCCCATGAGGAAGAATATTTCAATAGTCCAACCCCTACAGACTAATAGGGGGGAGGTGAATGCCCTAACATTGGAACATCATTTACCGTGGCAGCAGTAATATCAGATGAACAATAATCAAGTTGATATATGGTCACAAATTTTCCTTGATATGGGAATTGGAGTGTGTGGAAAACTGGCAACGCAATGACCGTCATAGCATAAAACCAATTCCTTCCTAATAAAAAATTGTAATCTAAAGGAGAATCAACCACTTCTACCTGGATAGAAACAGTCTCCCCCCCCCTATCTCGATGGACAACGCCGGTAGCAAACCATGGGGTTGAAAACCTCATCCATCGAAAGATTTTAAAGTGGTTGGTGACTTATTCAGCTTAGGAGAACCAATAGTTGTCCAACAAGACATCGATAAGACTGAGGTGGAAGATCCTTCATCCAATACGGTTCAATAGAATTTCCCACCCACCACTCTAGTATCAATTTGAAAAGTGAGTTGATGGGATAGCCTCGATTTATAATTCTCCACATTAAAAGTGATCATGGCGGAATTCTTAGGATTGAAGGCCCCTAGGGCTGACAACAACTTCTTTCGCTGTGGAGGATGACTTTGGAGTACCTCCAATGTGGACATAGTGCAAGGTGCTTGAGCTAAATATTCAACAACATTGTAAAATTGAGCAGCTCGAACATTAGTATTGATTTTTTTTTACGAATTGTACTCTTAGGAGGACACAATATTGTGTCAAAACTAGTTTTCTCAATAGTGATAGGACCATTAGAAGGTGGTGTAGGAGAAGGGTTTATGGGAGGAGTCTTCTCGAGAGAATCACCCTCATCTTTCTTCTCAAGTGTTTTATCATATGTCTTCCTTCTAGTAGTCAATGCAACTGTCTCGTTGGACATCATTCAAATGTCTTCAGTAGATGATGAGGGACCATGCAAATATATATGGCTGATTAATTTCTATTGGAATAGAAAGGGGTCGGTTAACACCGCTGGTGTCGGGTTACTTTTCAAAAAATTATTGATCTCTTTATGAAAAGGACACTCCTTCGTGAAGTGGTCATCTCCACAGAAAAAACCAAGGATATTTATCCTTTCGTTCAGGTTTGGTATCATTCTCTGGAGTTGATGTTTTGGTACTCTCTTGTTGGTTTCCAGGTTTCTTATTTTTACCTTTTCTTTTCTTTTTATTGTTGGGTGTTTGTGAAGACTGAATGGCATTCACCTCAGAAGAAACCGTAGGAGTATAAGAAGTTGTATTTGAAGCACTCTGTGGTTTAGTAGGATTGGATGTGGATGAGGGTTGGACTGTATCGAAAAAACCATCTACATGAGTCTCTACAAGTGGCTTTGCATGATCGGTGCTAGGATGAGGGGCATTAGGAATCAAATCGTATAAAGTCCCAGACTGAGAATAAACTAAGTCAAAATATTGGTCCTGGATAATAGCCTGCTCTTCTATGACAACAACACTAGTGTAGGTGGGATAGACCTCAGCCAAACCCAACCAACACTTCCAGGATCTTCAGGCTCCTACACTTAGCAAGACTGGAAAATTTAGCCTAATGGCCAAATTATGCTCTAAAACTGCCTCCCCACAACTTTTCCTCCGTAATCTTCGTCCCGACACTTTGTTTCCCCAACATAATTTTTGATGTCAGGTTGCAGGATGCGGGATCTCAAAACACCCAAAGTCGCGCCCCACAATTTTTGTCCCGAAACGGCCTTCCCGAAATCAGGTTTTGGGATGTTGAAGGCCAACTTCCCAAGTTACTCCCTCGAAACTTCCTTCCCAAAATTCTTCCCCTACAACTCTCCTAGCCATTAGATCTTTTTGGCCTTTGCTCCGACGTCTGATCTTCTTTTTCGTACAGACCTCTTTGATCTCTGTGGATCTGTTAACTCCCTCATAACTTCCATTGTAGGATTCTTCTGGACCGTCAGATCTTGATCTGCAGACTCAATTTCCACTGTTCGTCCTCTGCAAAAACTTGTTAAGGAAGAAAACCTTCGGGTTGCGCCGATTGATCATGAAATTGATCTATCCAGCCTACAAACTTCTCGATTCTTTAGCCTAACACTCTTATGCATGCATCTACACTCTACTTCAACTATTCAAGCAAGAAAATGATGCGTGAATACAATAACTTCTCATAAATACACAAATGTTCATGAAAACGCCGAAGGCGGCTCTACAAAGATACACAGTTCAACACAGCACATGCATAAAGGCTAACAACCATACAACACATGGTTAGTCCTTCTATTAAGAAACAAAGGAAAATGAACACAGCTTGGATCTCTCTCCTTCCGATTCTTCAAAATATTTACAAGTAGAAATAGACATACGTCTGTCCTTTACTCTGCAAAATCGGAATTCTAATGTTGAAGAGCAGAATCCCCTCTACATCTCTAAGCTGTCTATTTATGCTAAAACTATGACTGCCTCTATTGAGTAGTCCTACAATTGAAAACAAACTCTACAACGCATGATGAAAATGTCCTTGTATGAAACAAACTACCGATGGCTTGATCTCCACGTAGGGAGTCATGATCCACAATGATTCCTACGCTACTAATCAGGAAATGACTCAGCACAAAATGGTTACAAAATATGCCACAACATGTGACCACTTCATCACATTGCTGGCATGCCACGATGCTCCTGCATCAGACTCGCAAGGTAGAAAATTTATGAACCCCTGTTCATTAGATTAGCTATAGTGAAACCCTTGGATTCCAACTCTGCAACACTCATCCAAGTAGAATCCTCTATTGGTCTCTTCTTCCACTTGACCAAATACTCCAGATAGTCCTTCCTCCTTGTACTCTTCATCACTTTAGTGTCCATAATGGCCTCAACTTCCAATGGTCATGCCATAGGCATCTGACCCACCCATTGTAAGGCTTCAGTAGGATCTTCACCTTCTGCAAAGGTTACAGTGCCACCTTCTACATAAGGATATAGATATGCTACATTAAAGATTGGTGAAATACCCACTCCTGTAGGTATCTCTAACTCATAAGCATTTGATGAAAAATTTTGGATTATTCTGCAGGGTCCAATCTTCTTCATCTTCAACTTGTTATACTCTCCTTTTGGAAATGTGTCTCTCTTTAGATATGCTAAGACCAAATATCCTACTTCATAATTATTCTCTCTTCTTTTGGAATCTGCTCTGGCCTTGTAACTGGTGTTACTCTGATGTAACCTTGCTTTCACTTGTTCCTAGAGTTCACTAATTCTCATAGCAAACTTTTCACCATCAGCACTTCGTTTATCCAATTGGCCTAAGTCACGAAGTTCACACACTCCTCTTGGATGCATTCCATACAAAATTTGAAATGGACTCATCCCTATACTCCTGTTTGGTGAATCATTATAGGCAAACTCAACTTGAGATAATACTCTGTCCCACTTCTTAGGACTATCCCCAATAAAACTCCTCAACATGTTTCCTAGACTCATATTGACTACTTCGGTCTGTCCATCAGACCGTAAGTGATATGCTGAACTGAAGTTCATTCTGGTACCCAACTTCTTCCACAAGGTCCTCCAGAAATGACTTGTGAACTTCACATCTCTGTCTGAGACAAGGTTCCTAGGTAAAACATGTAGCTTCACAACTTCATCAAAGAACAAGTTAGAAATGTGTGTGGCATCACTAGTATTGTAGCATGGAATGAAATGTGCCATATTAGTGAATCTTTCCACAAAAAAAAAGATAGAATCATGTCCCCTATGAGTTCTTGTTAAACCCAGAATGAAATCCATACTCACAGAATCCCAAGGCCTAGTTGGAATAGGCAATGGTGTATACAATCCCGTGTTTTGGATTCTCCCCTTAGCATGCTGGCATACTCTGCATTTGCTTACAAAATTCTCAACCTCAGATCTCATCCTTGGCCAAAAATAAAAATGAACCAACTGTTCAAATGTTTTATCACTTCCAAAGTGACCTACCATACCCCCATTATGTTTCTCTTGTATCAGGTTCTCTCTCATAGAACACCTTGGTACACACAATTTACTGTTTTTAAAGAGTAAATGATATTGAAGTGTATACTCCATCCATGGCTCTCTTTCCACCTCCAATGGATTCTTACAAGCCATGTAAGATTCCTGGAAATCAATGTCAGCTTCATACAAATCTCTCAAATGCTCAAATCCCAAGACTTGGATTTGATTCTCTTGCATAATCAATAGTCTCCTACTCAAAGCATCATCTACTCTGTTTGAATGTCCACTTATGTGTTTCAACACAAAGGTAAAGCTCTGTAGGAACTCAACCCACTTGACATGTTTCAGGTTCAACTTAGGTTGCTGCATAATATACTACAATGCATGGTTGTCAGAATACAACACAAACTCTCTAGGCATCAAGTAGTTCCTCCAATGCTTCATTTCTTGAACAATAGCATAAAACTCATTGTCATAAGATGAATACTTCTTCTTGGCATCATTCAACTTCTCACTGAAATACGTTATAGGCCCATCCTCCTGACTGAGTACAGCCGCGATTGCTACTCGACTAGCATCAAACTTCACTTGGAAAAGGGTTTTTGAAGTATGGCAACTTCAATACTGGTTGTTTAGTGATCTTCTTCTTCAAGAACTGAAAGCTCTTTTCAGCCTCTCTCATCCATTGAAATGATTGTCTCAACGATAGATGCAAAAATACCACTGAAATTCTTTATGAATTTCCTATAGAAACTTGCCAATCAATGAAATATTCTTACCTCAAATATGTTCCTTGGTGAAGGCCAATCAATGATTGCTTGCACCTTTTTCGGATCCATCTTCAACCCATATCTTGATATAAAAAAATCCCAAATATACTAGCTCTGTCTTCATGAATGTGCACTTCTTCACATTTATCAACAATGTTTCCTGTTGCAGTTTCTCTAAAACATATCTTAGATGCTTCAGATGCTCTTCTTCCTCAACCTGCTGCAAATACACCTTTCCTGAAAACATCTGAACTTTAGGTGCTTACTGTCCTACTGTAATACCTTCTTGCAAAGGGTGTAGTACATGTGTTATCCCATTCTGCTCGAAAATATGACAGTTACTCCTACCATCATGAGATACTTTCTTATCAAATTTCCATGGTGCCTAACAGTATATGGCAAACAACCATGGGCATAAAATCACACAAAATCTTGTCCTTGACCTATTTGGAAATCAAATATACATTTCTCACTCACCAGGATTTGATGTCCTTTATGTATCCAAGATACTTTGTATGGAACGGGATGCTTGGTCTTATTTAAACTCATTCTTTCCACCATCTCTGTGGAAACAAGATTAGCAGTACTCCCACTGTCAATCACCATATTACAACACTTCCCTTAGACTTTACACATAGTCCTGAATAAATATTTCCTTTGAGCAGGCTCTGCTTGCTCCTTATCAGGTTTCAACAAGACTTTATTCATCATCAATGACTCTCTTGTCTATGGAAAAAATTCCTCTAGCATCGATTGTTCTTATTGCTGCTCATTTTGAACTACATGGGCTCCTCTTTGTCATACGTACTCTTTTCCTGGACATTCAAATGACTTATGCCCCAATTGATTGCATTTATAGCACCGAACGATAGCTTCTCTGCCTCGTCCTCTACCTCTACCTCCTTGGTAAGGTCCTCTTCTGCTAGAATCACCTCCTCTACCATGCTGCTCTTGCTAGATAGAGTTATTGGACTCCCCTCTCTATGGTCCAAATCTTCCTTTTTCAGTCACTTCCCCTCTTCCTCTGGATGAACCACGATCTCTATTGAAGCTCTTCTTCCTCATTATCTTTTCCTTTGTCCTCAAGGCACACTGATACACCTCCTCCATTGTTATGGGCGATATCAAGTTGATCTCTTCTTAGATATCCATCCTTAGACCATTTACATATCTAACATCCTTCTCTATTGACTCTTCCACATATCCAACCCTTAGGTTTACTTTGTAAAACTCTTCATTGTATTCTCTCACTGTTAACAATCTTTGCCTAAGGGTCTGTACTTGTCTATACATAATTAACTGGTAATATTTGGGAGAGAAATTAGCCCTCATCTTTGCTACCATTCTATCCCAACATTTTATCAACGACTTATTCTTCCTTATTCTTTCTGTTTGCACACTATCCCACCACAAGGATGCATGCCCTTTCAACCTTTTCACAACCAATATCAATCTCTTGTCTTCTTCTACCTCATCATACTCAAAGTACTTATCCATCTCACTGATCCAGTCAATGAGATCATCCACAAAGATACTTCCATCATAGGTAGTAAACTTTGGTCTCATCCTTGGAGTCGCTCCTAGAATAGATATGAAATATCTCAACTATGGTTTTTCCTGCATAGGTGCAGCTTCTTCTCTTTGTTCTTCATCCTCAGGTTCACTTACATCCCTTGCTTCTGGGTCTCTTCATCTGTCCATTTCCATGGCTTCCAGACGTGCCCTTGATTCCCTCATTTCCTCTAGAACTTTTGCGTTCCCTCCTGGTCGACCTCTGTCATGACCTATTTCTCTTCCAATGTGTGCGACCATATTCTCACACTAAGCCTCTACAATAACAGTTATCTTTCACACTATTACAACTTACCTCACCAAGCCTCTTCTTGGCCCTTGGTCATTTGGAAATGCTGGTCATCTATCTAGAACCTTTTGAGCACTCTTCTTTGCTATTTGCAGGATTCCACGGCTACGCTTCTCTCTTTCATGAGCTTCTCCTTGCTCCTTCAGAAATTCTACCCACAATCTCAACTGTGGAATTCCTCAATAGTAAATCTCAACTTCCTCACTCTGATACCAAAATTGGTACAGGTGGGATAGACCTAAGCCAACCCCAACCAACACTTTCAGGATCTTCAGGCTCCTACACTTAGTAGGACTACCAAATTTATCCTAATGGCCAAATTATTCTCTAAAACTACCTCCCCGCAAATTTCCCTCCACAATCATCATCTCCACACTCTATTTCTGCAATAGAGTTTCCGATTTCGGGTTGCGGGATGCGGGATCTCAAAACACCCAAAGTCGCGCTCCACAAATTTCATCCCGAAACGGCCTTCCTCAAATCAAGTTTTAGGATGCAGGATGTGGGAGGCCAACTTCCCAAGTTGCTCCCCTGAAACTTCCTTCCTGAAATTCTTCCCTTGCAACTCTCCTAGCCGTTAGATCTTTTCAGCCTTCGCCCCGACCGTCGATCTTCTTTTTTGCACGGACCTCTTAGATCTCTGTGGATCTGTTAACTCCCTCACAAATTTCGTTGCGGGATTCTTCTAGATCGTTAGATCTTGATCTGTGGACTCAATTTCCATCATTCATCCTCTGCAGAAACTTGTTAAGGCAGAAAACCTACGGGTTGTGCCGATTGATCATGAAATTGATCAATCCATCTTGCAAACTTCTCAATTATTTAGCCTAACAATCTTATGCATGCATCTACACTGTACTTCAACTAATCAAGTAATAAATTGATGTGTGAATACAATAAATTCTCAGAAATACACAAATGTTCATGAAATTACCGAAGGCGGATCTGCAAAGATACACAGTTCAACACAACACATGCATAAAGGATAACATCCCTACAACACACGGTTAATCCTTCTATTAAAAAACAAAGGAAAATGCACACAACTTGGATCTCTCTCCTTTCGATTCTTCAAAATATTTACAAGTAGAACCAGACATACGTCTGTCCTTTACTCTGCAAACTCAGAATTCTAATGTTGAAGAGAAAAACCCCCTCTACATCTCTAAAATGTCTATTTATGCTAAAACTACGACCGCCTCTGTTGAGTGGTCCTGCAACTGTAAACAAACTCTATGATGCATGAAGAAAACATCCTTGTATGAAACAAACTACTGGCAGCTTGATCTCCACGCAGGGAGTAGTGATCCGTAATGATTCCCACGCCGCTAATTAAACTATGACTCAACACAAAATGGTTACAAAAGATGCCATAGCATGTGACCACTTCATCACATTACTGGCATGCCACGATGCTCCTGCATCAAACACCCATATACACATCTTGGGAAATAGGAGGAAACAAGGACTTGGTGAACCAGTCATCCAAACATTGATTTGGAATGGGAGCTTTTATTAACCTTCAACGCCTCCTTCACTCATGGATATGATCTGATATGTGAGTAGAAGTATTTTTTCGAAGAGAGGTCAAAAGGTCTGTACTAGTTTCATATCGGATATCATGTAACTGGAAATGAGTAAGAAACATAGTTACCAACGAATTGAAATCCACAAATGAGTGCTGTGGAAGTTTGATATACCATTTTGTGGCTATGTCGGTCAATGTTCTTTGGAAGAGTCTCAATCGGATAGAATCATCCATAAGGGAGTTAGATGAACACCACAAATGGAAATTCATTTCATGGTTTTTGGGATCTTCTCCTTGTTTTCCATCAAACTTTGGAATGTATGATGGATGTTTGACCGAAATGGTAGGCCAAAATGGGTCATGTTGAATGTGATCATTTATTAACTTGTACAAGTTAGACAGATCTAATGTAGAAAAAAATGGAAGTTGTGTTGTACAGGAATAAACACCCTTGTAACCTAGGGTCTGGGGTTACCAACTTACTTTTAAAAATTGCAGACAATCAGCTTTAAAGTACAGAAAGAAAATAGGAAGATATGTTGGACTCACCCGATTATCGATGGTTGATCCAAGCTTTGTCTTCTCCCGCTCTGCTTCTTTCCAAAACTTTCAGGGATGCACCTCCTTCACCTACAAAGAACAAATTCTCCAAGTACAATCTTATACATGTATATATGACATGTTAGATGAACAATATATAGACTGCTTAATAAAAAATATCCATCAAACATGATACATGAAAGAGACTCAACACAAAGTTGGAAGAAGAATTCTCTTTATTAACAATAGTGAATGAGATAAGTNAAGAATTCTCTGCAACCAAAGGACTCTGAGTTTGCTGCTCCAAAGACTTATGAAGATATACCACCAGCATAACTTTGCTCTCCAAGATTCATCTATCAATGCCCTCCCAAAGGCCTCTATTTATACTTTGGGAAATAGATCAATTTTGAAGGTTGAGGAGGTTGAGACATTTGAGTTGGTTAATGATTAAGGCTCAACAAATCTCCATTAATCGTGTTTTATTATTTTTAATGTTGAATGGATGTGTACGTGACTATTGATACTGGAAACCCACGTATGACACGCGAGTTACTTTAAAGGAAACCTGTGTACAGATCTATACGTGGGTTGCAATGAGCATAGTCGCGTACAGTACACGAGTTGTCAAAGAGGATAGTCGCGTATGTACGTGAGTTTCAATGGACATAGTCGCGTATGTCAATCCACACATAGAAAGGTAAAATGGCAAGCTAGTTGGAGAGTGAATGCATCTCCTGTCATGCCCATCTATAGTGTTTAGACAACCTTCAATCCAAAAGTGTCCTTTTGTGTACCAACATATGAAGTGTTGGCACTCGGACAGAGAAGTGCCATTTGGGTTGATAACAAATGCCCCCTAATGTGTGAGGTCAGAGGGAAGCGATGGCTGAAATACATTATAATCATTATCTTTGGAGAACTCAAAAGTCCAATGGAGCAAAGGTAGTACCTGAAACAAATACATAATAATGTCATATACAAAGTCATATCTGAGGATGCTATGTTCAATATATCGGAACACTATCTTCTTTACAATATTTGAGTACATCATATAGTGCAAGTACTAGAACATGTATATTACAAAGGTGGAGCGAAGACACAATATACAATAATGATGAATCTTCAAAGATATAGAAGCTGTGTAAGTAGGTACAACATAGTCTTGCGCAACTTAGTTCATAGATAGGAAACTAAGGTCTTCATAAACAATCCCAAAGCAACAGTACAATCCAAGCCATGTGAATAGATGTTATTGAAGTCGAACATGGAGCAGATTCAATAGTTTGTCAATCAATAGGTATTAACAACTGAAGCAAAGGAGTTCACCCATAATGAAAGTGAATCTTGAGGTACAATCGTAAAAAACTCTAGGTCTTCGACATCAAAAAGTGCTGATGCAGAACCATACTGTGATAAGGAAGGCAATAGATCCTCCTATGGATCACAAGAGTGACTAGGAACTGGGTAAAGGAAGGGAGACACAAGTGATAACAGATACGACAATGATGGGATCAGGATATAGATCAGACATTGAGTTAAGTCCTTGAACAATGAGCATGACATAGAGATGACCCAAGGCAGCTTTTTAACTTTACAGATGGAACAAATAGACTTATCTGTCATATAGGAGACATGATCAGATTCCCCAGGTAGAACTGACAAGAGGAGGAGTAAGAAACTCGAAGTAATAGCTGAACTAAAAGTGAACACTGAGACATGAGTATCGGAAAAAATAGAGGGTGCTATGTTCAAGGATGACATGCTGCCACTAAGTGAAAACCCAAAGAAAACTTCTTCCTTACCTTCCTTGTTAAATTTTAATGAGTCCAGGAAAGTCAACTCAGATCTCTCTTCATTTTTTAACAATCTTGAAGAGAAGAGGAAATAATGCTTGATAGTGTCACTGATTCATGTATTTTATGAGCCCGAACTAGTACATGCTCAGTTGGTGTTTTCACATTTAAAGAGTTTGAAAAATCCAAAGAAGACTCCAGGGGGGTCCTTTTTCGTCCAATTTAGTCTCCTGAGGCCGGAAAAGTATAAAACATACCACATAATAACTCTCTTAACTTCCGTAGAAGAAAAGATGAACCTTTTTCGTACTTAGTCAGGGAGGTCCGAAAAAGGTTAAATTACCACCTACCCAACGCTCCTTCAAGAGCAGCATATAGCTTGAGTTTTACAAGTGTGAAGGAAAGCAAGATCACTCGAAAAGATCGATTTCAGTACGAGAAATGGGGCTTACAACAATAAACTCGATGCTTTGTTCTTTAGTGTTTAACGAGCATGACAAAGACATAAAGTACACTTGGAATCTTTTTCATGTTTGGGTCCAAAGCACGAAAAAGAGAAAACTAAGTTCATACCGAGGGTTCCTTTTCCGTAAATTTAGTCCCTCAAGTCTGGAAAAGCGATAAACCTATTCCTGAGAATAATCTTCTCAATTCAAAAGAAAAGAGAGTGTTCCTTTCTCGTATTATTCCACATGGTCTGAGAAAGTGACAACCTACCACCAATGTGGATGCCCATTCACATATTCTTAACGAGCTTGAATGGACAAGTTTACTCGGCAGTCAAGTCTATTTTGAGGAGTCAGAACTGGGCCTAAAGAAACTCAATATCTTTCCTGTGAAATTTTAAGGAGTCTGGAAAAGTCAACTCTCGGCCTCCTTACTGTTTTTAACGAGCTCGAAGGAGCGCATAAAGAATGCTCTAAATGCGAGGAGACGAGTGTCATAGACAGGAAAAACTAGTTGCAAGCGTAAGGAACAAACCTATGCATAATGCAAGGAACATGAGCAGGATAAAGACACTCGGGGAACGTCTCCTCAAGGTAAAAGGTGTCAATTTGCAAAGGCAAAAATATGCAAGGCTGAGCGATGATGAGAACAAAGATGAGGGATTAAACAACGAGCTAAAAGCGTGGAAGCCGACATCAGGCTCATAAGTGTGAGTAGGGAACATGCAAATGCATTTACAGCTTGAACAACAAGATGAGGCTAGTAAACAATTGTGAATCCAACTAAGAATCTTGTCTCCAAGAAACAACAACATCAGGATCATATTCAGAAGAAAAGATCCGATGTGGGTCGCTTTGGCAGAAACACATGTGACTTTGCTATCTTCTATAAAAGGTAAAGTCAAGGTAGAATCAACTGAAGAAGATTCTATAGTACCAAGGCTCGAGGGTTTATTATCAGTACTAAGATCAACCTTAGAAGGAGAGAAAAAATCAACAAGAGATATAGAGTCTGCAGGAACAAACTCAGTATCATGGGAGTTGAAAAAATCATAAGAAAAAACAAACTCATCAGGATCACTGACTTGCTGTTCGAAGGGAGGGTCAAAAGACTCAACAAGACCAACATAAAAAGAAAGGTCAGGCTTACTAGGAAAATCAGGGTTAGACTTAGTCACAAATGAACCAACATCCAATAGAAGATCAGATTGTATCAAAGACTCTAGGAATACTTCATTCAGAGGAAGGAGATCATCCGAGATAGGACACATGTCTAAATTTTCAAATGGATTGACAGAGTGGAGAGCAGGCTCCACAATCTGTATAGGATGACCCACCTGTTCAACTGCTGGGACCAAGTCCCTAGAATGTAAGCATGAAAATAGAGGCTGCTTCTCAGTAGCAATTGAATGTAAAGGACACGAGGCCACATAGCTCAGCTATGGTGGGGTAGTGTCTATAGAAACACTAGGAATCAATAAAGGAAATACTTGGTCTCTAGTTGGGTCAGGAGATGGATCAAGAAAATCCAACTAATCGATAGTGACAATTTCTTCTCCATGATTAAAGTACATCACAAGAAAGAATGTTGACACCACATCTTGCATGGCATAGACATAATCACGTCCAAGGAGCATATTGAAGTCCAAAGGGTCTTGTATCACCATGAAGTCAACTAAGATGGTATTTCCACCCAAAGTAACAAGTGTTTGAGCAAAAACTCTCAAGGCTATACAAGTTCTTCTATCAAACGCCAGTAACTACCTAGCAGTCGACACAAGGCTGGGAGATCCCATGCCTCGCCAAGCACGAGCAGACACAATACTAACTGAGGCTCCTTCATCAACAATACAATGAGCAATCATGTCTGATTCAACTTTGACCTTTATCTGGAAAGGTGCATCAGAAGGAAGGCGCGGCTCAACTAGGCTATCCCAATCAAAGGAAGCAATCTAAGATCTTGGTGGGGGTTGATCCGAAATGGGTTCAGTGCCCCCTTGTTCAGTAAGTTCTGAACTGGCAGTGAAGAAAATGTGACTAGCAAACACTTCATTCTCCAAAGGAACTGTGGGATTGATCGATACTAAAATCGATTCAACCGCTTCATCAAAGTCACTCTCCGTAGGGAGATTGGGATTGACCAAAGATGACATTGGTTCAATCACATCAGGATCATTCTCTAGAAGAAGAGTGGGATCGACCAAATCTGAGATTGGTTCAACCGCTTGATCAACCAAAGGTTGAGTAGGGTGTTGAGAAACTATAGGTTGTTCAAAAACGGGATGACCATGAAACCAAACTCGTCTTACCTCTTCAATAGAAGGGCATTTATAGGTAAGTTGGTATCCCTAACAAAGATTACAAGGAAACTTGGGCTTGTGTTTTGAACGGGTAGTCTTTTCAACAGTGTCAACATGACTCACGGTGGCTGACGGATCGTCTTCAGCATGAACCACAGAGGCTGAGAGACTTCCCCCAACATGGCTTGCAGAGGCTGAGAGACTGCCCCCAGCATGACTTGCATAGGCTAAGAGACTGGGTCCAACATGACCTGTAAAGGTTGAACAGGTGCTCCCTTGCTTATGTGCCTTCTTCCTATTCCTCCTTCTTTTACTCCTTTTAGACTGTCGGTTACTAGTATTAGTACTTTCACCGCATGAGGTAGAAGGAGTAGGAGAATCAATTACAGGTGAAGGGGAAGCAGTGTTTTGATGCCCATGATATAAGGAGCTTACTTCTGAAGCATCTGGGGAATTCAGGACAGTTGGAGTGGAAAACAACCACACTGGTAGCCCTAGGGTGAATCCAGGCAGATTCAAGGTGGCCATCAAAGGAACACCAACATTCCCTATGAGAGGAATAGTACAAGGGGTTCCCAACATGGGGATCTCTTGGTTGATGTTCAAAGGGAGGTTAGCCATACTTTCAAACTAGGAGACAAAGTTTGAGGTTGAAAGGCAACCACAATTACAAAGCACACACCTAATGGCACACTAAGTACAAACAAACCAGACAGCACTCACTAAAAAATTCCTAAAGCCAAATATACAATCAGGTATAAGGTACACTTTCCAAAAGAAAGCTGATAGATAGTTACATGGAATCCTTGTAGATGTTCTTAGGCACAAGCGAAGGAATCACCCACTGCCCTCCCACACCTTCTACCAGGGTTACCTTCCAAGCTTGTCCAATGTCAACTAGAAATAGCCTTTCGGTGTACCTATGTATGAACCCTAGATGTCAAAGAGACTAAAGGCTACCTTAACTATATTGACAGTTTGGGGGGATAGTCTCAAGCCTTATTCGTACGCATGGGTAGGGTAGCAAATCCCGAAACCCACCCTAATATAGAATCCCCAGATGCGCAAAAACCTTGGTTTACGTTTTGACAAGGAATCAGAGGGTTATCTCCTCAGTCCAATGTCTCCACGCGGCCTCGTGCTTGACTCCCATTTGAGAGGAGCTTCCCACATACAATCAACATAGAAAAGGGTTTATCTAGTGATTGTCCCACTACGTCTGAAATTTTAAACACTTGTGCGGAGTTTAAACTCCCTATCCCACAAGTCTAGCCTGAGCTAGTTGGTGTATGAGCCTATAAAATAAAACTTACTAATAATTTTTAAATTATATCGTTCATTTTAATAGGATATTTTTTACTCACAGGGTAAATGGCATGAAACTTATGTGGCTTTTTGACTCAAAGTTGAAACATAATGACTAAGCAAAGAGATATGAAATGCAAAAAGCAAAAACTATTCTCTTTCCTTTTCAAACAAAAAATCAAAAGCCACAAAAGAACAATTTCCTTTTATTTTTTATTTTAAAAAACAATGATATGCCATGCAATCTAGACTAAAAACCTAATCTACATGCATATAAAGCAAACATATGTTCTTTTATTTTTCTTTTATAAATATAAACTGATGAAAATACAACAGATAAAGAGAAAACTAAGACTATATTTTTGTAATTTTTGAGATTTTATTCAAAAACTGAAAACAAAACTACTATATGCAATTCAAATGAAAAAGTTTCTAATGTTTTCTTTTCATTTTTCAAATTGCTCAAAGACTACTATGCACCTAAATGCACAAAACTTGAGTATGCTTGAATAAACTGACTGTATAAAGTAAGCAAAGTGAAGTAAAACAGATTAATAAAACCAAAGATCTACCACCTAAGGAAGACTTGGAACCCTAGCTTGGGTAGACACAATGAATGGAAATCAATGAGATCAAACAAAGGCAAGTGGAAAACCAATACTATTCGAAAATAGAATGGGATATACAGTGTCTAGAACCCTGATCACTGATTCAGACAACTGACACTTGAACCTATAACCCAACATGCAAATCCACTTCAAGTTGCTAATAGAAAGACAATCCAAACAATAAGAACTCAAGGGATTTACAAGAAAGCACAAGGTGTGGCTAAAAAGGTCATCAAACTCACAGTGCAATGCTCAAAGGGAAGGCCACTCAGGAAAACAAAATCTATAGAAGGACAGGGACAAGCAAACCCTAACCCAAAAATTTTGTTGCTCAGGATGGTACACGACTGTGCACAAGAATAACCCGCATACTGTACGTGACTGTGCTATAGAGAAACCCGTGTATGAATACCTCTATACGTGACTGTGTATAAGAGAAACCCACGTACATGAGTTCAATTTTTCAAAAAGGGAAAAATTATCAAGGAATTCAAATCACCACTACAAATTTGAACTAAGACAAGACACCACACACTGAATCAAGGCAAAGACTGGGTACTGATCTACAAAGTTAACCCACTGCAATTTGGGATCCCTAGCAGAGTCGCCAGTTCTGTTGTACAGGAATAAACACCCTTGTAACCTAGGGTCTGGGGTTACCAACTTACTTTTAAAACTTACAGACAATCAGCTTTAAAGTACAAAAAGGAAATAGGAAGATATGTTGGACTCACTCGATTATCGACGGTTGATCCAAGCTTTGTCTTCTCCCGCTCTGCTTCTTTCCAAAAATTTCAGGGATGCACCTCCTTCGCCTGCAAAGAACAAATTATCCAAGTACAATCTTATACATGTATATATGACAGGTTAGATGAACAATATATAGAGTGCTTAATAAAAAATATCCATCAAACATGATACATGAAAGAGACTCAACACAAAGTTGGAAGAAGAATTCTCTTTATTAACAATAGTGAATGAGATAAGTGTACAACCCAACGCCTGAGACAAGGACTCCTCTGCAACCCTCTGAGTTCCGCTGCTCCAAAGACTTCTGAAGATATACCACCAGCATAAATTTGCTCTCCAAGATTCATCTATCAATACCCTCCCCAAGGCCTCTATTTATACTTTGGGAAATAGAGCAGTTTCAAAGGTTGAGGAGGTTGAGACAGTTGAGTTGGTTAATTATTAAAGCTCAACAAATCTCCATTAATCGTGTTTTATTATTTTTAATGTCGAATGGATGTGTACGCGACTATTGATACTAGAAAACTGCTTATGAAACGCGAGTTGCTTTAAAGGGAACCCACGTATAGATTTGTACGTGGGTTGTAATGAGCATAGTCATGTACAGTACATGGGTTGTCAAATAAGATAGTCCCGTATGTACACGAGTTTCAATGGACATAGTTGCGTATTTCAATCCACACATAGAAAGGTAAAATGGCAAGCTAGTTGGAGAGAGAATTCATCTCATGTCATGCCCATCTATAGTGTTTAGGCAACTTTCAATCCAAAAGTGTCCTTTTGTGTACCAACATATGAAGTGTCGGCACTCGAACGGAGAAGTGTCATTTGGGTTGATAACAAGTTGCCGGTTGGGTTGTGGGTAATTGTAATATTGATAAGGTAAGGCTACTCCAGTAGGACCAAAGGTTTGTTGAGTTTGGTTGTAAAACCCAACAAATTGTTGATAGTTGGGAGCATTTTGACCCATAAATGGTGGTTGTTCCTGGTTAGGTCCAGCTTGAGATCCATAAGTAGGTTGATCCCACTGATTGGTAACTCCTTTTTTATAAGGGACATATAATGGATTATTGTACTATACCTGGTTAAGGTATTGATTACCAATGTTGGGTTGTTGAGGAGGGACCCAAGATGATGTAGGAGGTTGTGAAGCAGGACCAATAGGACCAATACCAGCATGACCACTAGGTCCAACAACCAGAGGGGGAGGATGTGAAATATTATGTCAGAAAGGTACATAATATCCTCTAGCTATTTGGGATGTAGGAGGGACAAACTAACTCCCAGGATTCTACAAATATATGGGAGGAATAGAAGTTCCTCCCATACGAGAATTTGAAAAAGGATTCTGAGCTGACTGTGGCAGTCTTGAAGGAGTGGTAATTCTAGGAACCGTAGGTGAAAATGGAGCATTTGTTTGAACAACACTATAAGGAATATTCAATGACCTACCTAAAATATCACCAGGTAAAAGTTAGGGAAAGGGTATTCTAGAGTTTGGAGTCAACTCCATAGATGACGCATTCACGGTACTAGTAGTGCCAAACTGAGAGATAACTTTACCAAGAGCAGTTTTCCAAAATGGAGCATTAGGTCCAAATATAGGAGCCACCGTTTCATCAGGATGAAATTGATTAATCCCAACTCCAGAAGGATTTGGAATGACAAATATCCATTCCGAGACAAGGGTTGCTCCGCTAATGGTGGAACTGATAGTTCCATTATGGGAGCATTGGAAAGAGGAGATTGAAATCCTTCTTCCTCAATTGGAACTCCTTCCAATTCAGGCATAGAAGCACTACCTACCTCAAAATTGTTCTCTATGTCTCTTTCCATGGGAGGTTCATTCGGAGGATTAAAGGATTTTTCGATGATAACCCTTATAACCGATGGGACCTCCTCCATAGGAAATCAACCAATTTATGAAAATCAAATTGATCTAAAAAAGAAAATATCTATCTATTTAGGAAAATCAAATGCTACTCAAGCTAAAGCAACAATCATAACTTCTGATAGGAGTGGTAAAAAGTCAAGATCTTCATGGGATTATCAAACTACCACAACTCATGATATACCGCAGGTTCCAATAGTAAAACGCAACAAGGAGGATTGAGACCGTACCCTTTCCTGAATACCCGATTACCTGGACAAAACAGGCGTAGTAATATCCCTGAGTTCTATTCTTGGTGTATTGCGGTGATAAGATGGTCAAAGGAATATGCTCAGATGGTCTCAAGATCCATAAAAGTGTCTCCCTATATACACAAGGTACGTGAGAGCTCCACTCCATAGTAGTGTTGTCTAATGCACAACCATTCGAAAGGGGCCTTTCGATATATCACTGAGTACGTGAAGTAACTTTCTATATATCTCAAGGGTATGTGAGAGACCATTCTATATACCAAAAATATGTGGAAGAACCACACGATCCCTGAGATGCAGTGCAGGAAAATAACAACAACTCCTACGCGACGCCGGAACATGTCTCTAAGCTATCACACATTTCTAAAAAATTTAACCTAAGACTAGCGCATGATTTTATCTTTTGCGATTAGGTGAATGCATGAGGTGAGTACTGAAAAGTAAAACCATGCAAAATGCATATGCAAATATATTATTTTCAAAAAATTCCCTACTTAAGGAAGAGATAGAGGTTCGGTTCCTACTTATCCAAAATGAATAAATACCAAGAAAACAAACATGGAACTATATTTTCAAACCTATTACAAGCACATCATGAATTCAAAAGAAAATATTTTGAAAAAGAAAATGAAAAGATCCATTTTTTAAAGAAATACCATGATGACTACTCAAAACACCATATTTTTTCAAAATTCTTCAAAATGAAAATAAGATGCAAACAACATACTTTTTCTTTTTGTTTGAGAGGAATAAAACCTAAGAAGAAAACAGAACATAAACATCTGAAAGTCTATAAGACCAATCAAGTATCTACCAGTTCATACCTAAGGTTTACCTATAACTTTTCTCTCAATTTTTAAAAATAAAAAATGAAAACAATGTTAAATTAAACTATGAAGAAAATAAAAGTAACTCTACTTTCTTTCAAGTTGGCTAAGAAACATTCAGAGATCTAAGTGCACACTTTCTTTTCAAAGTTCTTCTTCAACCAAATATAAAAAAGACAAGAAGCTCATAAGCCAATCAAACTAGTTCTTGAAGGTCTAACCTAATCAAGCCTAACACAATTTTGATATTTCAATTCATAGATGAAACTATCAGATTCAAGCCAAAACAACTCCAAAAAACCAAAATACAAATGCCAAATTTTAAAATCACGTTGGGATTAAAAACCCTAACTAGCACCGTTGTTTCAGAGTAGAGTACATAGCGTTATTGATCCAACACCTCATTTTGCCAACATGAATAGAGAGGTGGCACCACTCTTCATCCACTCAATTAATGCGGTGGCACCGCCTATTTCCTCTGAAGAAAGCACGGTGGCTGGTCTTACAAAAATACCCAGGTGGGGTGGCACTTGTAGATTTCAAAACAAGACAAAGGGAAAAAAAGATGTTAATATTCAATTATTGGCATCAAAAAACAATTATAAACAAGGAAATAAAGCATATAAGGTATATCAAGACAGATCTAAGCAGATCTAGTCAATTTCAAATTAAACCTAGATAAATAACTAGTATATATGATCAATTAAGAATTTTGAAGTTCAAAGCAAGGCAAGAACCAAGAATAACCAGAAGTTCTAATACTCTCCCCAACAGAGTCACTAGTTTTGTTACCAGAACTACTCACCTTCTATGGACATAAGTTGTTTCCCTAGCCTGAAACACTCAAAGCTAGAGCAAAGGAGTCACAACAACTTAAATGACTTTCCCTAAACTCAAATACATGAATGGAATGAACTCTTTTACCTATCTCAAAACTGTAATAGGTTGGCCTTTGGAGTGTTTGGTCTCCACGGATGACCTTGCAAGAAACACACAACAAAGCACACACAATATTAAAGTACCAAGTTCAATATATGATCTTATGCTGATGACTAAGGAGTTCAATAATGAAATAAGTGATTCATACACAATATAATTCATGGGAAAGAAACTTTTATTTGCATAAATGAAATAGAGAGATAAATTACAACCAAAGACTTAGAGTTGAGAAGTCTCTTCTCAAGTAAACCTTGCTTCCAAAAATTCAAACTTGCCTACCAAATGCTCACTCTCCTTGGATATATTTGGCCAGCGTTTTGATGGTGTAACATAATTCTACCCCCTCTACCCATGGGGGGTGAGCCAATACTTATAGCCATGGGAGGATAGAGGAGGTTGAGGATCTCATGGGTGAGGTGGAGGGGAGATCCTACAAGGATGGATCTCGAGCCCAGGTGATATAGAAGTCTAGGGATGAGGCTGCAACAAAGCCAAGATTCGAGAATCCTCTCTAAGCTTCTTTTTTTACCTTTAGAACTCAAGCAGCACTCTTTGTCCACTAAGTTAGATCATTACCCAAGAAGCACCGCTCATTGTATAAAGGAAAGTGGCGGTGGCACAGCTTGTTGTTCAAGGAAAAAAGGGGTAACACACATTGACCACAAGGAAAGAGCGGCGATGGAAAAAGACATGGAATCACTAATTGTAGCCCATTTCCAACTTCACAACTTGAGGATTTGAGGCAAATTCTAATGTTTGGTTCTCATTATATGATGATGATGAGAATTGTGTGTAACAATTCCGTAACTTATTGATCTATCATTTTGAAAGAAGGGATAGTAACCATGAATGATTTAATGTATAATTTTCCTTTAACAGAATAACCATTACAATCTGTTTATAATCATTGTACATATCACGATCTAATAGAAGTTTGGTTAGAAGATTCATTTCATACAAGATTCCTGTAAAGAATTATTTTCTGATCTTGCACTTGTTGAAGATAGTTCTAGATAGTTTTGATTTTTATTTCTATATTTTGCTATTTTTGTTTTTTACTTGCGATGTGCATGTGTTTGTTGGTTTGAGTTTACATGTCTGGTTACATTGGCAACATGATTTCTCTTGATTTTTATTTCATTTGATCCCCCTTGTACATATGTACATATCTAGCTTTAGATTTAGTTTCGTTAATTTGTTTTATCACAAGTAGGTTGCTTTCTTTTAGTAAGGTGCAGTTATCAAGTGACATATCAATTTTAGGATGAGGACAAGCTAGTGTTCGAGAAATACACATTGTTTTATTCCTGTTTTAATTATTTATTGTCTTGCTTATAGTTTTATATATTATCATCTCATTTTAAGCCTTGTTTTCAACTATTAAGACTTAATTACAAATTGCTTATGTATGATGATTTGAAGTTTTAAAGAAAGAAGATTTGAAGAGAGTAATTTATAAAAGTGATGTTCATAATGTTTTCTTACATAAAAACTTTACGAACATAGCTCACTCATATTTTAATTATCATCATAAATTGCACCGTTTATAATTTGTTTTGCTTCATTTTTTGTTTTCTTCTTGTAAATAATATTGAATAAAGGGATCTAGTTTATTCAAAATTATCCATTTGAACTTTAGACAACCTTAAGAAAATGAGAAATTTTATAATTGAAACATTTTTGCAATAATAAGTATCAAAATTCGACATTATGTCGAACTTATTAAATTTTGTATATTTTATCATATATTTTTCTTATATGCATATTATATCAATATCTCCCTTTTTCTACCTTTCATTTGAGCTTTTGATGAAATTATTAAGAGTTCAATCCTTTGCATTACCATATCGTGGTCAATTTAAATATTGGGAGATTTGTCGTCCTTCTTTATGCATACCATTATTTCATGGTTTTTACATTATTTTGTATAGCTTGTCTCATAGAATATGACTATGTCTTGATTTTTGAATTTCGAGTTTATTTACCTTCTTCAACAGTCAGCTTAAGTTTCGATAGATTTTAAATAATTGCTTATCATTTAAAAAATTGTCATGTTTGTAAATACTTAATTCTTCTTTCCTTGTAAATTGTGATACATAACTTTTTGGTTGAAATTTTGATCTGATCACGTCCTATTATATATATATATATATATATATAGAGAGAGAGAGAGAGAGAGAGAGAGAGAGAGAGAGAGAGAGAGAGAGAGAAATTTTTTGGTTGATTGGCACATTGTTTGGTTTTGATATGTTTCTCTACTAAGAAACCTGATATATTTTAAAAGGGACTATTGTAAGAGGCTTCTTGTTGTATCAAATATTCTTACTGTGACGAAATCACTCCTAGACTTAAAACATTTCTTATGAACTTAGCCAATTAGTCGGTTGAACTCTTGATTATTTTTCTTGGATTCTATTTTGAGAATGATATCATTAGCTAGGCAAGTTATCCTACCAAGAAGTCATTCTCTCAGAATATTTAGATTTAGTTTCATTATCCATCATTAGCCCTCCATGCTATTTAAGGAGTTTTATCTTGGTTATTTTTCCCATCCATTAGGGTAAATTGGTTAGTAAACAAATTTTATAAATTAAAAACTTTGGCTGAAGAATATGAGGTCTCTGAATAGAGTTGACCTAATCATGATCATCAGCCCTGTTAGGGATAACTTTATTTTTTATCACCAAGGTGATGGATCTTGGTCATAATATCAAGAGACAGGAGGCCTCGTCATGGGCCGACCTGTTTATCTCTGGAAGTTCTCGTGAATGATACTACCAATATCTGGTTACCAGGCCTGTATAGTAGTCTTGAATAAAGATATAATTAATATTATTATTAATTTTTTTTTAAAAGAGAGATAAATGATGAGAAAAACAAATTTTATATCTTTATTTATATCTAATGGATAGGGAATTTAATTCTGATATCTTCTTAGGGTATGGAGGTCATATCTTTATCCTGATGTTTAGTTGATTATATTTAGCTGTTGAGAAAGCATTCCTAATGAGTAATATAGATGGATATAGGTGGCCACCCATCTATTCCACTGGCTCAAAACAATTGTCCATTGTGGCAATTTCCTAGTTATTTTTCTACAGTTTTTCAGGTCCCAAACTTCCAGGGCCATTTTGAGGCCCTAAACGACATTTTTTGGCGATTCGGGGGGCCAAAAAATTACCATAAGCATGCCTCTAACCACATTGAAAGGCTGTAAATCTCATATATACCTTTCCAATGGGCTATCGAGCGCCCAAATCGAAGATCGTATGCAAAATTTATGACCCCGAGAAGTTGACTATTCAACTTACCACCTTGGGGCTACAAACTTTATGATGGTTCATCTTCTAGGGTTATGTTTTGGGCTTTTGGGGTTCTCGCCCTCATTATTATTATAAATAGGCCCCTTTGGCCTCTTTTTATATTCATCTTGGCCTAGATGAGCATAGAATCCACATCTCCTCTCAAAGATAGCTACCACCATTCTAGCTGTTGTATTTACAATCTGTTTTATTTCCGCTATTTAATAGAATATGTGTTTACCGTATCTTTGTTTTCATTGCAAAATGTATGTGTTTATGATTCCGTACTTGTTCTTTCATTTCATTCCCACATAAATCCGGATCAATGAGGTTTATTTGTTGTGCATATATTTCAAAGTCATTCATCTTTATGAAGTCTCTAAATAATAGTTGGGATAATTCATTTGATTGTGATATTATTTAAGTTTAAATTTTAGTATATAGGTTAGTGATGTGAGAATGTCATGTGGTGTAAAATTTGATATTTCGAGAAATATTTACCATATTTTCCTATATCTATAACCTTCAGGTAAATATACATCGGATAACTGGTTTGCCCAACATGTCGCCATTTGTTGGTACCCCAACAACTCCCTTTTGATTTAAAAAAAACAATAAAGGGACCCCCAATGGAAATTTTTAAATACTTAGCTTGTGGTTTTCTTTTCTTGCTTGCTTTGAAAGGGTGATTCCATGGTCATGTACTGTTTGGGTTTCTTGTCTTTTGACTTGGTTTTCATGACAATGGTTTGGTGGTCATTTACTCTCACAAGTATTTTTCCTTGAGCGCTTCGAGTTAGTGTTTTTGGTTACCTTTCTTTGATGATTTTGCGACTTCATGATTATTATAATTAAAAAATTAGTGAAAATTCATAATCATTTATTTCCGTTACATCATTTTTATTGATTATTTTATATACAAATTATCATTTTTTCGTTCAAGTCTTTTTACTTTTTGGTAGTTGAACAACACTTGCATGCTTCATCGTATGATTTAATTTGAGAATATTCAAATATCTTTATCTCTCGATGACATTGCTTAATTTCACTCATCAATACATTAATAAATTTATGGTCTAAGAGTAAGTGGGAAACTGTGGTGAGAATCTTTCAATTCGACAAGTTTTGAACCTTTTAGGCAAGTTCATCCTGAGGAGAACAAGAATATCACTCTTCTTTTGCACCTAGTTGTGGCATACAACAAGAATGTGCCATAGTCTTGAAGAACGCCAGACCTCTGAGAAGCAACATAACAAATGATGAATACATTGCGTTAAAAAATATCAAGGACAGAAAATACGTGATGGTTCTAAAAGCAGATAAAGGGAATGCTATGGTTGTTTGAGAACCGAGGATTATCAAAAGAAGATGACTGAACATCTGGAGAGTGGGTGTTATAAGAAATTCACCAAAGATCCATTAAAAAAGCTGATGAGAGAGGTTACCAAGGCGATTAAGAATTCATATTTAGATGAGGAAACCAAGAAAAAACTCACCTCAAAAAACGTAATCATGCCACGCATATATGGCTTACCTAAAATACACAAACCTGGCATCCCACTAAGACCCACTGTCAACACAATAGGATCCCCTATGTATGATCTAGCTAAGCACTTATCAAAAGCTCTTAAACCTTTGGTTGGAAATACCTTCTCATTCATCAAAGATTCCTCACAGTTGGTAAGTAAAATGAGATATTGGAAGATGAATGATAATGATTTACTAACCAGCTTTGATGTTGTTTCACTTTACACTAAAATTCCAATTAATGAAGTTGTGGAGGTCATCAAGAAGGTATCAGACCCTGAAACTGCTCACTTGGTTGAGATATGCCTCAGGTCAACCTATTTTTGCTTTCAAGGAGAAATATATGAGCAAACAGAATGGGTTGAAATGGGCTCACCACTGTCACCAATTGTGGAAAATATTTTCATGGAAGATCTTGAGGAAAAAGCGATAAATTCATGTAATACCCCGATTTTGACCCTATTTGCATTTAAATAAAATGATGTAAATAATCATGGTGTGGAGCTAGGAAAAAGACAGCACCATTGATTTAGTATTTATGTTTCAGCAATTAAGATGTGGCTGATGGTATTTTTTATGCTAACTGAACATTACAAAGCTGTACATTATGTTAATTTGCAATTTTAATTAAAAACCCATAGTTGACTATGTCAATGCAACTAAATGAGATGGGGGCATGATTTTTCCTAAGGACGGGGGAGTGGGGGTTTGGAAGAGTGGGCATAAATTCGAATTGGGCAAAGGACCAATTATGGAAAAAAAACGTTTTTGAATTTCTTGGGAGAAAACACCAAAAACTGCCACCTTTCCCTCATGTGGCAGTGTTTCACCTTCCCTCACGATGTGGATTGAACAAAAACGTTTTTGGAAACCCAATTGGGGCATTTATGCAATAGCAAGCAATAAAAAACGATTATGAGTCTGAACCCTTCACGATTTTCCCCGGTTTGATAATTTTTTCCTTCACGTTTCTGGTTTTCCTCTGTGGATTGTTTTTCTTCACATTTTCTCCTGTTTGCTAGTTTTTTTCCTGAACACGATTGCCCTGAATCCAATTTTGTGTCTTTGATTTGAAAGACTGGCAACATTTTTGTTTTGGTAATTTATTTTTGCAGCAGTCAGTCTAGAATCGGCAATGTTCAGAAATTCATAAATTCTTGTGTGTGCATGTAATCCCTGGCATCGACAATGTTCTAATAAATCCCAGGACTGAGATCACTGTGTGTGCATCCATGTTTGTCATTTTGAATTGATTAAAGGAATGAAAAAAAGAGTCTAGACTTGCTTGATAAACCTAGTGTGTGAAAGAACCTCACAAACCAATCTAGAAGTCTGGTTTTCTTCTTTGCATGCCCTGAATAACATCGGAAGGGAAGGCATGGCCTGAGAGACTATGTAGCAGAGAAGGGAATGCTTCCTTGTGTTGGGTGTGTAGTTGTTTAGAAATCAGACTAGATCCAGTGTGGGTGTTCATAGGGGTTGAGCTCACTAGCTTAGCAGTCTATCTTTCCACATCCTTGGCAGCCTAATAAACCCAACTGGAAGGATGTCTTGGCCGGTAGCCTGATAAACCCATTTGTTGGCTTGGTTGTGTCTCATGTGAATTTGGCTAAGTGTAAACCACTTCCTGTGTAAGTCTGATAATCCCAACTATGTTGGCTTGATTGAATTTTAATTGTATCCTTGGCTATGGATGAAGTCTGCTAATGTTCCTTATTCTTTGGGGAAGATCATTCCCAACTCGAGGGTGGCAGTGTTGCTGAGAGATTAAAGATCACACTGGCCTATGGTTGGGTGGAATGTTGCAGCGACATAGCTGGTTGCGGGATGAGCTTCTTTCAAAGATAAGTATTCTTAAGTCCTGCAACTGTATTGGATTATGAATTTATCATTGAACATGTTGAATGCATGAATGTGTTGAATGAATGATTTGCTTCCTTGTATATATCATGTACATTCCATTATGCATCTGTTTATACTTATGAATGTTTTATTTCAAAGCAATTTTTTTATTATGTTCATGGGGCTTAGATTTTCCAGGTTGATAGATGTCGTCGCGTCCTCTCCGTCGAGTAAGGGTTGGGGACATGACAATTCATCTCCACAAAAACCAAGATGGTGGCTCAGATTTTTGGACGATGTATTTAGTAATTGGCCACATGGAGAAGACAAGCTGGTTGAGTTCCAAGAACATTTAAATAATCAACGCGATAGTATAAAATTCACTCTAGAGAAAGAAGAGAATAAGTCCCTTCCTTTCTTGGATGTACTTATCACAAAAAAACTGATGGTTCTCTATCTCACCAAGTATACAGAAAGAAAACACATACGAACATATACCTTCACGCTGACTGACATCATCATCCCTCCCAAAAAAATTGGAGTAATAAATACCTTAGCCACACGTGCTTGGAGAGTCTCGGATATGGATCACATAAAGGAAGAGTTGAAACACCTTAGGACATCCCTCATGAACAATGGATATACTGAAAAAGAAATCGATAAAGTCTTCCGAAACATAAAAAGAAACAAGGGAGAAACCAAGGAAAAAGATAAAAGTTTCTCAATAATCACCCTTCCTTATATCCATGGCACTACGAATAAAATTGTTAATGTCCCGAGAAAGAAAAACATAAGGGTATCATTTGCTCCCCCAAACTCTTTAAGAACCTCGATTGACAAAGCAAAAGATCCTATCGATCCAAAGCACCATAAAGGTGTCTACAAAACTCCTTGTTCTTGTGGTGATGCCTATATAGGTGAGACTAGGAGATCAATCGTAACAAGGTTAAAAGAGCATAGTGTAGATCTACATTATGAGAGGATTAAAAACTCATCCATAGTAGAGCACTCCCATAAAACCAAACATCACATATGCCTAGAAAACTCAATTGTCTTAGCAATTGTCCCTAACTACTACAGAAGAAAAGTCCATGAAGCCATAGAAATCGAAAATGCATCAAGAACTTCAATCAGGAGGATGGCTAGCCTAAGACTGAAGGAAGCTTGGAAACCCATAATTAAAAAACTTAGAAAGTAATTGCACTTAAAAACTTTACTGAAAACTTTAAACTCTATATTTAACTATTAAAACAAGATCAATGATAATTTTAAAAACTTAACTCCAACACTTACATTACAAAAATGATTAACCTTTAAAAAAATTTAAAACTAATTTTATAACAATTTTTAACTTTAATTAACAATCTTATAACATTAAAAAACTAACCATATAACTTTGAAACTATTTTCATAACTTTAAAACTAACTGTATAATCTTTAAATAACTTTAAACTAATTTTATAACATTTATCATTTCTATAACATTATTAAAAAAAATAAAAAATAGAATTCTCTTAGATAACTTTAAAAACTATTTTTTTTAACATTTAATTTATAAATCACTTTTTAACCTTCCAAAAATTATAATTAAACAATAAAAATAATTATTATAATCAAACATTTTATATAATTGAGAAACCATAAAATAAACATATATATATTTTTAATAATATTTATTTTAAACAAAAATCCTAATTCAACCAAACCCTAAACCTACCAAAACCGACCAAAAACATAAAAATTCACGAAAAAAAAAAAAAAAACTAGCATTATTTATACCTCACAACTGGGTGCAAAAGAAGAGTGAAATTCTTGTTCTCCTGAGGATGAACCTGCCTAAGAGATTCGAAACTTGTCGAATTGAAAAATTCTCACCGCAGTTTTCCACTTACTCTTAAATCTTTAAGAGTGCATTGACAATGGACAACCAAATTTATGGTCACTTTGGCGGATCCAAATAAATGAACTAATTATTTGTTTCTAAATATAGAGATCCACATCCTGAAAGATCACATATAAAAAAGCGGAATTGTGTCTCTTGTTTAGATTTTGAGGAATCCAATAAATTTTACAACCTTTTAAATGTTAATAAGAGTTTTTCATTTTATATAATTTTTAAAATTTTTGTGGCAAATTTAATAGTTGAGGGTTGTACATCAAACTCGATTTATGTCCCCAAAGCACATAAATTTAAATCAAATTGATTATCTTTTATGTAAGACGAGGCATTAACTCATAATCTTTCCCTTATTCTATTTAACAAAACAATTAGAAGCCTAAGTTTTAATAAGATTATTGATAGTTCATCATTAATATACATCATATGATTCAAATTAACTTAGCAAAGGTGTCAAATAATGAATGACTAAAATGGTATCTTTTCAATTGATATTTGAAAAGCCTCTTTACTTTTAATCTTGTGCAAAATGATTAATACATATAATCTTTATATATAATTTTCATTATGCATATGTTTTGCATAAGATATTAATTAAATTCCGTTGGATGTCAAATAATGAATGACTGAAATGGTTCAATTGATATTTGAAAAGCCTTTTTACTTTTAATCTTGTGCAAAATGACCAATACGCATAAACTTTATATATAATTTTCAGTATGTATATTTTTTGCATAAGATATTAATTAAACTTCTTAATATTTTGGCATGATCTAAATGGCACCTTTATTTTGAATTTGTTAACATGATATTTTTTTAAGTCATCTAAAATTTCCAAATCTCATGTCTTTTACATACCTTAATTAATCACATTAGAATGAATTTACATTGATTTGTGATAAAGTTCTTAAATAATGTGATTTCGATTACAATTTAAGAATCTTGAATTTCTTTTTGGAATTAAATAAAAATGACCAAGATGATATAAAATGCCATTATATATAAAATGGATTATGCTTTTCACCATCGTTACGAATATAAATATATGGAATGGTATTATATTACTAAGTTTTGATGTCGAGTAGACGCTAGCCTGTTTAGATTATCATGAAGTGAGAAATCAAAACTACGTAACGTTGTTGAAATTTGTATATATATATATCATAAAATAATGCTTTTTATCCGTTTAATCCTTTTCTTTTGCACAAATTATAATTAAGACTTCACCTCAATGCCAATAAGGTTAAGTGAAGAGCGTAGAGATCTCATAAAAGCTCAAATGTCAAATATGTTGCCACGAAGTTAGTGCAGATGGACGCCAGCCTTCCACGATTTATGTGTTCAGGTGGATCATTATGTTGCCAACATGTTATTGGTGCATAATCTTTTGCCAAGCTGGGATTCGATAGGGAGAGTTCGTTGTTTTGCAAGAGGATCATTGGAATTAAAATTGATTTAAAGTTTGAAGAAGATAACAAAATTTCAAAAACGGGTCCACGCACAAGTAGGAAGACATGTTTTTTTTATATATTATTGTGAGAAAACTATGACGAATTAGCTTTAATTTTGAAAACTTATTTCACAAATGGAGCTATTTACCATTGCTGTCTATTTTTTAAAATTGTGAAGTAGATGGGAGATGTTTGGCCTTGTTTGAACTAAATTTGCGAGACGTCCAGTTGTATTTATTATTTTTGAAATTGTTAGGAGCCTTTTTACCTATTTAAGCGAGGGAAATTCGACTTCCATAGGGGGTGGGATCTCTATGTAGGATATTAAGAATTGTTGTTCTTTTATGCCCTATTTCTATTTGTAATTTTGATGTTGACAGAAAGGAAGATGAGGCACTGTTGCTAAAGGGAGGGAGGCTTTGTTCAAGATCCTGGGAATTGTTTTCCCTAGAGTTTTTACATTGTTTCCTTCTTTGGGATTCGAGTATGCATTAGGAGACTGCTTACATTGGTAGTAAAAACATTAGTTGTGTTGAAATGTTATTTTGGGGATTTTATCTCCATGGTAGTGTTAAGCACTTGTTCAAAAATTGGTATAATTTTGAGCTCATTTTTTTGAATATATATATATATATATATATATATTATCTTTGTAGTTTTCTTCTTTTATTATCACTTGTACTTATACTTTGTTATAATTATGTGAATGGTGAATGAATTACTCAAAGCACAAACTCATTTTGATATTTGATATTAATATTGTATGAGTCATGTTAGTTAATTTTATTAATTGAATCTGACTGTATAATATTATGTATATTGATTTACTCACTGATTCATCTGTGTTTCCAACATATATTCAATTAAGTAATTGATCATTTCAAAACTCAAATGTTAAAGTGTTAGAAGTTAATTGTTCTTTGATATCTTATGTTTCAGAATGATAAATAATTTCCGGTTTATTGTTCTTTAATTATAAATATTATTACTGAACTGAAAGTTATTCTTGATATCAACTTTGATGATTTTTCTTTTAGTTATATCATCTAACTTTTTCTTATCTCTATCATCAATAGATCATTAACATAATTACTAGCTTTCTCTTTGCCAAGATAGTACCCATTAGATTAGATTAATTTTCAGTTTATAATTTAGTTTTTCTATTTTTAATTTAGCAGTTGTTAAGTAGGTTGTTTATATTACAGTTATTAACTTTTCATCCTTTAATCAGTTTTTGAAAAAACTTCTTAAAACCTAAAATAGAGACTCTCATTAAGTGAGCAAGATGTAGATTATATCCAAATAACAAGTTTTAATTTAGTAGTTGTTAAATATATAAGTTTAGTTTTCAAATTAGAATTATAATTTCATGCTTAAAAGCTATAATTTAGCAGCTGCTAAAGCTGTGTGATTTAGCAGCTGCTAAATCTATGTGTTTTATGCTTTTAAAATTTGCATCTTACTTAAATTTAGTTTTCATTTAGAATAGTTTATCATTTATGAAATGATTAAAATCTGATTGCGAGACTCTCTATTAGAGAGAGAAAACCTACAAAGGAGGTGAGGCCTTTGTTCCTGCGAGATATAGCTAGTTTAACCATACAGGGGGCTGTGTTAAGCGTCTTGTATGGGCTACTTCTCTTTGTTGGCCTCAAGACATAAAATTTGGCTAACAAAACTGTGACATGATGTGCAGCAGTACTATTCACTATTTCTCATAGTTCATTTTCCTATAATATCAGTACAATCCTAGCATTCCAAGGGATAAAATCAATTTCCCCATCCAACCTGTCCCCTAGCCTAAGTATGGTAGTCATCACTACAAATATGTCCAAGAACCTGTTTCTTCTCAAAACCATGTTTTCCCTTATTTCTCCAAGTCTGAAATTTATTTATGTGTGTAATTTTCAACATTCAAAACTGCTTAAAGACCATGTCATACCACACATTTATGGGAAAGAATATGTTAGATGTGGACTGCATTGACCAACCTTTACCAAAGTTTCAACCCGGTTTCAGTTTCAATCACTGGATATGGTTTAATGCCCAAACCCCATCATGCATGAATATTTAAAAAATAAAATTTTACTGTAAACTTGAAACACATGAGATATTTTTTCAATTTTTTCAACTCTAAAAATTTATGATAGCCCTACTTTTCTTACTAAGAAAAATATAATAGTCAACGCACATGAAAATTTAAAGACTCGTATTTTAACCAAAATGGTCTAGGAAAAACTTGTTAAAGAGAGATACTTTTATTTTTTTAGGAAAAATTAAATTACAACAATACTTATCTCATTTTTCTCCCTTGAAAAACATGCTGGAATCACTTTGAAACTGTTGTACATACTGCCACAAATCAGCACCTCAAAAATTGAGCATGTACCACCCCACACGTGCGAACTGTACGAACTAGTACAATACAACATGCCTAGTTTTCTGTGCCTTATTTTCCTCGAAATATGTGCATTGTAACAACTTATCCTTTCCTTGAAAATTGTGCCATGAATGGCCTGAAAGAATCATTAGATGCCATGAATCCTTACTGTGGAATCTGAGCTAACCTAACATCATTAAATGCTGTACTTTTCCTAAAAAGATTGTGCTAATGCTCAACCTCAATTTATGTGCAACTATACGGACAACCATCGATTTCTCTGCAAACTTGCTGCTGTTAACACCCCGATTTTTGTGCCAGTCTTCTTCTATAAATTTGTGCCAATTGTCTTGGAAATCATGCCCATCTCAAGCTCTTGATTTCTCTGCAAATTTTCTTTCTTTCTCCTCAAGGTTGACTTCTCTCAAAACCTTCTCTTTGCTCCTCTCCTCTCTCAAAATTCTCCCTTGTGAAAGTGAACAATGAATTAAGTTTGCTTTTCCCAAGCCTTTTTTATTGAGTAACTTCCATCTCCAAATAAATGGCTTGGATTAAAATTCAACTAGATGAGATCTAGGGCTCATCTCATTTCCTCATTAAAAGTTAACTTTTAAATATTAAATGAGAATTTAATGCACAACCACTTTTTTAAAACTCATAAAGTCACTTTTAAAATTATTATAACTCAAACTCACTTTAAAAGTTTACTTTATTAAATAAAGTCAATCTCACCTTTTAAATAAGCTAAGGACCACTTTTTAAAGTGTCTTCCTAGGTAAGATTTCAACACTTCCCACTGCCATAATAGCTTACATTACAATGAGACACCCTACTCTCATCCTTTGTCAGTCTCAATGGTATTGAACTATTCTTGATGCTTGCTTAAGTGCTCATTTTTATTTCCCCTTACTTTTGTTGATTATTATGGCTATTGTAGGTCTACACTTAAAAAACCAAACTAAGTTTGAGTGAATCTAGTATGGATTCAATAGGTTTTTTCTATAATGGTCATGGAGATGGAAATAAGGTTTGGGCTATAATTATTACAAATGGCCATATGGAGAAGTTTATTGGATTCTTCCATTACACCGGATAGGACATAGTTGTAGAAACATTGCCTTTGTCGGACAATAGAGCTATGAAGCAACCTAATTGTAAGATGTTACTATTACTATGAATCATTTTGAGTGTAAAGATTATCATCTATGAAGAATACTGAGTGCAAGGATCAAGATTCAAATTACAATAATGAATGAAGTGAGGGAAACTCCTTATACCTTACCTAATGAAATGGAATCATAGAAGCTAGGAGACCACCTGGAGGATACTAAGGGATGGGCCTTAGGTGAAACCTAGATCAATTGATTCATGATTCCATATCAGGGCACTCGAAGAAGGAAATGAGTGAGTGGGTGGGTTAATGGCTCTTCAATCACACTTATTCCCCTCTAGAGCTCCTCTAGATATGCACGATCAAAGTTGCGATATTTTGTAATAGCATAAAATAGATTCTTAACTCTCTTTTTAGTTGATTAAACTCTCATTGAGAAGAATTCGTTCGAAATCATCAATAACTAAAGAGAACAAGAGAAGCTGCAAAGCAGCAAATCCCTGCCTCATGGGGATGCTCCTACAACATCATCACGTTGCCATGCGTTGTTCACTGAGCAAACACCTGGATCGCAGCTACCACCGTCAACACTTGGATCAACGTCATTAGTAGCAGCATCACCACCTGGATCAATTCTTGGATCGACTAGCAGCGTTGAGTACGGGCACAGCTAGATCAACTACCGGTTGAGACTGGCGACGAAACCTATGATTGAGTGCATAACACATGGACAATATGTTTGAATTGGCTTGTTGAACTACATGCATGACAGATGTCTGTCCTGTATAGACAAGTGGTTCGAACTGGGTTTTTGAACTTCATGCATAACATACATTTTCCCCCGTGGGTTTTTGAACTTCATGCATAACATATGTTTGTCCCCGTGGGTGAAACTAGAATTTCCCTCATGTGCCACCTGGGTGAATGTTTGGCGCATGTTTGGCATGTGGGAGCGTTCAACATCGCATTCAATGCATTCAGTAACCAGCCGATTCTGTGTTGAATGCCTAGTAATTACATTCATTCGACTTTTACCAGCAATCAAGAGTCCAGATTTGAAAAATTCAGAGAAATACAGTGGTTTGTCAAAGCTTCTGTCTAGGATTTGAATATCATACTGTAGCTAATGAGATATTAGGCCGGCCGGTCTACGATCGATTTGTCCCAAAGATATCTAATTAAACAGCTTGATCTTCAGTTAGGACTTGAAGATCTCCACAAGCGATTGCTTGTCAAGTAGTGAATGTTTGCGGGATATGCAAATCTGTCAACTGTAAGTTCGTTAGATACAAGGCCGGCTATGGAAAGGAGCCTCCTATTAATAGATGAAAATCCTGTGGGAATTTCAGCTATGAATTACTAGTTTCATACTATCCTTCAATTGGTACAAAATACTAAAATGAATCTCTAGAATATATGTAGATTACAAAAATACAAACAGTCTTCTGTTTTGTCACGTTTCAAGAGCGCCTGTCGGACCTTTTTCATGGTTACTGCTTCTTTTGCAAGCTCACAGGATATCGTAGCTTTTGTTGCATGGATTCATCGATATTGCGTTTACACCATTAATGTCGGCAACATTAGTACATGAGTAAGTGCACATATTCCTTGCATATAAATAGGTACGCACTTATTGTTTTAGGGTTTATTTGGCGATTCTGCAATTTGTTTCTTGGAAAACTGCAAAACCAGTGATGGACTAACAACAACATATGGACAAATTTGGAGTCGAGAATGATTATGTAGATGGACAATGGATAGGAGGATAATTTTACTACAGGAAACAGAAAGAAAAAAGGCACCAGAAAAAGGAAGAGGTGCTGTATGGGGTATTCCACAGTGATTCTGATGCAGAAGAACTGTCGTCCAAGAGAAGAAGAAGGGATGCAATCAAGAAGGGGGATTTAAGCAAGCCTTTCAATTTTGTTTCCACTGGAACAGTCATGCCTTCCGAGGAAATCCATAAGAAGGTCAAAGAATTTAATGAGGATGGGCCAACATTAGGCCTCGACACCACTTCAGCAGAATCAGGGACAAAGCACGCTCTTCCAATTACCACGTACTTAACATATATAACTACTACAAGTCGTAGGCCTTCATAAAACAAGGCACTGGTAAGTTGTAATGCCTCTAAGGGCTTCATAAAGGAGTTAATGACTTATATATTAATTTTAAAGTAATTTATAACTATATTTATATCATAAATTTTAATAAATTTCATAGCAATCTGGTTTTGTTTCCGCATGCCAGAAGGGTTTTTGCTTTGTCTTTTCAGTTTCCAGAAGGAAATGTGTGGAATTTTTGGATCGGAGGCGTTCATAGGCTTGAATCGTCGGTCTAGTCAATGAGGACGAGCATCTGATTTACGCAGTCTTGAACGATTATGTTGTGATTTACTAGTGGCATCTCCCTCATTGCTCATGTCGAGAAAATTTATCAGAGCACAGAAGAGGTCAGTACCTGTGGGTCGACCATAGCCAGGAGGGGTTCCCAATCATAGTCAGACAGGAAGAGCCTTATAGACATAATATATGGGAGACACATGATTGGTTCAGATACGTCGCCGTGCATCTTGATTTTATTGCGGGCGATTTTCTTCCTTCTGCATTTCGGAAAGAGATTAAGGAGAGTGTGGGGAGGAGAGAGAAGGAAAGGGACGAGGCTGTGGCCATGGATAAAGTGGATTCATCTCCACAGATAATAGAAGAGAAAATTCATAGCCTCCATTCTTTTAAAAATAGAAGAAGAATTGGACTCGCGTCCATACTCTTAACCTTTCCATTTGAACATGATATATCACTGGTATGCTATAATTTTGCACTCTTGTCAAAAATCTGTTTATAGCACTGGAAGTCCAGGATTTTTGTTTCTACAAAATTATGCTAATAAAATAAATAATAGGAGTATTAATATGTTGCCCCCCATATATATGTTGCTGTGATACAAATCCCATTCTAAGCTCTTGTGTTTTCAACTAATGAATATTTTGATTTTAGAATTAGAAATCAGGAGCCCACTTATTGTTGGACTCCTGATTTCCTCCATTATTGTTCCGAAGCAGTTTTTTGAAAGTAGGAATGACATATCTAGTATGCACGCACAGTATATGCACAAAAATTCTACCAACTTTTATAAATTCAAATATATGAGTACCTCGCCAAAACCTGGGACACAACTCTTTCGACCACTCAAGAACCCAGCGCTGCAAGAAACCTCCCAGCTCTTTCTACCACTCAAGAACCTAGCCCTGCAAGAAACCTGCGGCCTTGGGAAGAAAATGCTAGGAACCTTCTCCATGGGCTTGAATGTGAGCAATGAGCTGGTATGGTCCTTCTCACAATAGGTCGATCTCCCCATATTTATGGCAGAATGAGATAATTAAGTTACAGCTCTCATAGATTTTGAACAAATGAGAAATAAAACTATGGGATGGAAAACATGCAAGAAGCCAGATACAGGAATGAAGAAGCCAGCTGCAGGAATCAAGAACCAAACATGTAAGAATCCAGCTACATGAATCAAGAACTAGGTGAACGCATGGCAAACATGCAAGAAGCCAGCTACATGCAAGAAGCCAGCTACAAGAAATCAATAATCAAACTATGGGATGACGCCAGCTACAGGAAATTAAGAACCAAATTATGGGATGACGGTGAATGCATTGAACGCATGGCAGACATGCAGTAAGCCAGCTATAGGATTCTAGAACCACATGCAAAGAGCTACACGAAAGTCTTTTAACATTTTATGTTTAAAAACTAATGTTATTGTAAACATAGCATTAATATAAATGGAAAGGATCTTATATATTTTTATGTTGTTATGTTGTTTTAATCCTATGTTCAAATAGGAAAAAATGAAAATGGCCTCGATATGAGGCCAAATAAGGCTTCAAACTTTTCTATTGGTTGAAAACCATGCCATAAACTTTTGAGAGTTTTCTATTCGTTAAAAAAAACCATGCTTTAAATGCTTTAAACATCTAGCACAAAAAAATTAGGATAAAATTTAAGTAGTTTTTTTATGTCATTTAATAGAATCGGCGGCAAGCCGATTCATAGAGTCCCTGCTAGCCGAGGGCAGGGACTAAACATTAGTTTCATTCCACTACGCAAGTGTCCTTTCGTCTCTTGATTCTCTAGCTTACTATGTTGCTTTCTTTGTGCGTACTTTGTTTTATTTATTTGAAGTCTAATTTGAAAGACATATCCGAAGCTAAGTTTTACATTATGAAATAACCATTGAAGATAAAGGATCTAAAATATTCCTTACTTTTTTCATAAAGATTTAGCCAATATTTAGTTAGACTTCAGATAAAACTTCGAGATATAGGATTTAAGATTTCGTTAAGTGGACTTCAAGTTAAGATTTATTTCATTAAGATTTAGTAAAGACTTCATAAAATAACCATCGATGTAATTGATGTAGTAAGGAGGTCAAGGAACCATGAGAACAACCAAAGAAAACACCAATTTTCCAAATAACTCATTTAGTGAGGTCCTTAACCCGGGATAAATTGATCTCCACCTCACTCATATTTTATTTATTTATTGAGCAATTCTATAGCCAGAAGAGAAAACACAAAAACACAAATATTTATCTCTACCTTAGTTGCATACATACATACATATATCATTAACTTCATTTATTAAGATAATTTAGTGTGCTAGAAAAAAGATAATAATGGGAATGGAAAGAAGGAACCTTATTATGTCCCTACATGGGATATATATATGGGTCAGTTGTAATGGAAAGAAGGAACCTTATTGATATATATTTATATCAATAAAATACATATATAACATATGTGAAAGTATATATCATAGGTATATATCACAACACATATATCATTTATTATTAATTACATTGAATATTATACTTTCCAACACAATTTCAATTTTTACAAATATATAACATATGTGAGGTATACCTCATAACACATATATCATTTATTATTAATTACATTGAATGTTATACTTTTCAACACAATTTCAATTTTTATTTCAATTTATAGAATCACAAATAGAAATGGCATGTGTACACACAACCCTACATGATTCTTCTTTCTTTCATATTATCATTTGTTTTAATGCAAGGTTAAGAAGTCGTTGCCAAATTTAATAAGAGCCACGAGGTGGCAATGTCCCTGACATTTCTATTTGTTGTTGCAAGAGTATTTAGAGTTAATTCTTGAATGTGATGGTTAGTTGCAAGAGCATTTAGAGTTAATTCTTGAATGTGATAGTTAGTGATGTTTGGATGGTTGAAGTTTTTTATAAGATTATATTGTGGTATTTAATATTTGGATATTTTTTATGAGTAGGATAAGATGTTAGAATTGTGAATAATTTTAGGAGCGATGTTAATTTTGATATAATTTTGTATGAATATTAAAATTAAAATTATGTTTAAATTAAAGTCTCAGATGTATTAATTTGCATGCAAAAAAATCACACAAATTTAGGATTAATAACTTTGAAGTCAGAAACTTAAAAACTAATCAACACCACGGATTTCTCTTGAAATTTGTTTTATGTGAAGGATAAAAATTATATAAAATATCTATTTCATTTTTCACATAATGAGGTGGGGTTAGAGTTGGATCACAATATAAGGAGGAGAATGGATGAGTTAACCTACTACAAGTGCATGAAAGCTAATTAAAAATTTATGCATGGATATTCCATTATTCATAAAAGGTGGACTTAAAATATGAAACGTAAAAGGTTAATGAGATCTATAACATTTGAGAAAGCCATGTATCAATAACTTTATAAAAATCCTTTTATGGATCATGGTTTATGTTAACGTGTCATTTATTTTGTGCAGGAATATTTACGTGAAAGTAAAAAGAACATTACACGACACCGATGGTTTTTGAATTCCATAAATCTCTTGATATGCGTTCATGATTGATCATACCAGCTCTCGACCATGAATCCAGTGTTAAACGGATAGCCTCTCCTTTATTATACGAAAAAAGTTCAACCTACAAGTAGAGTCTGTCTGGATTCGAAATTCAATGCAAAAATTTAATAATAATTAAAAATTACTAGGTCTCCAACACGTCTCCAACCATCTAGCTTTATTCAGATTCTTATTCATACTATATAAGCCTAAACCCTACAAAAATATTGATGCTTTGAGATTGTCGGGAGTTTGAAATGATGGTTGTTGCATTGCTCGGATCTTGTTCCTCTGCTAATCATCACCTGTCCAACAAATTGGAATCGATCACCCCCTCTTCGATCCAATACCGTGGTTTGTTTAGCTCTTTCATAAGCTTTCCCTACATTAAAAATGCCTCAGGCTGTCATCAAATTCGCAGCAAATGTTGGTAAAGAGGCCTCGCAGTGGAGGCAAAGGATATCTCTGTTAATGAGAAGAGGGAGAAACATGTACCCATAAGTGGGAAGCACACGAATTTGAAGAAAATTATGATCTTGGGTGCTGGACCCATTGTCATAGGCCAAGCCTATGAGTTTGATTGCTCTGGAACTCAGGCATGCAAGGCCCTGAAGGAAGAAGGGTATGAGGTCATTCTCATTAACTCTAATCCCGCCACTATCATGACCGATCCAGATTTGGCTGACAGGACATATATTACCCCCTTGACCCTAGAATTAGTAGAGCAAGTCCCGGAGAAGGAGAGGCCCGATGTGCTCCTGCCAACTATGGGGGGGCAGACTGCACTGAATTTGGCGGTGGCTCTGGTGGAACGGGGAGCCTTGGAGAAGTACGACGAGGAGCTGATAGTATTTTGTAGTTATGTATCTTTTTTTGAAGTGATGCATTCGTCTCTCTCATCATCAATTGGAGTATATTACAAATTGCATTGTTGTTGTATATGTTGAAACCTTCTTGTGGCTTGGACAATTGCATTAAAGCTACTACCACCGAAATAACAATGGGGATTCTTTTTAACAGAAACAACAAAATTTCTTTAAGTGAAGAGAAGCAAAGTTTAGGGATGAGAAGCCTGAAAATTTCCAGGGATTAAGAGGTGTCCAGCCTACAGGTGATATGAAACCATTGGCCTTCACCTATGTTAAGCAAATAGAACATGGAACCGCCATGAATTCGGTACACATCTCCAATTTTTAGGGTTTTCTCGATGAAATCCCTGTTGCGAACCCATCCAACGTTTTCCTAACCTGACAAAACAAACAAAGAAACATACAAAAAAACAGATACTAGTTAACTAGCAAACTGAATCATTTGGGATAACTAACAAACCGAATACATATGAGTACATAGAACACCATCTCAGAATCGAGATACCTAGGAACAAAAAATGACTTGGGTTCCATGCTAATGAAGACTATTTGAAGATCATGAGGTAGTTTCATTGCATCTTCTTCGGGCTTTGCAACCTAACATGTTTCTATCTTCAATATTTTGCTGGATTTCTCCAGCAACAATATGTCTTCCCTCTCTTTTGTTCACTCGAATGCTCTTCCTCTTCACTGTACTTTGCAAACCCACTTTTCCCTCAAAAAGTTAAGGCATCTATGACTAGTAAAAGAAGCAAAATTGCATGTCATTTTCAAGTTGTGGTTGATAGATTTAATCCAGTTCCCATCGATA
Organism: Pseudotsuga menziesii; assembly: GCA_001517045.1. Classification (NCBI taxonomy): domain Eukaryota; kingdom Viridiplantae; phylum Streptophyta; class Pinopsida; order Pinales; family Pinaceae; genus Pseudotsuga; species Pseudotsuga menziesii. The sequence continues at coordinate 114,157 of LPNX011093882.1, forward strand.
CACTAAATCAGGCGGAGATGAGCTTCTTACATAATGAATTGGTCGAGGGAAGGAGGACAATGTCAAGGTGGATTTGGTACACGTATATGTATGGAGAAAGACACTTGGTGTCCATGCACGACAAGGAGGATGACAACGATTTGAATTTAGGGTTTTTCATTGACACTAAGGTCTCTAGTGCTGGACTTATCTTCGTCTATAGGTTCTAGGATCACAAAATATTAAAAAATAGGTAATTGTTATCCTCCATTATTGCTGCATTAAAATTTTGGTTGTATTAAAACTTTGCTAACGAGAGCCTGCCACCGGGTCTTGGGGTACAAGACCCCAGAGAAATGTCACCTGCAAAAACCAATGAACATGCAAAAAAATATTTAAAAAAAAAAAATTTAATACACCTGAAAATTAAACTATGAAAAAACTTTATAAAACACAAAAAAAAACTCATGTGAACCCCCAATTAATAGGGGTGAGAGATTCATATCTATCCCCTTGTCAGGAACATAATAACATAATAATTACAAAAACTTCACTGCAATTTCCATCAGATCTCCCCATCCATGTAATTGCAAGCCAAAGCCCTCTAAATTTATGTAGATCTTACTATTCATAGAACTAGTTTAAGATAGTTATACCGCACATAGTTCAGCTTGTTGCATAAATATATGCTTAGTTGCATCACAATATACCTAAAAGTGGTTGTAAACAATATCTTATGAAAAGAATTATCTTAGAAAAGTTAATAAATGTTTTATTATTATTTTTTTTGTTGGGGTTGGTTTACATTTTTTTATTTTTATTTTAAGATGATGTGATCTTTTTTGGAATTAGGGAAAATACAAAAGAATGGAAATATTTGCATGTTTTATTGGATATATATTGCAATGCTACATGCATGGAAATTAGTGAAGAAAAATCTTGTTTTTACACAATTCTCAAGTAGAGACTTTACTTGAATTTAAGAGGCTTTTTCAGTTTAAACTTGGTCAAATTGAAGGTGGATTTAGATGTTTGGGTTTTATTTTAAAACCAAATAATTTATGAGCGTTGGACTTGTTATAGCTAGTTAAAAGATTGAGATAATAATTTCAAACTGGTCTTATAGGTTCCTTTCTATGGGGGAAGGCTTATTCTGTTAAGTATTCTTGTTTTTTGGTGCTCTCTAATTTTACTACCGAAGTCCATTTTAAACATTTTAAGAGAAAAAATTTTCCATTTCTTGTAGGAAGGATCTGGAAAACACAGAAAGTTTCATTTAGCTTCATGGGAACAAATTGCATTACCTAAATATTTGGGTGGTTCATGCATAAAAAACCTATTAGGATTTAATACAACATTATGTTTGAAAAGTATGTGGAGATGTATTTTTGATAAAGGATTGTGGAGCTTCGTGATGAAAACTAAATACTTGAGGAGGATTTTTGTCAATAGCTGGTTTATATTATCGGAGATTGATCAAAAATTTGTTTCTATTATCTGGAATAACTTTCTCAAGGTTTTTCATCGGTTAAAGATGGGGATCCACTGGGACATTGGTGATGGGAAAAATGTTTATATTGGGGTGGATCCTTTTATTGGATATAATATGATATTTTTATATTACATCAGTACATTTTAGATCACTTAGAGACTTAGTCTAAAAACCCTCGACCAGATCAAGAGACCTAATGAAATGCTGAACTGGAAATGTTGAACTGGAAGAAACTTTTACAACTTGGTTTCAAGAAACAGATTCTTATAAACTTCTCTCAATCTTTATTTTTTGGTCTATCTAGAATATGAGAAATAAGACAATTTTTCACAGTTTATCTCCTAATGTTATGGTATGTGGTTTAAAAGGTGTAAGTCTCTTTAAAGAGTATACGGAATTAAAACAATCAAAGAAGACAAAGGTTTTATATGTTCCTGTTAAAACATCTCTCTCTACTGATGGTTTTTTCAATGGTGCCTCATTAAACAATTTATGTGGAAGTGGTATGGTTATCAGCCTAAGAAAGGATCACTTTTTTATTTTTATTTTGAGGATGGGTGGTGGGATTGGTAGTAACACTAAAGCTAAACTCATGAGCCTTTGGGGTTTACTACAGTTTGTTATTGTTATTGGAATTTTAGAGATATGTATCTTTGGAGGTTTTAAAGTGATTATTGAATGGATCAATTGCAACTTCAAACTCCAGGTTTTGTTGCTCAAACAATGGTGCCAGAGAGTAAAGCTACTGAAAATTTTATTCTCTCATATTTCCTTTAGACATATTTCCATATTTTATAATATGAAGGCATATTTTCTTTCAAAAAAGGTGACCAGACTCAAAGAAGGTTCTTTGTTGTTTCAGGAATTTTTGGAGGGGAAATTACACAGTGAAGGAGATATTGATTTACTAGGTATGGACTGATCTTCTATATAGTGTCGAAGGATAAGATTTTGTTTGTTTCTGTTTTTTTTAGAAGGAACACGTTTATCTTTGAGTTGTTGGTTTTGTTGTATTGGGTGGAGTTTGTGACTACTTATAGGAAGTCCTTGTATGAATACTGACTGAAAGAAAATCTAAAGATGATAAGTACATACTTTTTCTTTGATTCAATGAATAGCAAGAAAAAAAAATTTCTTACGAAAAAATAATTAAAATAAGTTGTTATTATTATTAATTAAAATTTGAAATGTCTTTTAATTCTAAATTCTTGTTAGGATATTTAGACACTTAAGAGTTAGTTAAGATAAACTTGTTATAATATATCCATTAGGAAAAGTGTGTTTCTTGTGTATGCATTAGTATTCATTTGTAGATATCTAATTTGATAGTCACGATATGTTCTAGACATAGAGTGATCCTACGGTTCATCTTCTCTTAGATCATAACTACCTTTGATCCATGGCTTGACACCTGATTGGTCCATGATATCTATTTAAAGAGCATGGGAGGGTCTTTGGCTAAGAGGAGCTAATTTGTAACTTTCTTTATTTTTCATAATAAACTTCCTCAAGTAGCTATTTGGCTGGGGTCGTGGAGTGTTTCCCTTTCAAGGGCTTAAATCACATGAAAAAATCAGTGTATTGATCTATGATCTGTTTGTGTGAGTGGTTTCTCTAGGTGTTCAGTCTTTTGAAAGTATCATATGTACTCGAACATGATATCAGAGTGATTATGAAGAACCACTTCCGTTGATGATCTAGATCTTGAACTGATGTTGCCAAAACTTTGAAAGAGTTTATGGTTCTATTTTTTGTGCATTTCTGGGCTGTGTGAGGTGTTCCATTGCATATGGAGTGTCATTTCCATCAGTAAACAATTTTTTTTAATCAAAAAAGGTTTTCTTTTACCCCAGATATGACCATTTCATCAAATCTGAAGGTATATTGTTATAGTGGCATTTTGTTTTTTAAATTATTTTTAAAAAATAATTTCTCATACTTTTTTAGATCTATATTTTTTTGGTTTCAGATTGTTTCCTTCCCTATATGTGTATTCTCATTGTTGTGTACCTCATGCGATCACGATAAATCAAAAACAAAATGGAAAGAGGTTTTCTCTACTGCATATGCTCTTTGTCATGCACCTTGTGTGATCACAGTAAATAAGAAACAATGGGAAAACATAGAAATTATGGGAAAGCTAAATAGGACTAATCCCAAAAGTGTGGCATACAAGTTTTTTTTGTAGTTTTTGTTTTGGTTTATGTAAAGTGATTTGCAGGAAAAGAATGAAGCATGCACTTTGAACAGAAGAGTAAAAAAAAATCTTCCTTCTTCTCATATTTAACATATTTTTTAATATTGACTCACTTGGTTAAAATTTGTTTTATCCATTAAGAGGTCTTGAGTTCAAGTCTTGTTAGTTACTTTTATAAAAGTGCATATAATTTCTATTTTTAAGTTACTTTATTGTAAAAGTGCATCTCACTTGAATTATAAAGAGAGTCACTTAAAGTCTTTTAGTTTTTGCATGCAATATTTGAAGTAATATCATTGTAAAAAGTGAACTTCACTTATTTTACAAAAGTGGTTCACATAAAGCAACATTATTGTAAAGTGGGTTTAAAAGGTTAAGCTTGGGAAGAGGGGGGGCCATTTTTTTTCTCTGTTGGGTCAATCCTCTACCTGCCATGTCTCTCTTGGGGTCATCTTCAACCTTTTTTTAATCAAGCATAACTTACTCATCCAAAGTCAATTTTCAGTGTTGTTTTTTTTAAACAACTAGTTTTTTCGATATATTTGCATCCAAACCATTGGTTTCAATTTTTATAGCCTTCATTTTATAGTATGGCCTCCCCTTGTGATATTCTACTTACAAATTTCAACTATTTTTCATGGAAATATCGTATGGAGGATGTCCTACAAAGTAGGGGACTTTACCGAATTACTTCATGGAAAGAAAAAAAACCCACTGATGATGATAAAAAAATAAAATGGGTAAATAAATGTGATTAAGATCATGGATTTATTTGGATGTCAATCTTTATTGATTTGTGATTCCACCTATATGGAATTGATGAACTAGATAAATCTTGAGAAAAGTTGGAAGCTATGTTTAGTAAACACAATGAAATTCGAGGTCATCACCTTGAAAATGAGTTGATTTATTTAAATCCAAGTGATATTTCCTACATTCAAGATTATTTATCTAAATACAAAACTCTTAGACCCTTATGTGTAGAATGAAAAATGAAAATGGAAGACATGCAATGCATTTATTATATTCTTTCCAAACTTGGACCTACAATAAATATGGCTAAGGATAAAGCCATATTTTCTACTATGCATAAATTTAACACCAAACAAATATTTATTAGTGATGATAGATCTCTGTGCTGCAAGATCTGGAATAGTTCATGTAGATAATGGTCATTTTAGTGATGTACTATGCATTCCAATAATTTCCTGCAATTTTTTGTCAGTCTATCAAATCACTCATTATGGTGAAGGTAAAAATGTAACGTTTACAACTCATCAAGTTGTAATCAAGGATTTTAAATATCCTAAGCATGTCCTGTCTACTAGATTTGTTGATGATATTACCAATTTGTACTCATCAAGTTGTAATTAAGGATTTTAAATATCCTAAGCATGTCCTGTCTACTAGATTTGTTGATGATATTACCAATTTGTACAATTTAACAACTTTGAGATGGTGTTTGTCTCAGTTGTGTACTTAGAAAACATCATCGGGACAATTTTGACAAACGTGCCTCTTGGCACTCCTTGACCCCCTTAGAGCTTGTGCATAGTGACTTGTGTGGTCCTCTTCCATATACTTCCTTTTCTGGTTTCAAATATTTCTTAACTTTAATTGATGATTTCTCAAGATGCACTTGGGTTTATTTCCTAAAAATTAAGAGCGAAGTATTTAACATGTTCTTGGCCTACAAGGCCCTTGTTGAAAAACAGTATGGACATCAAATTCTTAAGTTAAGATATGATAATGGAGGAGAATATGTTAACAACAAGTTCAATACTTTCTGCACTTAATAAGGAATCCAACAATAGTACACTGTTCCATATACACCATAATAAAATGGTGTAGCTGAACGAAAGAAACACACTTTAAAAGAAATGGCTAATTGTATGCTTGAAGCCAAGGGACTAAGTCTTCAATTTTGGGTTGAAGCCATAAATTGTGCAAATTACATAGCTAATCACACCCCCACTAAATATTTAAAGGGTATCACAGTGGAAGAAGCATGTAGTAAAATTAAACCATATGTAAGTCACTTCCGTGTGTTTGGTAGTGAAGCATGGGATCATATTCTAGATGAAAAACATAAAGCATTGCAGCCTAAAAGTGAAAAGTGCATATTTGATGGATATTCTGAAAATGTAAAAGGTTATAGGCTTCTTCAACCACATTCTCGTGATATAGTTATTAGAAGAGATGCAAAATTTGATGAAAATATCTTGGTCTGCGAGCCTAACTCAATGTTTGTGCCATCTTTATCCTACGATCCTAATTCAATGCTTGTTCCTTCTTCTACTCCCAACTTCCTTGACAAAATTTTGATTCCAGTTTTTGATGTTGACAGTGAGGATCAAAACCCACCTCCACCTTCTCATTTTCCTCATGCACCAGCACAACCGCTTCCTTTATGGGTCCATTCAACATGCGAAGTAGCTGGTGATCCTAGAGATCCATGTCGAACACATTCTCAATTCCAACGAGCCTCTTCTCTTTTGTCTCAAGTTTCAGAGAATCATTGTCTAGAGAATTTTGTAGAAGCATCAGGTAATCTAGATTGGAATGCAACTATGGATGAAGAATATCATTCTTTAAAGGTGAATTATACTTGGGATCTTGTACCTCTTCCAAACATAATACAACTTGTTAGATGTAAATGAGTCTACAGAACTAAGTATGCATCATACAGAAGTTTTGAAATCCTTAATGCAAGGTTAGTTTCCAAAGGTTTTTCCCAAGTTGAAGTGATTGAATACAATGAAACCTTTTCTCCTGTCGCAAAAATGAACTCCATCCACCTTGTTCTTTCTCTTGCAAACTTACATAAATGGGAGGTCCATCAAATGTATGTCAAGTCTGCATTCTTTCATGCTAATTTGCATGAGGAAATTTACATGGAACAACCTCCTAGATATGTTCAGAATGAATCTAGCCTTGTCTGTCACCTTAAGAAATCTTTATATGGCCTTAAGCAAGCTCCTCGAGCTTGGTATGCCAAAATGGATAACTTTCTCCTTGACACTAATTTTTCTAGATGCCATTCCGACTCCAATGTCTATACCAAGAAAGTAGGAAATAATATCATCATCCTTGTTCTTTATGTTGATGATCTTATTCTTACCGGTAGTGACCCTAAGATTTTAACTCAGGTGAAATCTAGTCATAAGCAAAAAAATGAAATGACAGACTTATGACATTTGCATTATTTTCTTGGTCTCCAATTCTTGAAAACCAAAGAAGGAATCTTTATTTCCCATTCTAAGTATTCTTGTGACCTTCTTCGTCGCTTTCACATGGAAGATTGTAAACCATGCACTTCTCCCTTCTAGTCTAGAGTCAAAATTTCTGCCACTTGCACTTCACCTAAAGTAGATGCCATCTTGTATCGTCAATTTGTTGGTAGTCTTTTACACTTGAACCATACCCGTCCTGATATTTCTTTTATTGTTGGTCATGTTTCCCACTATATGCAAACACCCCATTAAATTCACTAGAAAGCAACAAAAAGAATTCTTTGATATATTCAGGGAACAATTCAGATTGGGATTCATTACAGTATAGGGGGGACTCCTTTGTTGATTGGTTTCATTGATTCATATTGGGCTGATGATCCTGAAGATTGAAATTCTACTGTAGTTATGTTTTCAGTTTGGGCTCTAGACCTATCACTTGGGCTTGTAATAAATAACAAGCTCTTTCTCTTTCTTTAACATAAGCATAATATCGAACCACAGTTAATGCCAGTCAAGAAGCTTTATCGCTTCGAGATATCCTTTCATAGTTTGTATTTTAGCAGTAGAAACTTACCACTTTGGTGTGACAATCAAAGTGCCATCAAGCTCACCAAAGATCCAGTTTAACATCAACGCAACAAACACATTGAGATACATATGCATTACATCAAAAAGCTTGTTCATGATCACATTCTTAAAGTGATCTTCTACCCTATAGATGGTCAAGTTGCATACATCTTCATCAAGTCTGTTACAGAAGCGAAGTTTTCTAAACTTCAATCTATGTTAGGAGTTCACGAACTTGTCATTAAGGGGGGATAGGCTCTAATGCCTCCTTCCTTCTCTTAATAGTGTCACTTTTGTAAATCCTTCAATCTTCTCCAAATTTTCTCTTAAGGGGGATGTTAGGATATTTAGACACTTCGGAGTTAGTTAATATGAACTTGTTATAATATATCTTTTAGGAAAAGTGTGTTTCTTTCGTATGCATTAGTATGAATTTGTAAATATCTAATCTGATGGTCATGATATGTTCTAGACATAGAGTAATTTGGTGGTTCATTTTCTTTTAGATCATAACTACCTTTGATCTGTGGCTTAACACCTGATAGGTCCATGACATCAATTTAAAGAGCATAGAGGGTCATTGGCCTTTATTGGCTAGTTGATCGATTATAAGAAGCTCATTTGCTTATTATCCTGTGTACTTAAACAATTCTAAGTTTCTATTTTTTGACTTTATATCAACGTTTTAAAGTTATTTTATAAGATACCATTTTAAATGTTTAATGTTTTGTGTGCGTTTTCATGACATGTACTCAAGTCTAGTGAGAGTTGTTTACCGGTTGTTAAATTCTGGTAGGAGTATCAGCTCGAATTAGTTGTTAGTGTATGTTAATTCCCTTTATTCTGTGCATCACTCATGCCATATGCATGAGTGGCGTTTGATCCTATCTAACGTCCCTCATCATTTGTATTTAACTTTGTAGACACAAACCAACAACGGTTCCACAATATTTGTATTTAACTTTGAAGGGAGGTGTAGATAAACGATGAAGGACAATGCAAATTAAGGTGAACATTGGAAGCTGATTGAAACATTGAAAGTTGAGCAAAAACTTACACATAAGCACAACATTTTAACCAAACATTAAATATCCACACATTCTTCGCAACAATTGTGTCGATGGCAAGAGTTGTGTCGTTCATACGAAAATAACCGTTCAAAGTTTTCACCGAATAGCATTTAAGGTAAATAATATGTAATACACTAATTAATAGATAATTGTATCAACTATGTAAAAAAAAGTTTTAGATATATGCATAAATATGCAAAGTCAAAGACAAAGTAATACGAAGTTAAAGGAAATGGAAATGAATAGTTACTGTGACATTTGATAGGAACTAATAATTTATTAAATTAATTAGGACTAAAAATTAAATTAATTAGATTAAGTGTTATGCTTATTCGAGAATGTGTCATTTAATTTCAATTTCGTTTCATTTTCCAAGGAAAATAAATTCGCACTGCATTAATATTATAAATGAACCACATTGTTTGTGTGTTACATATAAGCAATCGTTTGAATGCTATTCAAATAGACTATTCCAAAAAAACTCAGAAATAAGATACAACATAGATGGTATAGAACTATATGATTCATAACAACAACAACAAAATAACTTTGATTATTATACAACATAGTGAGCCCACCATAAAAGTAGAAAAGTAGCAAAAAATGGGTTATTGTGTCTTTCCTATTGAATCTGTATCTACATACATTCTTTGTTATTTTTAATAAACAATCCAAGGAATGGTCTTGGATCAAACTCATTGATGGTATCATTGAAGGATTCCCATAAATTCCAAATGTCATCCCCTACTTGAAGACCCAACTTTGATAGTTGATTTTCCTTGACATCATTTCTCTATAAATATGTTTAAAAATAATTTCTTTAAAGGATTGTGAAATTATGACGAGTTCTTCAAAAACAGGATGCATATATATTCTCTTTGGAGGTCTCTTAAGTTGCTTCCCATCAATAATTGATTTTGAATTCCTAAACACTTGAATTTTTTGAACACCCTTTGAAAAAACTAACATCAATACCAACTTAAGAGCCTTCATTTCTACTTGGTTATTACTACTTATGCCTAGACCCATTGCAAAGTCGAACAAATGAGAATCAGAAAAATAGAGTAATCTCCCACCTCCACCCATGGCAAGGTACCCCTGAGAAGCACCATCAAAGAAATCCCAGCTACTAGATTTTTCAATGACCTCCTCTATGATTCTTCTTTGCTTAGGAGGATCATTCAACTATGGAATATGATCTAAGATTTCTAGAATTTTTTATGCATATACCATAAGAGGGATGAAAATGTCTTAAAAGAGAGACTTGTTCTTAGCCAACCAGACTCCCTAGATCGTGAGAGCAGGAAAAGATTGATATTTAGATAGATTAAAATTGTGAAGCTATGCATGTGGAGCTTCATAAATCTCCACTCCATTCTAACTAAATTGGATTCCCTTAACTTGTGAAGCAAAATTCCACATACCAGACATATACAGACAAAGAAGGAAAATATGACTAATGTTTTCAATATCATTCTTACAAAGAGTGCACCTTCTTGGGACACACCCAAATTTACTAATGAGGATGACCCAAACATAATTTTTTCCTGATAAAACCATCCACGAAAATAGTTTTAGCTTTAGTGGGAAATTGATCTTCAAAATCTGAGAATTCCAATAGGTAGGTTTAGGATTATCCTCCTCTTCTCTTGTGACTTTTTAAGCATGACTCGGGGAAAAACATGAGAATCTTTCTTAATTCAAATCAAAGAGTTGTCATTGTCCACCAGGAAAATGTGACTGTCCTGAAGAGCCTTGGCGTAGCTTTCCCATAACATCTTTTATTTGGGCCTCAAAACCCATAAAATCAACATTCATCCACATCTATCTTATAAGAGTGGAGTTTTGAATCTCTTAAATCTGATGTAGAAAAAGTTATCCTTGATCAACTAATCATTCAATCATAGCAACGGGTAATTTGTAGTGGTATTCCCTACCATTCCATGGATCATGTTCTAATCTAATCCTTCTACCATTGCCAACATCCCAAACAAGTCATTCCATTATAACTTCAAATTCCAAAACAATAGGTTTCCACATAATATAGACATTCCTAGTAAACTTATCTCTTTCCCTGATCCATTCCTCTTTGGTTAAAGGGAATGCATATTTCTAAGAAAAAACTCTAATTCATAACCCTTCTCCTTTTATAATTCTCCATATGCCCTTGGAAACCAAGTATTTTGCAAAAAAAGAAGGGTGTTTGAGGCCCGATCCCCCATAATATTTTGGTAGAGATAAACATTTCCATAAAAACCAATGATAAGCTTTATCCTCATTCTTACCTTTCCATAGAAAATTGTATCAAAGTTTTTGGATGGCTTCTAAAATACCTAAAGGGGCATATGCCAAACAAACCCAGTATACTAAGATGACTTCTAACACAACCTTCATCAATATTGTTGGCCCTAGGTATATCTTAAAGTAATTTAGTTAACACTTTTGAGAAATTGGCCGAGGCATGAATGGAGCTACAATGAAGTGGTCAGCTTTGGAGTTTCAACTGAAAATAAATAAAAGCCAATTGTTTTGATGAAGTCCAACTAAAAGGTTGGTTAGACGGTTAGGAATTTTGACCAATTACATTTATGGGATTGGGTAGTGGGTGAGGGTTGTAAAAAGGCCATATAGATCCTATAAAAATGTAACAGGTTGAGATTCTTGAGGTTAGTCATATTTTTAGAAGATAGTTTTTGGTGAAGATAATTTGTTTGTGTTCACTCGAAGAAGATATGTATTGTTTTTTGAATGATAAGTTAGGTAAGAGTTGCAAGTATGAATATTGATTTACATGATATGTGTGCAGATCTATTGTATTGGAGTTTTATGGAGATGTATGCATGCTGTGTGCGTAGACCTTAGTGTTCAAACTGCGACTCTATAATAATAATGAGCGCTTTTGCGGGTTTTTTCATCTTGGGTTTCCATGTTAAATCTATGGTGTCTATTTTGCATGATGTGTCTGTTGAATTGTTATTTGCTTATTATGCATCATTGGAAAACTATGAATGTATGGATGGATGAAATATCTATTGAATGAATGCTTATGTTGTCATGAATTTATTTAGTGTCATGGATGAATATGAGAATCCATGTCACAATCTATGATCTTTCAGAGTTATTCTGTCAAAGTTCTGTCTGTATTGTATGACCCTTCATTACTATGAAAACCTGGCTCCTACGGTCCCCATAGGTACCTCGAGTGAGACCTCATCTTCCCTGCATGTGTTTCCAAAAGGGATAAATCTGTTTCGGGCTGGTATCTTGGGTTTTATTGGTATGATGGTGTGTGAACATGGGTTGTGTTAAGATTGTGCCAAAAATGGTTCCATTGACGAAACCAGGATCATCGTGAATGGGATATGTTTATGTGGAATCAATCAAAGCCTAATATTGATGTGTGGCTATATCGGAAGACAAAGTAATTTTCCTAAGAAGAAAATTGAGATTCACGATTGACTCTAGGATAGTGGTTGGGAAGTTATGTCTATTCTAATATCCATGAAATGTTTTCAACGAGTTTCCTATTCTATTGAATGAGTGGATGTCAAGGTTGATATTCCAAAATACAAATTTCCAGGGGGTTGAACCTAAAAGTTGGACACCTCAGTTGATATAGTGGCTAATGTGTGAATAATAAAATATCATGGGTTGTTGACTATTGGGTTGATAGTATCCTAGAGGGATACATCACTGAGTTTGTTGTCGATATTGTCAAATCATACAATGAAGTAGAGCGAGAGTTCTTTCGAGGCCTACGAGGTAGGTACTTAAAATATTTGAATATGTGGATTAAGATGTTCTTTTGTGAAAAGGGGTCTTGAGAATGAACTATGATGAGTAAAGTGATTGTGCGTGGTGGGAATGAGTGTCAAGTGGAGGAAAGCCTAGAAGAATGAATAGAGTAAGTTGAAATGATAAGAAGAGAGTAAGTTGATACTAACAAAGAGTGTGGGAGCTTGAGGATTGGGAATATATTCCGATTGAACAAGAGGAGAAGGATTGTGACCAGGAGAGAAAGTTGTAGTGCGATCAGAGGGGGAGACTATGAATCGACACCATAGCTTGATGAGGATTCTTGCAACGAAGAGGATGAATACCAATTTTTTTCAGAAGAAGAAGAAGAAGAAGAAGGAGTTACAAATATACATGAGACCCAAGGATGAGACATACCCATGATCCCATGTACATATCCAAAAATAGAGGTAAGACGTAAGAGCTTGTCATAGTGTTTTCCAGCAAATTAGAATAGTAGTAATAGCTAGAATAGTGGTACATCAAACAATAAGGTTCCTAGTAGTGCACCTCCAAGTTCAAGGTCATCAATTACCTATGTTTAATGGGAATGTATTATAGGATCCAAAGTAGAATGGGTTCCTCCATAAAGAAGTTTGGATTGCTTGACAGATCCAAGATGAGGCCATTAAGAGGGCCCAGATGATCATGACCTTCAAGGGTCAAGCGTTAGACTCATATATGAATTTTTCCACCATACCTACGGGTACTCCTCAGAAGAAACTAGATGAGATCAAGGTTAGGTTGAAAAACAAATTTAAGAAGCTGAAGTCCAAGTCACAGTGTATCACATAGCTGAAAGAGATCAAGCAATCTCCAATTGAATCCATATGGGACTTTAACCAGAGGTTCAAGACGTTGATGGCTAAGGAAATATTCTGAATGTTACATCTATAACACAAAAAATGTTTTATAGTTTCATTATTACCATATATTCTACTACCATTAATGCGGAAAAGATTGTATCTCAATCCAAAGCATTAGAACTTTCCATGAAACTGGAGGCATCACCAGTGTGAGAAACTGGTGCTAGGATGGTTTATATTTAGTCATAGTTAGATAATATGTCATTGAAAATTCAATATATAAAGAAAGGAAAGGAGGTTCATGAATATATATGGTGCATGAGATGTAAAACTGAGGGAAATGACAATGATCAATATCTGAATTTTCATGAATACTTAGCCGCTGGAGCAACAAACCCATGGAATTAGTCAAGTATTCCATGCTGTAGAGTTTTCCAAACCTGAGGCCATTGATCAAAATAATGTTTATATATTTAGAAAATATTAAGTACCCCTGGAATCCTATATTGTAATTTCTTTCTCTCTATCATACATGATGAAAAGGAGTTTCGAGCATATCAGTTTCTTCAAGAACTTCAAGTTTCTTCAATTAGCCAAGGGGGGGATTCCAAGCCCAAGTATGAGGAGGATTTAGTCGATGTAGAGGTTAGTTAAATTGTTATAACTGTGTCCAGCAAAGACATTATGCCAAAAAATTCCAGAATCTAGCTTCAACATGTTCCTATTGTAAATTGTTGGATCACACCATTGAAGATTATATGTATCTTATTGCGAAGTGGTAGGACAAAACAAATCAGAACTAGAAATTGTTGGAGTCATTTACCCAACATGCACACTTATTTGGTCAATTTTGGCCTATTTACCCACTATCCCAAGTTTAATTTACTTACTTGGCATAAGATGAGCACACTATGACATCAGCATGAGCACACCCATGCCCTCCTTCAGTCAAGGAGGCCAACTAAGCCTTCTCCTTCATTCGAGGAGGATAACTGGGCTTCCTCCTTCAAACAAGGAGCAATTCTAGGGTGATATGAGTGTCATAAATGCACCTAATTGCTAACTGATTGTTGTTTCACCTAAAAATCAGTTAAGCTGAGTTGTAAAGGTGCCTCCATTCATTATTTGATTATTTTTGGCTATTATTTATGAACTGGAGACAACTAGGGCTCCTCCAACCACTTCTGATGACAAGTGGCACTTCAGTTAACTAAATTGGAGCTACTTGGAGTTATGTATGTGCTACCTCCTTGAGTTGGACATGCAGTTACATGTGATGAGTCACTTTCATTAGACTCAGTCATCTATTGCACTCCGATTCTGTTAGGACTTAGTGTGAGAGTTAGTTATGGATTAGCTCAGTGGTTAACTATGTGTGACGACTGTGGCTGACATTCAGTTAAGCTACACCTATCCATGCAATTCGAATGACCTCCTTGAGTATTCGAATTGTCTTGGCATTCATGCATTCTGCATGACATTGTATTGTACTATCATTTCATTATTGATTATACAGGGTCTGCAAACTCTTATTGTAGTACCGTTACACCATTTTCATGAGTAATTTGTCTTGAATCATTTGTATACTGTGTTTAGTCCCTAGATTACTGTGAAATAATTAATATGGTATCAGATCTCACGGCGGGATGAAGCTCTTTCTCTTCAAAAACATGGTTTTTGACGGATCTTGCATGAAAAATTGAGCAAAATCTCAAATTCCAGCACTGCACTAGAAGTCGAAGGTTTACCCCTTAATACCCCAAGTAAAGGAATTGTTGATCAAGCTTGCTTGATCAATTATGTTGAGTGTGATGAAAACATGAAATGTGCAGGCTGTTTGACCTTACGATGACTTTATTGTTTTGATTTGCAGGTTTTACAGTCTCACTGCATTCACTACAACAGTTTGATATGGCTTCTTCCGTAGATCTTTTGACTCTGTTCAATTTCCATTAATGGAAAGGAGACATGGAGATCCAACTACATGCTAGAGCACTCTACTGGGTCACTATGGACACATAAAAAGAGCCTACTCATGTTATAAACAAGGCTAGATTTTGAATAAGAAAGATGAAGCTTTTAGTTTCTTGTGTTTCTCTATCTCCAAGAATCTTCTATTCCACCTCTCAGGATTGAAGACTTCGAAAGAGATTTGGGACCAACTTGCCTCCTTGTATGGAAAATAGGATGACTTGAGAGTTTATCAGCTTGAAAACGAGTTGATGTCTCTTCAACTTGGAAATTTTGAGACCCTTAATGATTTTTTCACAAAATTCAAGCATATAGTCCTTCTATTGAAGTAGTGTGAGGTGAAGAAGGAGGATGATCAGTTCATCCTAAGCATTCTCTCAAAAATTGGAGCTGACTATTCAGTGTTTGTTTCTACATTCCATGCGGGGAAGCTCACAACCCCTGGATGGAAGATGCCTTCACTCAATTCCTTCATTGAGTCCCTAACAAGTGAGGATGATAAGCTTGTCTAGATGGGGATCATCAGATCCTCCTAGGATCAAGCCATATTTACTTCAGGACCTAAGGATCTGAAGGGGAAAGGAAAACAACAGAAGAACCCAAAAATCAAATTCGAAGCTCCCAAGCCTAAAGTTCAAAACCAACAACAAGAAGAGCCTTCTGGATTGAAGAAGAACAAAAACAAAGGCCACCATGGGAAGGAAAAATTCAAGTGTTCATACTGTGGGAAGGGCTTCCACCATGAACATGCCTACATGAAAAAGAATATTGATGAAGCTACTTACCTCTTTGAGAGAAATAACATAAATATTCTGGAAATCTTTCGGAGGAAAGAAAATCAAGATCTGGAATACTAGCATGAAAGAGGCCATTCCCTCATGGAAAACACTTCGAAGTCCAAGACTCTACTCATAGATTCTAGAGCTTCGAACCACATGATGGCCAACAAAGAATCTTTCTCTTCTCTCGACTCCAGTAAGAGCATTCCCATCCACATGATAGATGACTCTACCATCATCTCAAAAGGACAAGGTACAATAAATCTTGAGCACAGTTATGTTTCCAATGTTCTGTATGTAATATATCTTGCATCAAACCTCCTGAGTGTCTATCAAATGACCCATATTGGAGTGCCCAAGAAAGTATCCTTTAGCCCAGATGATTTATAAATTACTGAACTTGCATCTGGGAAACTTGTGGCAAAAGGCTTTTCAAATCACCATGCAAAATCCTATGAGTTCTCCCACTTTGTGGATGATGCAAAGCCCACTGCTCTGTTGACTCATGGAAATAGGTTAGTAGGATATGGCATGAGAGGTTTGTCCATATAAAATTTAAATACTTGCAGAAATTACAGAAAAATTCCATGGTTGAAGGCCTCTCGGTCATTAAATCTACCAGCGGAATTTGCAAAGGCTATATTTTGGGAAAGCATCTTGAGCATAAGTTTGATCGGGGGAAGGAAAGCCGAGCATCAGAAATATTGGGGCTGATTCATTCTAATATCGGTGGAACAATTCCCATCACATCCTTGAATGGATCTCGGTATGTTCTCACTTTTATAGATGATTTTTCTAGATATACATGGGCCTTCTTCATCAAGAAAAAGTTAGAAGTCTTAGAAAAATTCATTGAATTAAAAGCACTGATTGAGAATGCATCTGGGAAAAAGATCAAAACATTGAGATCTGATAATGGAGGGTAATATATAAGTAATGAGTTTCTACATATATGTTCCTAAAGTGGTATTCATATCCAACATTGATTCCCTTACACTCCCCAATAGAATGGTGTAGCGGAGAGAAAAAATCGGTCTCTCAAGGAGATGACCGCTTGCATGCTGGAAGCCAAGAAGTTGGCTGCAATTTTATTGGCTGAGGCCATGAATGCTGATATGTACATTTATAACATATTTCCTCACTCATCTGTGAAATATAATACCCCTTTCAAATCCTAATTTTTACACAAGCTAGATGTGTCAAATCTCAGGATGTTTGGGTCCACTGCATGGGCCCGAATTCCGCATGATAAGAGGAAAGATTTGCAACCAAAAAGTATTGAATGTCTGTTTATTGGATATATTGAAGAATATAAAGGTTTCAAGCTACTGTATATCAAAACAAAACAAATCATCATTGAAAGAAGTGTTCAGTTCAATGATCCTCTTCATGAGGTAGAACTAGTAAATAAGAAAACTGCTAAATTTCCTTCCTATTCTGCTGAATATTTGGATGATGAAATTGGGGGTGATGACTATGATTTGGAAACTGATTTGAAACCTCTGATATCTGATATCGGTGACCAACAAGAATCAAGTTCAATTTCAGAACCTAAAGTGCAAACACATCTCCCAACTTGGGCCAGACAGACACTTTCTTCCGCCGATGACAATATTGGAAATCCTGATTATCGAAGAACAACCCGGTACAATTTCCAAAGAGCAGGTATTGAATTCTCTTGTCATGAATATTTGCTATAAATTTTTTTTTATTTAATTATAATTTCAGATCCTAAGTCTTACTACCATGCTCGGAAATATCCGACATGGAAATCTGCCATGGACGAAGAGATGAATTCTCTTCGAAAGAATGCTACTTGGGAGCTAATTTCTCTTCCTCCGGGGAGGAAATTAGTTCAATACAAGTGGGTATTTCAGAAAAATATTTCTTCTGATGGAAGCACCTACAAATATAAGGCAAGTTTGGTAGAAAAAGGGTTCTCCTAGGTCCAAGGTGTGGACTATCATGAGACCTTTGCATCGGTTGCAAAAATGGACTCCATCCTCCTAGTTTTGGCAATTGCGGCATCCAAACACTGGGAAGTGAATCATATGGATGTTAAGTATGAATTTCTACATGGAGATATTCATGAGGAGATAGGCATGAAGCATCCCAAGGGCTACATTTCAGATTCATCTTTGGTTTGCGAATTAAAGAAGTCATTATACGGGTTAAAACAGGCCCCAAGAGAGTGGTATTCCAAGATGGATGCCTCCCTTCTCTCGCAAAACTTCCAAAGATGTAAATCAGATCCGAATATGTATCTATAGAAGTATGATGGTAATTTTATTATAATTGTTTTATATGTTGATTATCTCTTGATTTCTAGTAGCACTGTTGCTTCCATTTCAGTCATAAAAACTTCCCTCCATGATGCATTTGAGATGAGCAATTTGGGGCCCTTGAAGCAATTTTTGGGGCTTGAAATTGCCCAAAATTTTGATTGGATAATGGTCACTCAATATAAATACATATCATATCTGTTATTTAAGTTTAACATGGCTGAATTTAAGGCTGCTCCATTCCCTTTCCTTTCAGGGATCATCCTTGAAGAAGGAAAAAGCACTCCACCCATGGATTGCACTATCTACCGCCAACTGATTGGTAGCTTGCTTTACTTCACTCATTCTCATCCTGATATATGTTATACCATGAATGTTGTATCAAGATACATGCAGCAGCCTCATGATATTCATTGGAAGGAAGGAAAGAGGATCCTCCAGTATATTCAAGGCACCAGGACCTACGACATTCACTATGTTGCAGATTCTGAGCTAGAGTTGGTTGGTTACATAGATTCATATTGGATGGGAGATTATATTGATTGGAAGTCTACTTTTGGATATGTATTCATGTTTGGTGGTGGCCCTATTTTCTGGTCTATCAAAAAGCAGTCTGCCATTGCATTGTCTTTAGCAGAGGCCGAGTACCGAGGAGCAATGAATGCTTCCATCCAAGCTGTTTGGTTGCAAGGAATTCTTTCAGAGTTTAATTTTGGTAGTAATTTGTCCACTGTCCTCTTTTGTGTCAATCAAAGTGCTATTAAGATCTCCACATATCCAGTTACCAGGGAGAGGACCAAGAATGTAGAGATACACATGCACTATATCAGGGAATTGGTGCATGACAGGACCATCATTCTGCAATACTGCCCTACTGATGAGCAGATTGCAGACATATTCACCAAGAGTATTAAATTGAGCACATAGATATATGCAAAAACACACAACTCACAAGATAGATCACACAATTTACTCAGCAATTGAAGAATGAAACAGTGCAAAAATGTCTTGCAGCTATGAATGCTTTCATTAATCAAAAAGGTAATTAGATAATAATTACAATGAAGTACAATGGATTTAATAGCCACATGCAATTTGAATCCACATGAGAAAATTTGAATTGATTAGACTCTACTTGACTGTAGGTAACTAAGACCTTGTCTAAATCACTATTGGAGGACTCAATAGTTAACTGACCTTGTCTAAACCATAACCGGAGTTCATCAGAGTTCTAAAACACAACTCAAGTGTTACATTCAATGTTGACTAAGGCTAACTGACTGTGGTAGGTGAGAAATGTGCCCCTCCTGAGTGCAGCAATTCAAACCTAGTGCTAACTGAATGTAGAGGACTAGAACTGAATGTAATTGACTCCTAACTTAGCTTGACTAGTCACCAACTGAACTTAACTGACCTTGGTTGGTTTCGACACTCCCATTGGATCCTAAATTGTAGGGATTGGTCTAGGAGGCTCCTAAACTAATGCATGTAAGTGCAATCAATGGAAATAGGCCTCAATTAGTGTTCCCCACACTTTAGTAATTGAAACATGTGCCCCAATTAGGCCAAATGGACCCAATGGTGCTAGTGACTAAAAATAGACTAGATGGACTCCCGATTTAGACATGACTCCTAATATAGACATATGACCAAATTGGACAAGGGAGGATTAATAACCCTAACACCCCCCCTGAATGCTAACTTGGACAATCTGTGGGCTGTGGTAACTAAGACCATAGGTCACCCATTACATCAAGTGAAATTAAGTATCCGCTTAATACAAGGAGCTGGGGCAAAAACCACATGGGAAAAAAGGCCCCCCTCTATCTAAGTAGGTAGAATCAGGTCTCAAGTTTGAAAAACTTGAAAATATGTTGCTGCAATCTTCATCTATGTGAGGTAGCGAAGCAGCATGCATGGTGTGTTGTGCATAGCTATTTTGGGGCCTGGCATGTAGACTTCTCCTTCTTCTCCAAAAATTACAATGGAAGGAAGGAGGAATGTAACCTTTCTCTCTTGCTGAATGAAGATGTGTATGATCATATCCATTCTTCTGAATGTAGTGAGACTGAGCCCTTGCCATATAACATCTGAGTCTATTGCATCTCTCTGAAGGAGGTAAGATTGCATGGCATAACACAAGGGTATTTCCTTTCTGAGTGTCAGGTGAGTTTCCAGTCCTCTTCCTAGCTTCTAGTTTGGAAGTAGGGATTGAATCTAGATATGAGTCACCCTGAATCTCAATCTCATAAACTGATAAAGATGGACCTGCAATACTAGTATAAGTTGTAAAAGAAGTAGATCCAATGATTTTATCGTCCCTTGCAAGTGGCTGCTGAGAGTGCACTGGTTCTGAAGGAGGTGTGAAATGTGAGAACTCATATGCTTTTGAAGCATGATTTGCAACACCCTTCACTATGATGTTCCCAGTATCTCCACTAAGTCAGGACCAAATATCACTCGCTTTGGAGATACAGTATGGGTCATCTGATAGACAGATAACGGGTTTGAAGCTAGGGAGGGAACAAGTAGCACATCTTTGAACCTTCCATGTTCAAGCTTGATAGAGCCCTTCCCTTTTGTTTTGACTTTACTGTTATTGCCCATCTAAATACTAGGACCATCAAAGGATTGAAAAGAAGAGAATGATTCTCTGGATGTAGCCATATGGTTGGAAGCTCTAGAATCAATGAGGAAGACATGTGATGATGTGCAACAAGCCTTCAGTGCATGGCATTTCCTTTGGTATTCTTCATCTTCTTCTTCAGAGTCATCCTTGCGCTAGCAGGAACTAAAATGTTATGTTTCTTCAAAATAAGAGTCATTTCATCAAGTTGTCTTCTCATACAAGATATTTCTGAATGAAAGCCCCTTCCACAGTAAGAGCAGAGGACCTTGCCTTTTCCATTCTTCTTGCTTCTGTTCGAAGCTGAAGGATCCTTTGACTGCTCTTTCTTCACAGGAGACTCATCTCTTTGCTTCCATTTGTCATTCAATACCTTATCTCCTCTTACAACCAGAGCTTGATCTTTGGAAGATCAAATGATCCCCATTTGGATCAATTTATCATTCTCAGAAATGAGAGATTGGATGAAGGAATTAAGAGTGGGCATCTTCCAATTTGGAGTAGTGAGCATTACTGTTTGGAAGGTTGATACAAAGACTGAGTAGTATGCATTGAGCTTTGTGAGAATGGAAAGAATGAACTGATCTTCATCCTTCTCCACTTTGCATTGCTTCAACTGATATATCAGGTTCTTGAAATTTGTGGAGAATTCATTCAGTGATTCGAAGTTGGATGGATTAAGAGTGATCAGATCATTTTCTAGCTGATGGATCCTCATCTCATCCTGCTTATCAAATAAGGAGGCAAGATTGTCCCAAATCTCCTTGGGAGTCTTCAATCCTTGGATGTGGAATCAAAGATCTCTAGAAATTGAGGAGAACAAGTGTCCATGGGCTTCATCAAGCCTGTTCAAGTATTTTGCTTTGTCATGATCTAAAGCTGGAATTGCCTCTACTTCTTCTATGAGTCTGAAGAGCTGCTTGGTGCGAAGCATTACCACCATGTATTCCTTCCACTGGTGATAGTTGAAGGGAGTGAGAGGCTCTACTGGATGAACCATTTTGAATGCCATAAGAAGGACTAAGATGCTGTAGCAAATGTAGTGAGAAGAAAGGGTTGCTTGTAGCGAATGCTGTGAGAAGAGATGATAACCTGTCACACAATAAAACATACAAAGTAAGGTCAATAGTCTACACTTTTGGAATTTCCTTCACACCCAGCATAGTTGATCAAGCAAGCTTGATCAACAATTTCCTAACTTGGGATATTAAGTGGTAAATTCTCTGCTTCTGGTGCAGTACTAGAAGGAGCAATTTTGCTAAAAAAAATGATCCAGCTGGAGATTTGAGGAGGAGAGGTGTCTTGTCTGCCAAGGCTCTGATACCATATTAAATTGAGCACATAGATCTATGGACAAACACACAACTCACAAGATAGATCACACAATTTACTCAGCAATTGAAGAATGAAACCGTGCAAAAATGGCTTGCAGCTGTGAATGCTTTCATCAATAAAAAAGGTAATTAGATAATAATTACAATGAAGTACAATGGCTTTAATAGCCACATGCAATTTGAATCCACATGAGGAAATTCGAATTGATTAGATTCTACTTGACTGTAGGTAACTAAGACCTTGTCTAAATCACTGTCGGAGGACTCAATAGTTAACTGACCTTGTCTAAACCATAATCGAAGTTCATCAGAGTTCTAAAACACAACTCAAGTGTTACATTTAGTGTTGACTAAGGCTAACTGACTGTGGTAGGTGAGAAATGCACCCCTCCTGAGTGCAGCCATGAAAACCTAGCACTAACTGAATGTAGAGGACTAAACTGAATGTAACTGACTCCTAACTTAGCTTGACTAGTCACCAACTGAACTGAACTGACCTTGGTTGGTTTTGGCACTCCGAGTGGCTCCTAAAATGTAGGGATTGGTCTAGGAGGCTCCTAAAATGATGCATGCAAGTGCAATCAGTGGCAGTAGGCCTCAATTAGTGTTCCCCATAGTTTAGTAACTGAAACATGTGCCCCAATTAGGCCAAGTAGACCCAATGGTGCTAGTGACTAAAAATAGACTGGATGGACTCCAGATTTAGACATGACTCCTGATTTAGACATATGATCAAATTGGACAAGGGAGTATTGATAATCATAAAAAGGATATTTTCAGAGAAGAAGTTCACATACCTTTGTTCACTGTTGGGGGTGAGTTCATCAGGGTGATCAGATTACTTCTCTAGTGTTCAGCTTGAGGGGGGGGGGGTTTCCCACTGGTTTTTCCCTCTTTCCTCAATTAGATTTATTTTTGAGCATTTTTTGAGTTACATTATTATACAGGGTGGCCTATGGCCTTTGTTTTTGGCGCCCTAGCATTTCATGCATTTTATTTTTACTCCTCCTGAGTATAGCTTAAGGGGGGGTGTTGGAGTCATTTACCCAACATGCACACTTATTTGGTCAATTTTAGCCTATTTACCCACTATCCTAAGTTTAAATGACTTAATTGGCATCATATGAGCACACTATGACATCAACATGAGCACACCCATTCCCTCCTTCAGTCGAGGCCAACTAATCCTTCTCCTTCATTCGGGGAGGCTAACTGGGATTCCTCCTTCAAACAGTGAGCAATTTTGGGGTGATCTGAGTGTCATAAATGCACCTAATTTCTAACTGATTGTTGTTGCACCTAACAATTAGTTAATTTGAGTTGTAAATGCACCTTCATTCATTATTTGATTATTTTTTGCTATATTTATGAACTGGAGACAACTAGGGCGCCTCCAACCACTTCTGATGACAAGTGGCACTTCAGTTAACTCCATCGGAGCTACTTGGAGTTATGGATATGCTACCTCCTTGATTTGGATATGAAGTTAATTACATGTGATGATTCACTTTCAGTTAGACTCAATCATCTATTGCACTTTGATTTAGTTAGGACTTAGTGTGAGAGTTAGTTATGGATTAGCTCAGTGGTTAACTATGTGTGCCGATTGTGGCTAACATTCAGTTAATTTACACCCATCCATGCTATTCGAATGACCTCCTTGAGTATTCAAATTTTCTTGGAATTCATGCATTTTGCATGACATTGTATTGTACTATAATTTCATTATTGATTATACAAGTTTTGCAAACTCTTATTGCAGTACCGTTACACCATTTTGATGAGTAATTTGTCTTGAATCATTTGTAGACTGTGTTTAGTCCCTAGATTACTGTGACAGAATTAATAGAATCAGCTTTAGAATGCAAACCAAAATGTTCATAACATTATAGACGAACCAAGAGAGAATCCATGAACTGTCATTTTTGTTACAAGAGGAGGATATATGACAGGAGAAGATAAACCGAGTAATCTGTAAGACTCACGGATTTGACCAGCAACACAATGACATGTTCCATTTGATGTGTATAAATAGAAATGGTTCTTCTTTGAGGCACATAATGAGTTTATGGGAATATATAACAGAGTTTTGAATTCGAATGTTCCTCCAATATTTAATGAGAGATTGTCTATGAGAAGTTAATAGGAAAGGTAAGCACTCTAAGGATTTCTTGAAATTTTGTTTGTCTTTAGTTAAGGATGGGAATGCATTTGTAGAATTATCTAGTGCATTGGAATAACTATAATAAAATATGTGATAAAAGTTTTAAATATCATTCATAAGAAAAGGAAGACAAGACAAAAAATATGCATGAATGCCCAAATATGTGACTATGATATGGATTTTCATTATATTATATATGGGATCAGATGTTAATATTTTCAATAAGAAGACATGGGAAAGTATGGAGAATACCAAATTGGTATGGTCTATTACGGAGAAAACTTCCTATGGCTTGGGGTGTACCACAACAGACATAGTAACCGCAGAAATCAATCCCTTCCCAATATGAAAGAGAAATAAAACATCTAACACTAAAGGATATCGAAACGTACCTTATTCCGAATGGTTGATGTAGATCCCCGTTGAGCTTTTCCAATCCCACTTGTGTTAACAATTTGCTCTCTCAACAAAAGCAAACAAGACAAGCATGCTATATAATGGTGTTCGACCTACTCTAGCATATATAATCAATAATGTATAAGTAATTAAAATCATCCATGGATTCAATATTCATTTAAATGCACATCATTGGATATGAAAATATATTTCTATTAATATAAATCAGAGATTACATGAATGGAAACCTCTGTCGGCACGTCTATGAACTGGAGAAACGGAGTCTTCCACCTGGGCCTCCACCACCTCAATCCTCCATCTCTCGATAGCAAGCTCACAAGCAATGGAAATCTTGGGAAGAATACCAAGTGCTCCAAGGGACAAAGGGATGCATACTCAAGTATAAGAAAGCTATGGCAACAATGGACTATAGTTTTCTTGTTCTTGAATTCTGTTTCTTCAATGTATCCAAAGGGTTCCTTATATAGTGCTTCAATGGGGTAATGGAAGGTCAAATTCGAGCGATCTCGAGGCATATGGAAGGCCAGGAGACAAGTGACTCGGATCCACATCAAGGAAAAATCCAAAAATATTTGGCCTTTTGCACACATCCTGATGTACGCAGGTTTAAGGGTTATATCCGCGTGTATACACGAGAAAGGGTTTAAAAGTCGCGTACAACAAATAATGAGTGTTTTTAGGGATGATCTTGGAAACATCAAAGGTAAAAAAATGGTCCATGGGGTCCAAATAATCTACAGAGGGACAGGGAAGCCCATAAATGTGTGATCTACCATGTGTGGTAAAATCAACTGTAATAGATGCCCCCTAATGTGTGAGGTCAAAGGGGTGATACGATGGCTGAAATACATTATAAGTCCATCCCATAAGTGGAGTGATGAAGAACCAAGTGGAAGAAATAGCCATCCAATAATCTAATACAATAATCCAACTCTGCACATGACTACAAATACATACAGCAGTCCCAGATATATAAGAGTACAATGGCCATGAATAGGCATGATATATGACATGTGTGGTCATCTCCATGTACAATATAGATAGATCAGAATCTCCATGATGAAGATATAAAAAGGAACAAGATCTCCATGAAAACTTAAGATATACAATGGATCAAGATCTCCATAATGACTGAAGATATCTGACATACACTTGAATTAAGTCACGAGAACTGAAATCTCATGAACACTGGCACGATCAAGGAGGTAACATAGATGAAATGCCACCAATCTGGAAAGTATTCTACACAAACTACTATGAGTACATGTCCTACTATGTAAATATAGGTGTCGAGGTCGAACATAGTAATCCATCGTCTAATTACCGGTCATTGATGTATACCATTAACAGATGCGAGATCACCCACCGATAATGAAAATGGGAATCAAGGTATTAGAGTGCAATCTAACAAGTGTGAATAAATGTGTTGAGGTCGAACACTTGAAATAATACATCGATCATGGGACATTGATGTATTCCCAAAACTGTCGATGGCGAGAGAACCTACCACTAATGACTGTAAGTATCAAGGCACTCAAAAGACTCTAGACTCCTATCCCAGAATAAATGATTTGAAGTTGATGGGATGGAATCCGCTGGAAGGAGGGAATTAAGGCATCCCCCATCATCCAACATGAGGTACTCAACAAAGCTGTATAATGTCAAAGGACTCGATCATAATGTGCTCAAACTAGTACCCGTACCGGGGATGGCCAACGTGCAAAGTCAAGAAAATTGAGGAATGGATGACTCAGGCTTCAATTTCCTTCGAACAAGAGAATAAAGGTGAATGGTGACTGAATGTAGGCAGCATAGACTCAATATACAAAATTGGGATATCTCTGCGACACATGAAGCATCGACAGAGGCTCCATAGGGACTGGAAGCTTAACCAGTCAGTGGAGGTAAAATCAGAGATATGAGTACAAATCCTAAAGTCAAACTACTAACCCAATCAACGGATGTGATATACAGTGCTCTGTTCGAAGGAGACACGACTCAATTGCTGCCAAAGATAACATCTTTTCTTGTCCGGATTTTTGGTTTTTTGATTTTTTTTTGGACTTTTTCAGATATTTTGAAATTTTTGAAAAAGAATAAAAGTGCTTTATAGTTACAAATATAGAAGGAGATGAGTGTCAAGGGGAAACAAAACTAGTTCAAAGCAGTGGAACATACCTATGCTCAATGCAAGGAAACATGTGTAGGATAACGACACTCGGGGGAAAGTCCCCTCCCGGTAAAAAATGGGGAATCAAGCTGCAAAAGATATATAAAATGGCTCTGCTTGGCTGGACGTGAGACAAGATCGGGCTATATGGTTGATAATCAAAGTTAGGGAAGCCGACATAAGGCTCAATAAGGTAACAAAAACTCATGATAATGCAATTACAACTTGACATAAGGGAGTCCAAGGGAAAAGGCTAGCAAAAAGATCAAGAGGAGTATGAAGCTCTTGCGTAAATTCATGGCGATACTATACAAAGGACTCCCACACCCTAAAGGAAAATTTTTGGCATGGGCATCAAATGAAAAATATGAGCTAACTAGAATACCCATGTATGGTCAAGCTCTACCATTCACATCATGTCACTTCTAAAAGTAACAAGAAGGTTTCATGACAAGATAGAATGGGTTCATACCTAAGGTTAGAATGAAATGGTCATAAGGTCATGCAAAGTGCAAATGGATGTGAAACCTAGCCTATATGCTAGTTTAGACATAATACCTGAAATAGGCATGAACGGGTCAAAACCACGGTCAAACTGTGCTCAAAACAGACTCCTACATCATCAAATTGGTTCAAACGGTCCAAAATGGTCAGAAATGGTAAAAAACTATAGAAAGTGGGTAAAAAAATTTCAAAAAATTTCTATAAATAGTAAAAAATTTAAAATTTCCATACCATTTGAAATTTTTACCCAACATAGTGCATTTGAGCTCAAAACTTCGGACGCGAATTCCAGAAGCATTGTTCAACGAAATTCGACCCCGTTTGATCCTGGTATCTTCTCATGTCCTGCCCTTCCCATTTCATGTAAATTTTTTAAGTTTTCATGGTCCAACCAATTTTTTAGGCCATCCATAGTTGTGCATTTTGGCCCACACGGAAATCGAGGTTTTTTCCACGTATAGGGCTCGCCATATGTGGAAAAAACACCCAAACCAATGTACATACGCAGCTGTTTTGAAAACAGACACGTATGAGGCTGCAAATAAGGTTTTCAAAGGCAAATGCTAATAAAAACTCTGGTTTTTTGTGTAGGATGGTGTTAGAGTGGAGGGAAAGAGAACATGGAGATGTGGAGGAGGTCGTGCAAGGTGATCTTATGGCCCAACAAGCATTACGGGCATGTGGTTTGTATAAGTTTTAGTGTCTTGGCAGCCTGAGGGCCAAACCAAGACTACTCCAGCTTCTAGTGGATTACTAGGATCCAGACTCTGAGACTTTTCACATTGACGAGATGTCACTCAGCATTGAAGTTGAGGACATATAATTTATCGTTGGTTTATCCCGACGAGGAGAGGTGGTAAATATCCAATCTCGTGGGACATGAGGTGGATTGACTATTGATGAGGACATAGCTATGTAATTTTTTCTGGACATGGAAAAGGTTGTGTAACACCCCAGTTTTGACCCCATTGCATTAAATGTACATGATGTATATATTGTAATGAATCGTGGTGTGGAGCTAAACGAAAAATCCCCACCATCGATTTGTCTGTGTTATGTTTCGGTGAACGGAATAGTTGCCGATGGTATATCATGGTATACGACATATATTAAGTTTTTTCATCATGTAAATATGCATATTTAATTAAATAACCCAACCAGCTATGTTCACGGCAACTAAATTGAGAAGGGGCATGATTCTCATGAGGATAGGGGGGAGGGATGTCAAACCTTGAACCAATGGGGAAAAATCCATGTGTCACCACCCTGTTTGATTTTCCATCCTTCCTTGTCTTATCCAACTACCACTTTAATGTTCTGCTGAGTAGTTGAGGCAGTTATGGCTAGGAGTAGAGTGTGGTAGGACTGTCAGTCCTTGCCCACATGCACACTCCACCAGCAGGTTGACCCTCACATTGGTAAGGAAACCACCACTACCATCACTCCATGCGGACTCTCCACTCTCTCCACGACGGTGCTATAAAAAAAATCCCGCACTTCCGACTCACCATTCTCCATTGTCGCTCATTCTCATGTAGGGAAAAACATCCTGTGTCTCACGCAGAGGAATGCGTTTTCTGTTTGGTCTCACACAACCAAGAGAGGGAGCCATTTTTCTGTCATTCACATTTTCCACAGAGAGGAATCTGGTGTGTTTTCCATTCATATTTGGGATCTGGTGTAAATATTCTCTCACGCACTAGGTTCTGCGTTGTTGTTACTCACACAGCAAGCTGGGGGCCATTCGGTCACTATCACCCAAGATTTTTCCTGTGGAGAGCCATTTTTACGCTCAGGGACTGTGTTCTTCCCGGTGGCTTCGTTGTCCAGGACGGACTGTTTTTTTCCCCACATTGTGAACTGTGTTTACTGATACATTTTGGGACTGCTGTAAGTTGCTTGGGAGTCATTTTGGCCATGATAGGGCCAAGAATGACTCAGGAGTCGTTTTCCCTTGTCCAAGCTGTAATTGTTGGTTTATTGCATGCATGTAATGGTTGTTCTTCAGACTGTGTTGGGAGTAGGGATGGGGGCTTGTTTTGCTTGATAAACCTGGTGTGTTTGGAAACCACACAAACAGATCTAGAGGGTTGGATTTGTTCTCCACAACCCCTGAATAGCACTGGAAGGGAAGTCAGGGCCTAAGAGACTATGTAGTAGAGAAGGGACTAATTAATTCTGTTGGGTGTGTGTGGGCGTCTTAGAAGTCAGGATAGTTATAGTGTAGGTGTTCCTAGCTCTATAATGGGCTCACCAGCTTAGCATTTATCCTTTCCCAGCTCTTGGATGGCCTGATAAACCTGACCATGTTGGCTTGCCTATCTTGTTGATGGCCTGATAAACCCAACTGTGTTGGCTTGGCTGTGTTTTGTGTATCCTTGGCTATGTGTAAGCCTTCTTGTTCCTTATTCATTGGGGAATCATGCCCATCTCGAGGGTGGCAGCGTTGATGAGAGATTAAGGAGCACGCTGGCCTATGGTTGGGTGGAACATTGCAGTGGTGTAGCTGGTTGCAGGACAAGTTCTTTATAAGATAAGTAATCTTGTCTATTTTACTTCTGCAATCATATTTACTATTAATAAATTATGATGAACATGTTGAATGCTTGTATGAATGTATGTTTGCTTCCACTATATGATAAATAATCATGTATGCATGTTCTAGTTCAAAGCATTTTCTTTCAGCATTTTATGAACATACATGTTCATGGGGTGGCTGCCCGGATGGTTAATGCCATGGTAGTGTCCTCTTCGTCGGTTGGAGGGTCAAGGATGCTACACGTTGGGAGTCAAATCTTGACAAACTCTATCCAGGTTCTGGGACTGAATGCCATACTATTGGCATTAGGCAGGATAGCTGGATTAGCTTCACTCCACCAGGCCTCTTGGCCACTGATGTTCTATGTGGTGGAGTGTATGAGACCCATAGTGTATGACTGGAGCATGACACTTTGAGAAACATGAAACAAAAGCTCAGTGACTGCAAAATGGGTAGGGTGCGAAACTTTGGTTTCAGCAGCATACTGAGCATGTTCTTCTTTGAGCGGGTACCAGGGCTAAGCCCTAGAGTGGACATTCCTCCACATGGAGTTCGAGATCCAACCCAACAACATTGGGAAAATGTTATACGTAGATTGTGCGGAGGTACGGTGGCTAACCCCTACCCAACAGACTTCTTTCCATGGTGGCAGAGGCAGATCATCACCATAGATGAATACCCCTATGCAGGGATAGACTTTTGTGGAGATTTGGACATGCCCCTGCCACTAAGAGCGGCATATGGAGACATAGGTAATGAATCCCAAACCCACTTTTTAAGTTGTTTGAATTGTTTAATTTTTTTTCTTTTCTGTTTTTTGATATATTGACCCAAAAGACATGTTTTTGGTGTGACGACACATAGTGACAATATGTCATGTGTATGCAGATGTAGAAGCACGACGACCAGATGGTTTCCCTCGTCATCAATGGAGGGGAAGGGGAGACGATATCATGGGTGTGGATGCAGAGCAGATGCTCCAAAGCATTCACACAAACTTCGTACACTTGACGCACAGGGTACCCATGGCGCAAGTTGAGGACTTTCCTGAGGATATGCAGCACTAGGTGGTAAGCATGGGTTCGATTATTCCGACGGCTAGCTAGAGCCATAGTGTGCTACCACAATCAGAACCCCCCTCCTCCTTAGGCTTAGAGACCTAAGAGTATTCCTTTTTGTACGACCATGTATTATGTTTTGGTGGCTCGGAAGCCCCAATTTTGTATTATGACACTTATGTATTATGAAGTCACTTTTTGGATATTAATGAATTTTTTTTTATGATGATCAATTTTATTTATTTAGATGTGTGCAAAAATGTATGTTTGTTATATGCTTATGGTCTATGAAACAAATTCCAATCTAACACATAGTTAGCATATGAGTCAGCAACTTGATTAAAAATTCTTGAAACATGAATGTATGTTATATTCTCAAATTGTCGTTCTAGAAATCTCACACGTAAGAATCTTTGTAATAATATTGGATCCCTAATACGATACCAGCCATTAAGCTGTGAAACCACTAACTATGAATCAAGACATACCTCAAGATAGAGAACACCATATGATATGGCATCACGCAATAACTCAATAACGACACTATATTCAACAACATTGTTTGAAGAAGGCCATAAACATACGCCTCCTGAAGACAATACTTGACCCGTAGTAGTATAAATCACCCAAGCAGCTGAAGCTAAGTTTTGAGTGGGATGTCTAGCACCATCGGTGAATCCTATGTAAATGGAAGACTCCATCGACATATTCCATAAGAAACAGAAGCTAATCAACAAACCCGATCACCATAAGAAAACCTAACTATGCAACTCAAAAAACTGTACAATAATATACAACAATCATCCCTGGATGAAGATCATGCATAGTATTTTTTAAGATAGATACCCTTTGCAGGCTTCACCAAGGATGTCCCTTAATAATCCACTAGCTCATAGGCGTCCTTCTCTAATACACGTTTGACCACATAAGGACCATGCCACATGGGATTAAACTTCCCTGCCCCCAAGGGTTCTTTATATTGATCCCACAAAAGGACCAAATCACCTTCACTAAACTTCCTCGGACGGAAAAACTTGTAATATTGGACCTTGACGCAATGCTTATTTACTTCTAGAGCCACTAAGGCATATCAGTGCTGCTCATCAAGCTGCTCTAAGTGGACCAAACGTTCTTCCAATGTGGAAGTGTTTGGTAAAATCTCTATAGCTAGCTTCAGAGAAGGGATTTTGCATTCAACTGGCAAGACAGACTCCAACCCATGTACAAGCTGATATGGAGAGAAACCAGTGGAAGTCTTTACTACAGTTCTATAGGCCCATAAAGCAGGATATAACATGATATGCAAATTCGTCTTGCTTTGTGTGATGGTTCGTCGGAGAATGGACTTAAGTGATTTATTCACTGCTTCAACCTATCCATTCACCTAAGGGTAATGAGAAGAGGAGTGCTCCTGCTTTTACCCTAACTTTGAAGCCAACTCTTCCATCATTTTATTCTGAAAGTGCCTACCATGGTCAGTGACAAGCTCTTTCAGAATGCTGAACCGAGTAATAATTTGCTTGAAAATGAAATGCATGGCTGTCTAACCATCATATTTAACCGTGGGCATAGACTTTGCCCATTTCGTGAAATAATCGATAGTCGCTATAATGTGATGATGCCCCCGAGCCGAAGCTGGGTTTCAATCCATAAAGTCAAGCCCCCACTTGGTGAAGGGACCGACGATGACAATAGGATGTAATGGGGCTAGATGCGAGTGCATACTGCATGCAAACACCTGGTAAGGGTGACACTTCTTGACCACATTAACACAATCTTTGAATATCGACGACCAAAAATATCCTGCTCTTAAGATTTTTTGGGCTGTAGAAAGACTAGATAAATGACCACCACATGCCCCTCTGTGGTAATTGTTATACCCAAATTCTGTCACTACCATGTGATAAGAGCTTTGACTTACATATTTTCCCTTAATCCCAGGACTTGGAGTGGAAACCCATGTTGTTTGTCCATCTTACATAAAAATACTCAGCACCGCACTTTCTCCATTAACCATGAGCGGTACCTTTCTCGCACCACCTATATCTTGTTTTCCATAAGCGGTGCCACCGCCTATGGCATTTGGTCCATAAGCATTTCTAACCTAAACCACTTTGTCATAAGAGGAGAAAAGCGGTACCCTGGGTAAAATGGGAAAAAGATAATTTTCTCGAGGCTTCTAGATCATGAGCCTCGTGTCCTCCCTTATCCCTATCATAGTGGGTCAATTGAGCTCGAGATCCCCCATCATAGGATCTTAGAGGCCATTTCACCCACAAATCTCTCAACCATCCCTATCCATTGAGCCTTATAAATACAAGCTCATGTCCATGGTTGAGGGGGAGAACTATAGAGGTATTGTTATGCTGTTGGATTGACCACTTGGCCCAAGCCATTTGAGAGAATAGAGAGCAAAGTTGGAGCTTATGGGGATGAAAGTGTTGGTTTCATGGAGATGCATGTCGACACTAAGGCTTAATTGGTTGTAAAATTCTCCATACATCTTAATGCAAAGCTGATTTTCGTCCCACATTACTGTTGTTTTGATTTCGCATGTAAATGTTGTTAGATTCCTTAGTCACTAACATGGATTGGTAGATGATGTTCTGGTAGATTTGATGTGTTTTTATTTTTTATTTGATTGCAGGTACACAGGTTCACTATCGAAGCAGCATTCCAGGTGTCTACAACATCCAGGGAGGGTCTTCATCCTTTGTCGTTCACTCATTTGTTTTGGATCTGAACCATTCAAACTAGAGGAACAACTTCTGTCCACAGAAGGTGAAATATTCTTGCTTATAGCAATCATTCCACACAACCTCTACCTCCTCATGGGTTAAACAATGACGCAAAATGGAATCTACCCCATGGCGGTACAAAGTGTTATCCACTATAAGGTAGTTCTTAGCTACATGACGTAATCGTCGTCGCTCATCCCGTGAAAGGTGAGTAGGGACCTTCAACATTTGTAAATATACAATGATATCCCCATACCATGGGTCCAAAGTTGAAATAAGGAAAATATGCTCATCGACAAATGTATCCTCATAAACCACTTCCTCCTCCAAACTTGGAAAATCATATATGAGCTCCGCAAAGATCAACAATTTCTTCGATTTTGCCGAAATGAATTCAAGATCAAACTCTTGCAAAATAACAATCCATTTATTGTATTTTCCCCCAATCATCCTTCTAGTGAGGATGAACTGAAATGGATTGATATGAACTACAACCAAGGTTCGACAAAGGAGAATGTAATGTCTCAATCTCTGAACCACATGAACGGTGTCCAAGGAAAGCTTCTCCACATGGGAATAACAGATTTCCACATCAATAAGGTTTCAGCTCAAATAATATATGACATTCTCGTGGAGCTCCTCATCCTCCTGAACCAAAACCATACCAACCGTCTCCATGGACGTGGCCACATAAATCAAGAAATCACGGCTATAGTCAAGTCGACTAAGCACAGGGGCTGATGCTAAGGCTTGCTTAAGAGCATCAAAGGACTCCTGGGCTCACTCATCCTAGCAAAAGGGAGTGTCCTTATTTAAAAGATGGATAAATCCTTTAGTCAAGTTGGCAAAATTAACTACGAATATCCGCAAGAAATTTTCCATGCCTTGCAAACATTGAAGGGTTCTAATATTACACGGGGGAGACAATTGAAGTATTGCCTCAACCTTTAAGGGATCAACTCTTATACCCTCCTTGGATATGATGAAACCTAGAAAGTGACCACCAGACACACAAAAGATTCACTTATGAGGATTTAAACGTGCTTGGTAATGGCGGCATCTTTCAAACACTAACCTCAAATGGTATGGATGACGCACTCTCAAACGAGAATGAGCAGCAAGGTCATCCAAATACACTTCGATAATCATTTTGAGATCATGAAAAATTAAGGTCATAGCCCGCTGAAATGTAGCTTTGGCGTTTTTAAGGCTGAAAGGCATCTTCTGATATGCAAAAGTACTCCAAGGACAAATAAATGCAGTCTTACGTTGATCCTTGAGTTTGATCTGAATCTGATTATATCTGGAAAAACCGTCCATGAAGGAGAATACTTCGCTTCCTACACACTCATCCAAAATCTGATCAATAAATGGTGTAGGAAAATTATCCTTAGGATAAGCACAATTTAAATCACAGAAATCAATGCATTTACGGATTGCTCCTTGCTTCTTATCAACTGGAACGGTATTTGAAACCCACTCCATAAGGGGAATGGGATAGATAAAACCGAATTTTAATATTTTCTCTATCTCAGCCTTAATGGCTGGTGTTTTTCTAGGATTCACCGCACGTAAACGTTGTCAAACTGGCTTCACATTTGGATAGGTCTTAATCTCATGTTCGACAATATGAGGGTCAATACCTGGCATTTCCTCATATGACCAAGCAAAGATGTCACGAAACTCTTTAAATAGCTTGGTATACTCCTTAATCTCATCAAGGGAACAACCCGCCCCAATGTAGACGTTCTCAACTTTTCCAGGATCGCGAGAAATATTGCTAGCAATAGTAGGTGATAAATTCTCCATGTTCCCATTGGCCATCTGACTAGGAGAGCTCAATGGAACTACGGGACTACCAATATTCTCACTAAGAATATCCCTAAAGTCATCACCCTCCATACGGTCAAGTTCGGGAAGAAAATATGATCGATGATGTAACTCCTCCCAAGGTGGCACAACCCCAGACATGGCCTCAATAATGGCTTCATCCGATGGAAAAACATCGTCGAGGAAATCATGTGTGTGAGAGGATTCAACTTCCCATGCTGACATCACATATGGGTCTTCCTCCTCTGTCTGCGAAGAGTAAGGACAAGGCTCTGCAACTTGATCAAGATTTTCTTGATATGCTACCATTGTTGCAGGCAACAACACATCTGTTTCGATAGGTCCAATCGAAGGACTCAGTGAAAGAAGAATCCAAGGATATTCCATATGGGAAGTGCAAAAAGACACTGAATTCAACGTGGATGAATCCCCACCAAAACTAGATCCGATCATAAGAACAGGCGCAGGACAGCTAAAGGTTCCCATAAGAGATGGATACATACCCACACCCACACTCCCAGTTGTCGGCTGAGAATGATCGATAATCATGATAGAAGTTCTAGATGATGCATTAACATTCGGATTACAGAATGATGTCTGATCAATCATAATGATCTTCCCATTAAATGGAAAGCATATCACTCAAAAGAGAGAAGAGGCTATGGATTGCATACTATATATCCAATTTCGGCCCAACAAAATATTTTAGTCAAGGGATGCATCAACCAGCTCGACCTCGATCTCGACGGTCTTCCCTCCCAATTGGATCTTAAGAGAAGGAAGAATCCTGTGCAGCAGAAATGATCTACCATCGAAATATTTCAACATAGTAGCGAATTGAGACAACTTGGGAGAACCCAAACCCTTCCAACATGACAAAGACATCACAGAAGTAGTAGCGCCTCCATCAACTGCGGTGCGTTTGACGGTCATATTAAGAAACTCTACATGAATCAAAAGTAAGGCAAGTGAGGCTGTATTCCCATGGTTTCAAATTTGATAACAGAAGAAGAGTTGTCATAATTTACCCCAAGAGTAGAAATCAAGGCTCTCCTCTGTGGAGGACAAGTCTGAAGTACTTCAAGCGCGGACATTGCACAAGGATTTTGGCCCAAATTCTTGATAACGGAATAGTTCTAGGTGGCTCAGGCATTAGGATTGTGCCCTGAACGCTTTAGGAATCCCTTAGGAATGTGAGGTGCAACTTCAGGTTTATCTGTAGGTTTTTCGATATGCAAAGGGCTCTCGGGTGGAGCGGGTTCCTTTCCAAGGTCCAGTTGTGATGAACCATAATCCTTCACACGAGTCACAACCTTAGCAGCATGCACCATGTTGATGTAACCATGACCAGTATTGGCCTCTTGCATATTTTGATCTCCACCTGATGCACAATGAGGATCAATGGTCCTCAAGTTCATATTTTGATTGTTAGGTAAAGGATTAGTTAGCACAGCTGGGCCCTGTGCTATGAACCTCGAGGCATCTTCCATACGAGGGCACAAGTGAGTGAGGTGGTCCTACTTACATAACTTGCAAGGAAATTTTATCTTACACTTAGTCTGCTTGTCCCCCCCAACATTACGAGCATTCTTGTCATTATAATTAGCATTTTCATTCTTATTCCCACCCTTACGATTATTTTTCCCATTTTACTTATTCCTTCTACGCTGCTGGTTGCCCTTCGGGCCCGACGATTGCACAGAAAGTACACTCGCTGATTGGGTAGGTTGAGATGAAGCTGTGGCTTGTCCTGACATGGATTGATTAATTGACAATTGGCTCACTTGTTTCACAACCGAATCCGCAGGTTTGGTACTTGTAGAGCCCAAAATGCCATCGGCATGTGGCCCAGGCTTGACCTTCGGATCGAAACTAGATCGCAGAGCATTAGGTATAATCTCATACAAAAGTCTGAATTGAGCGTAGATCAAATCCAACTCTTGTGCTCTAAAGATTTCATGTTCCTTGTTTTGGACTCCGGATGTAGAAACATCCTTCGCGATGTAAAGTAACAATGACTTGAGGAACCACTCAAGGAGAAATTTTGGTGGTATAAAGGATTTAATCAACCGCTTCTGTCTACGCCACCCTTGAATATGATCTGAGATATGTGTGGCTTTGTCTTGTTGAAATGTCGACAAGAGTTCGGTACCAACATCGTAACGTATGGGTAGCTGAAAGTGATTGAGGAATGTCATGGCAAGGTCATCAAATAAAATGTATACCCCCCTTGGTAACTCTATATACCATTTCTTTGCAGGCCCGGTGAGGGTGCGTTGAAATAGCTTCAAAAGGATTGAATCGTCATGTAAGGAATTGGAAGAGCACCAAAGGTGAAAAGTAGTGACATGCTCACTAGGATATTCTCCAGCTTTACCCTCGAACTTGGGAATGTCTGAAGGAAGCTTGTTAGGGATGGCCGGCCAGGCTGGGTCATGAGATACCGGATCATTCATAAGTCTTGATAAGTCAGGTAAGTTCAATGTTGTGAGGAAATCAAGCCTAGGTTGAGCTGGTCTATGCACTCTTCCTGATAGTTGTGGTTCATGTAAGGTTGGTTTCTATAAATACCATGGCCTTGGCCATAATAACCTCCTCCCATTTGACCTGTATAGGGCTACAAGGAAGCATTGTGATGTGGGGTACCTTGATTATGCGGTGCTACAAAGCCATAATTGGAAGAGTAAGCAGGTTGTTGATAGCCGCACCCATAGGGTTGATAGTTTTGTGCATACTGCGGTCCATAAGAATGTCCATGAGAAGCTCTATAAGGTGTCCCATGGGATTTCCCATGATAATTTCCATAGTTAGGGATATGGGGAACTCCTTGAGATGGACCATAAGATGATCCAAAAACAGGGATATGACCTCCCGACACAACAGGAGGTACTTGACTCTGAGATACTACCGTGTGAGCAGTCACAATACGAACATGGCTAGTAGTGATATTCCAGCCCGAAGGACCATGGGAATGAGGGGAGGAAGGGTTGTTAAAAAAAATTTGAAGGATTAGGGTTTGAGTACGGAGGGACATGTGAAGGAATGTAAGTGGTGTTCCCAATGTTCACTCATCTCGGTTCTGGTATCCACATATGATTACTAACACTAGGTCTAGGACGGACATGTGAGGTTGCTTCTATTGCTAGGATGGAAGGTGTAATGTGACTAGTGCTCCCAAATCTCTTCGCATCGAAAGGAATAGGAGTGCCCCCAGGCGTAGTGCTAGGTTCAACTTCTGACTTGACATGATGTTTCGGATCAGGTCCAGGGATATCAGGCATGCCATAATGAACATGACTAGTGCTTGTGGGTTCATAATGAGTCTCGTCGCTTGGTAACCAATACCGGTGACCTGTGAATGAGGGATCATAACTATATTGTGAAGGTATTTCTGGTGAAGGATCATATACGAGAGTAGGATATTCCTCCCAAACCTCGTGAGGTGGAGAGTGTTGTATTTTTATCATTTAAGTTAGCATTAACTTAGAATGTTAACTGAGAGAATAACAAGCACAACAATCAAACACATAAGACAATGAACACAAATATTTTCCTTAGGGAAACCATAAAGGAGAAAACCCCACAACTTCCTCAGATATAGAATCAGCACTAAATAACAA
This sequence comes from Pseudotsuga menziesii, assembly GCA_001517045.1. Classification (NCBI taxonomy): domain Eukaryota; kingdom Viridiplantae; phylum Streptophyta; class Pinopsida; order Pinales; family Pinaceae; genus Pseudotsuga; species Pseudotsuga menziesii. The sequence goes on from LPNX011093882.1 coordinate 153,328, forward strand.
AGCCCCAAAAACAATAAGATGATATCTCGATAGCAGTAGCCTCTTTCTCTCTAGCCCCAACAACTTCTTCTTCCTCAGCTATGTGCTACAACTGAGTGTGAGTGAGTGTGTGATAAATAGAGAGGCTCACTCTTTATTTATACTAATTCCTGACTTGACAATGACTCACTAGGGCCGACTTCTCTAGGAGAGTCTATTAACCCTAGTTCCCCGGAACTGCGGGGACTTTAACCCTTGAACAATAGGAGGGTTACCCACAATGACTTGACATGACTTGTTTACATTATAGAACCTCCCAATAGGAACATCAGGGCATGACATGACTCAAATACATTATAGACACTTCATGGAATAAACATCAGGGTACAAGAAATAAGATATACAAGTGAATACATTCCGAAGTTACAAATACATCAACACTCCCTCTTAACTAGGAAGGTATTCTTTCAACACAATTTTCAGCACTGTTCTTCTTCTCTATATCGACTGGATCATTTCATCATCTTCATCTTCAAGTTGTCTTCATCTTCAAGTCTTCTTAATATTCAAGTCATCATCGTCTTCAAGTCTTCTTCATATTCAAGTCACCTTCATCTTCAAGTATTCTTCTAAGTCATCTTCTTCTTCAAGTCTTCTTCATCACGAGATCTGGATCATCACAACTATTGGATCATCATCACTGTATCATCATCAAATCTGGATCATCATCAAGTCTGGATCATCATCTCATATGGATCATCACTTGATCTAGATCATCATCAAGTCTAGATCATCATCATCGGTGCTATCTCAGAATGGTGCTATCTCTCGATTCTTCTTGTCACAGGAAGTTCTACAGAGCCAACCCTTTTTCATACTAGCTGTAGGCCTACCCTTCATGTATATCTTCAGCACTTATATATCACCCTAAGTCAGAATGGCCCGCCAAAATCTTACATCTGACCTCATCTTGTTAGAAAGGCATGCCCAGCACTCACATCTGACCTCATCTTGCTAGAAAGGCCCAGCACTCACATATGACCATGTGTAAACACATCGCGCTAGAATGGCTCATTACTTATATATGACCATGTGCAAAAAAACTGCATCAGAAGGGCTCAGCACTTACATCCAACCATGTTCGAAAACATCGCATCAGAAGGGTTGAGCACTTACATTCGACCATGTTCGAAAACACCGCATCGAAAGGGATCTGCACTTACATTCGACCATGTTCAAAAACATCACATCAAAAGGGATCTCAGTCCCAGACTGAGGATTCTTGGTAATTGTCCAGGTGCCTCCGTTCTCCCAGAGAATGGCATCAGCACTTATATCTAATCAAGTGGGAACACATCCCTCAATCACATCAGAATAGCCATGCACTCACATCTGATCATGTAAGACTACATCCCACAGTCATATCATACTAGCCCTTAGTCCCAGATTGAGTATTCCTGGTAACTGACCAGGTGCCTCCATTCCAAAAATGGCATTCAACACTTATATCTGGTCATGTAGGAACCAATCCTATAGTCACATTAGAATGGCTCAACACTCACATCTGCCATGGAAGGAACCAAATCCTCTCACCATGAAAGAATGGCTCAGCCTTTACATCTGACCATGGAAGGAACCTAATCCTCTCACCATGTTAGAATGGCTCCAGGTCTCATCATTTCCCTTTGGAGGGAACCTCAATCTGGAGAACGCCAAGCTTCTCCCTGAAGTACTCAAACTTCACTTTGGCCAATGGATTCATCAACACATCAGCTATCTGTTTGTCCGTCGCAACATACTGGAGCTTCATTGCTCCTCTCTATACCATATCCTTGATATAGTGATACTTGATCTCGATATGCTTTGACTTGTCATGGAACACTGGGTTCTCTGACAAATTCACACAACTCCGGTTATCACAACATATACAAGTAGCATCCAACTGGTGATCAAATAAATCAGACAATATCTTTCTTAGCCACAATGCCTCGTAACTATTTGAACAAGCTGCGACATATTCTGCTTCAGTTGTACTTAGTTCCACACAGGATTGCCTCCTTCTAAACCAAGAGATCACGCCTGATCCCATCCTGAAGCAACATCCTGAAGTGCTCTTCCTATTGATGGCACTACCTGCCCAATATGAATCAAAATAAAACTCCAGGTTAATCTTCTGATTTGCCTCGTACTTGAACCCATAATCAATTGTAACCTTCAGGTACCTCAGAATATGCTTTGCAGGAATCAAGTGAACATGTCTTGGATCTGTCAGGAACTAGCTCAAGGTGTTCACAATAAAGAAAATATCTAGTCTCATGTTTTTCAAGTACATCAAGGACCCAATCATCTGACAATACATTGTAGCATCAACCGCTTCTGACGAAGCATCACTCAATAGCTTTAGGTTCGATGCCATAGGTGTGGTTATGGCCTTGCAGTCCATCATCCCAAATCTCTTCGGGATCTCTACTGCATACTTCCCTTGTCCAAGGAAGATTCCATCCGCATTCTTCCACACCTCCATTCCTAGGAAATAGTGCATCATACCCAAGTCTTTCATTTCAAACTCAGCAGCAAGTTTCCTCTTCGTATCAGCAATTAACCCATTCATACCTATTACAAACAGATCATCCACATATAGTAGGAGTATCACTGGATTGCCATCTTCAACCTTGTAGTAAAGGTTGGAATCTTCTTTACTCTTGGTAAAGCTCAAACTGGATAGAAAGCCATCAATTCCACTGTACCATGCCCTGGGTGCCTATTTCAAACCGTACAGGGATTTCTTCAATCTACATACATGAGACTCCCTGCCATGTGTCTCAAAACCGAGTGGCTGCTCCACATACACTTCCTCTTCCACTACACCATTCAAGAAAGTAGTCTTGACATCCATCTGGTGTATCTTCCATTTCATCACTGCAGCCAGAGCAAGTACTGATCTAATGGAAGTGTATCTAGCTACAGGTGCAAAATTTTCTTCATAATCTATTCCTTCTTTCTGGGAGAAACCACGAGCCACGAATCTTGCTTTATATTTCTCTATGCTTCCATCTGCAGCATGCTTGATCTTGTAGATCCATTTGGAAGTTACAATGGACTTCCCTTCTAGTCTTGGGACAACATCCCAAACATCATTCTTCATGATCGATTGATACTCTTTGATCATAGCCTCCTTCCATTCTTTCCTTTCTGTCGCTTCTTCATAGTTTAAAGGTTCTTTATCAATAATGTCACATAGCAAGGCTACATAATTAGAGCAGGACCTCATTCTCTTTCTTCCTATTTGTGTTTCTTCTGAAGCTCCATATCTTTCTGCACCTTGGATAATTTCACATACCCAAGTAGGTTTCCTCTTGTGAGGATTATTCTCCTGAGGTGGATCTACACATTATTGAAGTTCTTCTAATTCTCTATCTTCTTCTTGAATTTCTTTGTACATGGTTGTATCATGAATTATGAAGCTTCTGTTTCTTCAAGTTCTTCAACCGGTCTCTTTCTAGATTTGATGTAGGTTGAATCTTCATCAAATGTTACATCTTTGCTAATGTCAATCTTCTTGAACCTTGGGAAGTATATTCTGTAAGCCTTCGAGCTTTCAGAGTATCCCACAAATATACCCTTCTTTCCTAAAGGATCTAACTTCATCCTATTTTCTTTTAGAATGTGTATGTATACAGGACAGCCAAATATTCTAAGATGGCTGACTTCTGGTTTCTTGCTGGAGAATACTTCTTCAGGTGTCTTGTTCTCGAGTACTATGTGTGGAGTACGGTTCTGTACATACACCGATGTTTTGGAAGCTTCTACCCATAGATGCATGGGAAGATCTTGATCATGAGGCATGGCCCTTGCTGCTTCCATGATCATTCTATTCTTTCTTTCTGCAATCCCATTCTATTATGGATTATATGGAGTGCATAACTTCCTATTAATCCCTGAGTCTCTACATAGCTCTTTGAATTCATTTGATGTGAATTCTCTGCCATTATCTGATCAAAAGGTCTTGATCTTCTTTTCTATGTGATTCTCGATCAAGGCTTTGAATTCCTTGAACTTGCTGAATACTTCATCTTTGTTCTTCATAAAGTATATCCATGCCTTTGTTCTTCAAAAATCATCAATAAAAGAAACATAGTATACATATCCTCTTACGGATCTGGATGACATTGGACCGCATACATCGAAGTGGATGATTTCCAAGATTCCTTTTTCCTTGCTCTTGCTACTTGGAAATGTCTTCTTTGTGTTCTTCCCTTTCGCACATCCTTTGCATACACCTTCATGTTTTGTCTGCATTTCTGGGATACCTTCAATAGCTTTGCTTGCTAGTGTTAGTGCTCTGTAATGCACATGTGCAAGCCTTCTATTCCAAATGTCATTTGGTTCTACCGAGTCATGAACCAAAGCTTGTTCTGGTTGTCCCTTCAATTTGTATAGTCCTCCTTCTTGTTCCCCAATCACTACTGCATCATTGAAAGACTTTCCCTTTGGCCACATGAGGACTTGGCCATCTACAAATGCAACCCTCATTCCTTTTGCATCCAATGTAGATATGGAGAGGAGGTTCTTCTTTAGTCCAGGTACAAACAATACATTTCATCTTGATAGACTTTCCAGATTCTAGCTTGTATGAGGATTCACCACTACCTTTTATTGGATACTGGTAGTCATCTCTGAGTTTCACCTTGTGAGGTGATTCATGTTCAGATAATTTCACAAAGGATTCCTTGAATCCTATCATATGTTTGGAAGCACCATTGTATATAAGCCAATCATTGCTGCCATGTGTGATAGTTCCCGTGAGGGAAGAAATCAGAACATATTCTTCATCACTTGAAGAATCATCAGTGTCTTGTATGTTTCTCTTTGTGGAAGATTCATCATCCTCTACAGCATGAGCATGATGTCTTCTCTTGATTCCCTTATTCTTATGAGAGCTACTTTTGTTTCTAGGACAATCTCTAGCAAAGTGTCCTCTCTCATCACATGTATAGCAAATGAACTTAGACCTATCTCTAGGTTTTCTAAATTTATTCCGTTGATGAGAGTGCTTACCTCTGTGGTGGCTAGATATAGTTTTCTTGGATTTTACTGTGAGAGATTGATATTCACTTTCCATCTTTTCTTCTGAAGCTACTATCCGAGCTTCTTCTTGAGAGCATTCTTCCCATAGTCTATTGAACTTGACTAACTTCTTTTTGGCACATATGCCTTGTAAGAGTCCCATGTCCTAGGGAGACCATTTGAGGTGGTCATTACAATCTCTGCATTCTCCACTTCTTCATATACTACTTCAAGTTGTTCTTTGATTTGGGAGACCCTTGTGAAGTATGACTGTATGGTCTCTACATTCTGGATCTTTACATTCTTCAACTGGTTCCTCAAGTTCATCTTCCAGTTTATGTTCTTTCCTTCAAACAATTTGGTTAGGGAATAAAACATAGCTTTAGGGAGGACACCTATGCTATGAGGTGATCCTTGATTGAATAAAAAATAATCCGCTTATCCATAACCAACTTCTTCTTGTGTAAGGCCTTAGCCTCATCTCCCTCTGGAACTGGAATCTCCTCATTGATGTAGGAGTCCAATTCATTTTCTTCTAGGACTAGGGAGATCCTACACTTCCAATATCGGAAGTTATTAGCTCCCTCAAGATTTTCATCAAGCTTGGTATTATGAGACATATTAACTGAGAACCTCAAATGGAAATACAAAAAATTTAGATGTTACCAGATCAAGATGTCGGATCTGAATCTGGAGCTGAATTTCTGCAGTGCTAGTTCAGGAGTAGAATAGGGTTTGACTTTCCCAGAGTTTTATCCAACCAAAAGCTTTTATCTTGATCTCTAAACTTTGATTTTGAGGAGGAGATCAATCCAGGCCTGGGCTCACTCAAAAATTCCACTTCTATGGAAAGCCCTAATTTTCATTAGCAATGTAGGGTTAAAAACTGAAAATGCTCAGAATTAGATTCAGCTTCGACAGAAAGATGCGCCCTAGGGAGCAGAGTCAGTCGAACCATATTTTGCTGAAAATCTGTAGAGAGAGATCCAAAAAGTAGGAATCCCTAATTTTTGCAGCTGCATAGTGTCTTCTTCTCAGGTTAGCTCTAATACCATGTCATATTTTTATCATTAAAGCTAGCATTAACTTAGGATCTTAACTGAGAGAATAACAAGCACAACAATCAAACACATAAGACAATGAACACAAATATTTTCCTCGGGGAAACCATAAAGGAGAAAACCCCACAACTTCCTCAGAGATAGAATCAGCACCAAATAGCAAAGCCCCCCAAAAAGTAAGATGAAATCCCGAGAACAGTAGCCTCTTTCTCTCTAGCCCCAACAACTTCTTCTTCGTCAGCTATGCACTACAACTGAGTGTGAGTGAGTGTGTGATAAATAGAGAGGTTGACTCTCTATTTATACTAATTCCCGACTTGACAATGAATCACTAGGGTCGACTTCTCTAGGAGAGTCTAATAACCCTAGTGCCCCGGAACTGCGGGGACTTTAACCCTTGAACAATAGGAGGGTTACCCACAATGACTTGACATGACTTGTTTACATTATAGAACCTCCCTATAGGAACATCGGGGCATGACATGACTCAAATACATTATATACACTTCCCGGAATAAACATCGAGGTATAAGACATAAGATATACAAGTGAATACATTCCAAAGTTACAAATACATCAACAAAGAGGACATCTCTTGAATCTCATCCTCATGATCTCCCATAGTGTGTGAATCAAAGTGAGAAGTAGCTGCCTGGACTGTCTGTTTCTCTCTCCCAAAGTAGGAGGAGATGTGGAAGGTGGAAGTCCTGCTAAACAACGAGAATAGCTAAGTGCCACGCCCGAATCCACAATGACTCAAAAAATGAAAAGACTCGATCTAATTACGCAAACCTTAGGCAAAATAGTGTGCACAGAGCATACACCTGTAAAATGTAAAGCCAAATCGTAAGCAAACAAGGGTAGGATATATGAGCTCCCGAATGAAGCAGGTATGTCTCGCCTAGGAGAGGCTTGAGACTCCCATACACAACAAGTGGAGGTTTGTAACCAATTATAGTGGCCCTCAGCTTCAACGCATATAGCGACTGTGCTGTCCAACACCTACCTACACAGGACACTTGCAGAATAACCTCTGCGAAGTACCCCCTCGATAACCTAGGTAAGACAAATAAGGTCACCTCAATATAATTAATGCTCAGGTGGACATTCACAGGAGAGATTGACTGTATGGGTAGGGTAGAAAAGCCTGAAACTCTCGAAAGAGCCCCCAGATACGAATACAATACTGGAAATATCTCCGGTGCTACTCAGTTACAACCAGGGGTCATCCCAATCATAACCGCTCACACTACCTCATGCTTAAATCCCTTGTAAGAGGAGGATCCCGAGAACACTAATTATATAAAGGAATTTCACACTCTCACTTGGACAGACACATAAATGTTTCGTTTAGTGGTCTTGGAGAATTTACTCATAATGAACTATTCAAAGACCCTAAAATCTAGTCTTGTTGGTGCACCCTATAAAAGAAAAGAGTGTAATTCATTTTATTATGTCTTGATTTTTATTGGCTGATTACTCAAAGGAAAAATGGTCGTACAACTAATGATGTTATGACACAACAAGAAGTAAAATGCACACCTAACAATCAATGCAAATGCACCGTGTCAAATGGATAATAGGGTATGCTACGACGTGAAGTGCAAAATTTTCCTTCAAATGAATATGCAATCATTCCTATATGAAAATATGACTAATATTCTCCAATCAAACCTAATGCAAGTACCATGCAAATGCAAAATGCAAACAATGCATAATGATGCAAAAAGCAAATGTTTTTGTATTTTTTGAATTAAATGAGATAAAAAGCAAAAGTATGACTCTACAACCCTCAGACTCTACAAGCACTACCAGATAGGACCCAAGCAAAGAACCAAGGTAAAAGAGAGTTAATGCACTAATCCCAAAACAAAAAAATAGAAAATGAAATGATAAGAACATTTTAAAAAATTTAAACTAACAAGGTGTCTTTGGTCAGAAACAGGGATGTATACAGACTCTAGAAGCATCCAAGAAGACTTAGCAATAATCTAAAATCACATAGCAACACTTAATCTTCTCCAAAAAGGAAAAAATCAGGGCATATGCAACTGTTCTCAGTAAATACGCGTATATACGCGGCTATTCTAGGAAAACCTATGTGTACATGCGACTGTGAAAGCAAAACCCACGTACAGGAAGAAAAAGAGATAAAAAGAAGGAAAACAGAAAAGCTGAGACAAAATTTACTTTTGTAAGACACTACTGGGCAAACATTCCCCCAGACCCGACTCAAAAATAGGGAAATTAGAGCAATTCAATAACATTGACTGCCGACAAAAACCCCAAAGGAAATGACTAGGAACTCCCCACCGGAGCCACCAATTATGTTACGGAGAAAAATTTCAATGGCTTGGAGTGTACCACAACAGACAGAGTAATCGTAAAAATAAATCCCTTCCTAATATGTAAGAGAAATAAAACATATAAAACTAAAGTATCTCGAAACATACCTTATTCCAGATGGTTGATGTAGATCCCCGTTGAGCTTTTCCAATCCCGCTTGTGTTAACAATTTTCTCTCTCAACAACAACAAACAAGACAAGCATGCTATATAATGGTGTTAGACCTACTCTAGCATATATAATCAATAATGTATAAGCAATTAAAATCATCCATGGATTCAATATTCATTTAAATGCACATCATTGGACAAAAAAAGGTATTTCTATTAATATAAATCAGAGATTACATGAATTCCAACCTCTATCAGCACATCTGTGAACCGAAGAAACTGAGTCCTCCACCTGGGTCTCCACCACCTCAATCCTCCATCTCTCGAAAGCAAGCTCACAAGAAAGGGCAAGCTTGGGAAGAACACCAAGTGCTCAAAGGGACAAAGGGATGCAGACTCAAGTATAAGCAAGCTACAACAACAATGGACTATAGTTTTCTTGCTCTTCAATTCTCTTCATTCAATGTATCCAAAGGGTTCCTTATATAGTGCTTCAATGGAATCATGGAAGTTCAAATACGAGCGATCTCAAGGCATATGGAAGGCCAGGAGACAAGTGACGTGGATCCACATCAAGCAAAACTCCAAAACTATTTGGCCTTTTGCACACATCCCGATGTACGTGGGTTTAAGGGTTATATCCACGTGTATATGTGAGAAAGGGTTTAAAAGTGGCATACAACAAATAATTAGTGTTTTTAGGGATGATATTGGAAACATCAAAGGTACAAAAATGGTCCATGGGGTACAAAGAGTCTGCAGAGGGACAGGGAAGGCCATAAATGTGTGATCTACCATGTGTCGTAAAATCAACTGTAACATATGCCCCCTAATGTGTGAGGTCAGAGGGGTGATACGATGGCTGAAATACATTATAAGTCCATCCCAGAAGTAGAGTGATGAAGAACCCGGTGGAAGAACCAGCCATCCAATAGTATAATACAATAATCCAACTCTACACATGACTGCAAATACATACAGCAGTCTTGGATACATAAGAGTACAAAGGCCATAAATGTGTGATCTACCATGTGTGGTAAAATCATCTGTAACATGGTCTCCTGTCTAATTGCGGTTGGAAAATCAGTTGAAAGTTATACCATTTGGATGACTGGAAAAAGTACATGTCGAGGTGGAGGGGATCCAAAATTATGCATATTTTGAAGTGATATAAATTGTTGATGACATGAATCCATGCCCCTCACTTTTCGGTATCGACCGGGATATTGAAAACTAGACCATTATTGATTTCAAAAAGAGGATATTATCATTTGAATATTTAGAGATGAGAGTAGTTTCACTATTGGATCCATTTGAAGGGAAACATTATGTGGAGCCTGTATGAGGAGAATATCATGAAGGGGACCTAGATAATATCTACAACATTTCTTCCCAACTAGATGATTATACTAACTCGATAGTAGACGACATGTTAAGTTGGCAGAGTGTCAGCTCATGTACATCCAATTTAGGGGAAGCACTAGAAAATTGGCCGAATCGGTTACATGAGGTGTCAATGTGAAAGTGTTCTTAGATCACAAAGCCCCTGTAATGGGTCGACATAGATGTATGGGATTTTCCTACTTATGAATGGTTTCCTAATCTTGATACATTTATTGTTGGGTTTGAATTCAAGGTACCAGAACAAAAATGATTGTTGGCCTTGGACGTGGCCCTGAAGGCTACTCTTATGGGGTGTTGTGCTATTCATAAACAATATATCATAGTCTGTTTAGAGTGTTAAATATTGCTAGATATCTGGTTTGGTGAAGGAGTCCCTTGTGTCAGAAAGAAGTATATTGGACGGACAATCCTTGTCAAATATATCAATGCTTATATTGCGACATGGAGGGTCATATCAAAGAAAGAATGGGTGCATGTTGTAATAAATCATATTGCAAGGTTACCAATGATACACATAAAGAATCATATAAAAAATAACAGAATAAGAGACAAGAATGGTAGACAAAATAACATATTCTATTACTCAATTACACATGTGGGTTCATACAACAAAACCAAACCAAGTATCTATCTGGCTCAACAACCTATATATACATTTACAAAACAGTTATAGTAACTACCCATCGGTTCAACTGACTGAAATGAACTATGAGGTCAACCTAATCTACAATTAGTCGACTAGTGAGTCTAGTCGGCTTAGCCCACTAGCTCCTCCAACATCTCTCCCAGCACCAAATTTTTCTTCGTCCCATAGAAACAGGGATTGACCAAACTTTTTGTCTTGAGTAGTTTCTATAATGATTTTTCATGGGATGTGCTGCCTTATAGAAGGTTGTTTCAGAATGCATACTTCCACAATAGATTCTGCAATAATTGCCAACTGATGCAGGAATTCATCCCAAATGCGAGGTGCCTTTTGGAAGTCTATGATTAAAGTTGCGAGACTCGACAAATTCTCCACTTTTTGGTGTATGTCTATGTTAAAAATATTGCTCATGTCAAGTCCCAGAAGTTGTGCTTTTTCTTCAGCAGCCTCAAGTAATCTTTTCATGTGAGGGAGAATATTGTCGATACTAAAAAGGCTTGGTATGGCTTGGTTAATCCATTGATGTTCTTGTTTCTCTAATTTTTTTAACTTTTCCATTTCTAGCACAAGCTAGTCCTAATTGTTTTCACCATTGCTTCCATGCTCAGTCTTGTAGTGAACTAATGAGCTCATGAGTATCCCATACCTCCTGAAACACTTGGCCATAGTAGGTGAACCAATTTCTCAAAAATTCTTTTGTTACATTGGAATCTGTGATATGCTCTCTCTTCACGTTATAGGCTGCTGAAAATGATGCTTATTGATTTCTCAATAATATAGTAGTTTCTTCTGTCTGTTTTTCTTTCCTTTCTCATAGTTGTGCCTTAAATTTCAACATGACACTTTCAAATAGTTGGTATGATTTGTCCAATGATTTGTCTGTGTCGACCCCTTCCGGGATTGAAGTGAATTTCCTCACCAATCTTTCACATTTTGTCAGGAATTCAGTTTGGTCTGTCTTTAGTTTTTCTAATTGTTCTTTTCTTTTCTCTCTTCTTATTATTGACTCTTTATTGATTGTGTCCACCAGTCACTCTAGCTCCTCTTCTCTATATTTCGTGTGTCGACTGCTATTGTCGATCCTAACTGAGACAGGTAAATAACTGATGGTATCTGCTGTTGATCCAACTGTAGTTGTTTTTTTATGTTCCTTTTATTTTTTTCTTTCTGTCTTTTCTTCTTTTCCACTCCTGTTCTCTATTTTGTACTTCAACTTATTCTGTCGGTAGAGGTATGGTCTGCATTTTCTCTGTGGTGTTGCTATGTAAAGTAGGATTTATTAATTGGTTTATGGTGGGGGAACGATAGATGATGTTTGTAATGGTGGTGTAGGTGAAGGTGGTGTGGGTGAAGGGAGAGGTGGTGGTTGCTTAGAGGATGATGGTAGAAGAATCAAGATCGAATCTGTCGATAGAGTTTTTTCAACAATTTCAGGCAACATTTTCAGGGGCTTCAACATATTCTATGTTCTCGACCATTTCTTGTCTTGGTGCTAATGATTCAACTTGGTTGAGGTCAACAAATTCTTCAGAAATGGCTCATTCATATTATTCATTGGTTGGGTTAAGGAGTGGGGGTTTTCAACGGATTGTGGAATAAATGAGGATATTTGTCGTGCTACAATCTCAATGGTTTTATCTGGGTTTCTTTGGAAAGTGGATTTGATATGTCCCACGATTTGTGGCTTTGGTGCATAACTTTGTAGTTGGTCAGGGTTTTGGGGAATGGATAAAATTTGTTGTGGAGTGTATAAAATGATAACCGATGTCATTATCATTAGTTGTTGAATAGTGGGAAAAATAGATGGAACTTGGTTAATGAAATCTTGATGGTTAATATCTTTATCGAATCTGGTATGGAGGTTTTCTGCTAATGCGTGGAGATACGGGTTTACGATGATTTCCAGTGTAATGGAGGTTGAAGTCGGTAAACCTTCTTCAACTATTTATACTGGGGATGGAAGAGGTGGGGTGGAAGCAAGATCGACTGGGTCAACATTAGGCAGAGTAACAGTTTTTTCTTTCTTTTCCTTTGATCGAGGTTGTTTTTCTTCTTCTGCAACAAAATTTTTGAACTGTTACTCGACTGTTAGTTTGTTTTTAGCAACATCCTCTAGAATTTGTTCAACCCTGGAATATAGACCATAATCATCATCTGACTATTCTAGGAGTATAATCCTATGCTTCTCCTTTCCTTTTACCGTATTCTTCCTTTTTTATCGAGCTTTAGACAACTTGACAGGTAGCTAACAAATGTTTTCTTTTGTCATTGCATATTTAGGAAGAAGGTTGTTGGATTGGGTCTCTTCATCTATCTGTACTGCTTCTCCCTCCTGTTGTTGTGTTGGTGGTACTATGGAAACCTATAGAGTGTTGACTTATTCTATAGTAGTATCATCTAGAGTAAAAGTATTGATACGAAGTCGTACTTCATAGTCCTCTTCTTTCTCCTAGTTAGTCAAAGGTTCGATGATAGGTTGATTGACCTTGTTTTCGATTGGTGGTATGTCTAACTTAGTGTTAGACTATCAAGTTAGCTCTACAAAGATGTCTTCGACTGATGGGTAAAATTCAAGGGGTTCAACATTCCCTCCATCTCCCTGTAGGTACCATACTGAAGTGTGGGTTAATTATAATTCAATGTGTGCAATCGGCGATAGACATCATCGAATATTCTGCGATACCCTACATCTGGCCTTTTTAAATTTTTAAATTTTGGAACCAAGTATCCAACCAAATCTTGGCTTGATCTAATTCCTGTTGGTTTCTAGCCATTGAAAAAGATTTGAAGTTCCACATACCGATTTAGTTCGGTTCATTGGATTCTGGATCTTCGACTGGTCGAAGATGGTACATTGCAATCCATATGATTAAGAAAGGAAATTTTATTGGTGTCCCCTCCTCTTGAAATTTTGCACAAGAGTTTTTTATCATTTCTGCTAGGTTCTCTTCCCATTGGTAAACTTTCCCTTTTTATGCTACAGTAACAATGGCTTACAACATGTCTAGTTTTAAGTTGGAACCTCTTCGTGTGCTTGTCATACCTAGAGAAAGAATCTTTTCCACTATTTTGGGTGTAGTATATTGAATTTGGCTAATTATTAGTCCCCTTGAATTATTTCCTCCTGGTGTTCCTATTAGCTTTTCGATTAGGCCTGGTTTTGATCTCACAAGTACCGATTCTCCTTTTCATCAACCCACTAAGCTTGTTGATTATGTCACTAGATATTTCGATAGGTCTGTTGAAATAAAATTTTCCATTGTGGTATCGACTAAAAATGAATTGTGCTATGATGTCCTTTGTTCCCATAAAAGTTTTTGTTAGCACTGGAATTGAAACAAAGGTTGCGGAAGGATCATTCCCAGGTAACAATAGAACCGCTTTAGACTGTGCTTCTAGCCTAGCATAGTCAGAGAGGGATCTCTCGTTTACTTACCAAATTTTCTCACGCAATATATTCAATCAAGAACGATCAGGAGGTCATATTCCTGAATGGGGCAGGTATGTTGCTATAAGGTGTAGGTGGGATGATCAGAGAAGGGGACCATTGGGCAATGGAGTTGACAGTACTAGTATGGAACATGTTGCAGGAGGTAAAGAATTATGCATTAGAGGAAATTTAAACTCAAAATGGGCCTCCTAAGCAAAATTAATAAAATAATAGTTAAAATAATAAAATAATATTTATTAATTTTGGAGAAAGAAAAGAAAAAAACTACTTTTTTGTTTGTATTTTTGACATATCTCCCTGTGTTTTTACTCAAATTTGGATCGGAAGAGCTCATTGGATGCGGAACTAAATTCTGCATCCAATGAGTACCCACTCGGCATACGTTTGACGGACTTCGCTACCCCCAAAACAAGAAATACCTGAAAAAAATGTGATGATGATGTCATCATCACATTTTTTTCAGGTATTTCTTTTTTTGGGGGTAGCGGGGTCCGTCAAACGTATGCCGAGTGGGTACTCATTGGATGCAGAATTTAGTTCCGCATCCAATGAGCTCTCTCAATCCTCATCATCACATTTTTTCAGGTATTTCTTGTTTTGGGGGTAGCGGGGTCCGTCAAACGTATGCCGAGTGGGTACTCATTGGATGCGGAATTTAGTTCCGCATCCAATGAGCTCTCTCAATCCTCATCATCACATTTTTTCAGGTATTTCTTGTTTTGGGGGTAGCGGGGTCCGTCAAACGTATGCCGAGTGGGTACTCATTGGATGCGGAATTTAGTTTTGCATCCAACGAGCTCTCTCAATCCAAATTTGAGTAAAAACATAGGGAGATATGTTGAAAATACAAACAAAAAAAGTAGTTTTTTTATGATACCTATCCCCAAATTTATATTAAAAAATTGTTTAAGAGGTGCTCCCTTTTTTAATTTTAAAGCATTTTGATTGGCTAATACATGATGACATGTAATTTGTATTATTTTTGGAAGGCCCATTTTAAATTTAAATTTCCTCTAATGGAAATGTAGAGACAGAGGCAAGGTAGAGGCCATCTTTCAATCAGGAGATATTTAGCAGGTGATTAGTGGATGAGAGGAAACAGTCCATCACGTAGATAATTTACAGGATGAATTCTGCATAATTTTGGAAGAAATTGTTTAAAAATGTTTGAAACAAAGGGCCGAGACAATACAGGATGAATTCTGGCCCTTATACTACCCAAACATGAAAGCAAATAGCAAACTGGAGTGAAAAATAGGATAAACATTCACGTAAGGAAGTTACATATTGAAAGAAAAGATGACGTAGGAATCTCTACCATGAAAAATTATCATTCCTTTGCAATTTTATTCACATCATGGAAATCCAAAAACAAATTACAATGGAGAACCTCGACCCTTGAAAGTTTCCCAGCCAACCCCCCTATCTCCCTCTACCGGGAGTATATTTATACTATCTTAGACTTGAGACTAATCCCCGAAACAAAACCTGTAAATTGTTTTTAGTCACAATCAGACACTAACAATTTAGAGTGTGGTACTATTTCCACAATTTACATATATTAACATACATTATGGAATTATCACGCATGGTAATTGGACTAACAGCACAGAGTTTTCTTCATTCAGGTAACTTGGTATGAAAACGATCGTTATATTGCTTGTTGGTGGTTTGTTGCTGACTCAGACTACTCCTGATGTGTCTTTCTGGTTCCTTTGACCGGCCTGCCTTCTTCAAACCGTGGTGCTCAAAGGCTGACAAGAAAACCTACGCTCCAGTGCTTATCCATTTTCCCAGCTCCTCTTTCGTTTAGTAACGTTGTTATAGGAGGGGACTTGAAAAAGGGTGGCCATGCATTTGATGATGATAAGCCTCTGGAGTGGCTTATCATTCTTGTACTACTCTCTACCTCTGATGAGGAGGGTTCTTTTGTAGGCCATGTCGTAGGGTGTGTGTTTGACCTCCTCCTTTCCCAACCTTCTCTGTAGCCCTCCCTCTCTGGGTAATACTGTTAGACATGGGGTCTAGAAGAAGGGTCGTATTACTTCTAGCCAAGGCAAGCCTTTGCAGTAGCTTGTCATTCTTATACTCCTCACCTTTTGTGAGGTGGGCTCTCCCATAGGAAATATGGTGGAGTGTACCTCCACCAGCCCAATCACCTTTGGCAAGTGGAATTCACAAATAGGGTTGTGCAGGAATTGGACCCTTGATGCTCCCATCCAAACAAATGCTCCCACAGAGCGTAGCCCGAGACTGTCTTCTTGTGTAGAGGCTTTGGAGGCAGCGATGGTATCAGGGGCTACTAGAAAAATACCCACGTGACATGAGTGTCTAGGAAATATGCCACTGGAGGTGTGGGCATATGAAGATAGGTAAATCTCTCAAAATTCTTCATGTCTGCGCCCCGATGGCTGGTGTCATCCTTGGTATGGAAAAGCAAGGTGACAGGTAAGTGTAGAAACTGAATCACCAACCATCAACAGACCCAGACGGACAAGATTTTTGAACCAAAATTCCATTTCCAACTTCTCGAACTTCTATGGAATCGCAACAAAATGAAACTTTGGGTTCTAAAAAGTATGCTGGATCATTCCCTGTATTACAAAGTCTTTGGAAGATGGTGTTATATATAGGACTGAGAGACTCGACTCTGTAATGATCGGTCAACATTCCTGCACATTCCATCATCGAGTGTCTTGGTGTTGACATGTGTGAGGGAATGAGCCAAGTGATATTTTACCTATGGGATATCTAGTCATGTCACTTCATCGACTGCGGCACTTTACTATTTTATGTGGAAAATATTTTCGGGCATCACCCTGTATAGTTGACCCCATGCTACAAAGCACATGGAGTGGATGTTCTCACACTCCCTCGCTCCTATGATGTAGGAAACAGAATGGTCTCCCTCGTTGCGCTTTACTTTCCCCATGTGAAGAGTGGATTCACCGGATACTTCCTTCCACATTCCAAACCACATGGAGGCTGCTTGTCTTTAGGTTATATGGCTCCACCACAGTGACGATTTCTCCTGTACGTATGCTACAAATGGCATCTGGGGAATCAGTTGATTTGTAGGGAGGAAAATCATGTGTGGGAACATCACCTCTACTATCAGATCTCTTATGGATGTGATACCTATGGCCTTGCGACCTTCTCAACCCTTTGATTTGGGAACCTTTGACCTCCATCGTCCACGTTTCTTTAAACTTCAGCCGTCAATTCATGATCAGCCTTCATCAGGACCATCCGATCGTGTGCACGTTAACATTTGGCCAATATTACCTTGGTTAATTGAGAGAGCACTTTCAAGTTGTGAAATAATCCATGTCCATTTATCAATCCTGACCCTTTGTCATGACCGTTGATCTCTACAGCCAGTAGCACTTTTCGTGATTTGGAATTGTGATTTTATCCACTCCAATTCGGACAGTGAAATCATCTATAGCCGTGGATCTGATCATACTCTTATATCCACCGTTAGATATCTATATCCTGTAATCCATTTCATGAATCAAAAAATATCCCTCTTCCGCGCACGTTACCCCAGTGGAATCGTATCAGGCCATTAATTGGGCTTCGCCTTGATCTCGAAATTTCATCAATTATCCATTTTAACTGGCCTCGCGAATGCCCAATTTCAATATATCCTCTCATCTTCGGCCTGTGGGATTGTGCTCCATCGTTGATCTTTTCTGTTGTGACTTTGGATCGTTGATTTATGACGCCCCTTTATTTCATTTTCGTTGCTGCATGTCTTGACCTTTCGAAGGATCTACCCCCGTAGATCGATATCCCTTCTCCATCTGATGGTCTTAGTCGATGGAAGCTGTTGATTTTATAACCTGAGAGGTGTTCGTATAATTCTTCATTGAATAGGATCCTTTTCGAATCCTTCAAATACTGTAACTCAAAAGTTCAAACATAGTGCTAACAACTGGCTCCACGAGGGATGCTATCCTCCCAGCGAGGTAGCAAACAACCTCGTATACCAAGTGCCAGATCCATTGGGATGCCCCTAGTCCTTCTTTGAAATATTCAACATGCTCTAATCTATTGCTGTAAAAAATTTATGTCAATTTGCAAACTGTGCTCTTAATCATACTCTGAAACTAGGAACAATTGTGAATGCAAATGTGTGCTTACAATTGAAAATGAAAAAAAACTGAACAACACTAAAGGAAATGTTTGATAGACCATGAGATTAATTGTACATAGATACTCTATCTAATTGAGCATATATGCCTAATCAAGTGAATTCTTACTTCCAATGAAGCCAATCAAGCACCTTATCCGATATTTTCGTTTCCTTTTCATGCTTGATTAAGAACAGAGATGAAATTCATAATGGAAGAAGGATATAACAAATAAACTGATCTTTACAGCAGAGATATAACCAGTCATTACCATTGCCCAGCCTCTCCATGTACTCTGCTATGGGGTCATAGAAATCACAACACCCTCCAGCATATTCTGTCCTCTGTTTATCATGGGAAAGCTGTTCAAAATGCCCTTCCTCTGGTGAGCTATCAGGCTGATATTTGAAAGATATTTGAAAGGGATTCCGATGACTATTTTCAAATGAAATATCCATGCCTTCGTTCAAAAATTCTGAAGCTAGAACCTCACCTTCCTTATATGCCTCAGCATGGAGATCATCTTTTTCTTTAACAGATTAAGCAAGCAGAATCCTTATTTATGGGATGATATTCTTGAAGGTGAAAACTTAAAAAAGGCATTTATTTGTTAACTGTTACCTCCTTCTTTGTGACCCAATGCCTCATCACAAACTCCTGATGTATCTATAAGCTGAGAGGGACTGCATGACTGTACCTCTTTATCATCTTCTATTCCAAACAAGTCTATGGAATGCACCATATCCTATAACTTATGTTTCCACTTAGAGGCCTTAAGTCTGTGCCTTATTAATTCAAATGAGGAATAACACAAGGGATCTTTTCTTATCTCAGCCCTTTGACTTTGGATTGCAGCTTGATTTTGTCCATTAGCATACCTTGGTTGTATAGCTGGCTCTTTGGGTATAACCTCCAGGTATTCCTCCTCATACTCATCGTACAAGGGTATACTGAAATCCATTTTAAAATCATCATTAACGGATTCGATGCTAAGCAAATTGCAACCTTCAGAAAACAAAACGACAGAACCATCTGCTCTTGTATCAGGCTGATCATTTTCCTGTCTATTAAGGGAAATATTTATCCAGACAGGGATTATCCCCTTTCGTTTAGGTGGCCCAACCAATTTTAATGTATCTTTTATGTCACCACCACTGTCTTGACATGAGAATTTTTGGGACATCTTAAGGTTTTCTTCAACTTCCGAAAAATCAGTAAACATATGTTGCAGAGTGGTTGATTTTCTTTCCCAAAGAAGTAATGACAATTCAAGAGGAAAGGTAGCTGCATAATATATTTTAGTAGTGTTTTCAATAGGTTGGACTTCCTTTGGCATGTTGTAATAAAAGCTTGCAAATCTTCTATTAAAACTAGACATGGCTTCACCCTCCTACCTCTTCATAGAATAAAATTCTGAAAGTATTTGGTCCAATGGCCTTCTCCTACCCAAAAATATCAAAAAGGTGCAAGAAAAATATTCCCAGGTATCGATGGACTTAGGCTGCAAGTGTTTAAACCATTCTTTAGCATCTCCTTACAAGGACTGGGAAAAATCCCTGATGCAAACATCATCATGTTCTATTTCAAAAATGTCAAAGAAATATTCAAAAGGTTGTAAATGTTTCTCAACAATGAGGTATTTGGATTCTCCATCAAATTTGGGGAGGTACTTGTAATGATTCGCAGGAAAATCATGGAGGATAAGAGGCAAGTGCAATGGCTTGTATCGAGTTGGAATACTAGGAGAGACCAGGTTAGGAAAAATAGATATGTTACCAACCATGGTTTCATGAGGTTCACATGGGTGACCTTTAATGTCATGATTTTCGGGTGAAAAGTATTGGTCAAAATCAAATGTACAAGACGATGCAATGCTTTCAGTTCATAAAGAAGGATATACAAGAATACATTCATAGCTCTGTTTTGAGCGAAATGAACCATGGAAGGCTGTTTTGATAAGTTTAGGAAAATATAAGAACAAAGTTACAAGGAAAAACAAGGAATCTTGGAAGAAACGAAAACTCGAGTATCTTATCCTTTCACCATGCATTTTCAGGCTTCACAACGAGCTCATTTCCCCAGCAGATTTTGCCAGTTCTTTCTGAAAATTTGATTTCTGGGTCATATCACCAATGGAGTCACTAAAGTTTGAATTCTTCAAGAGTGGAGTCACTAGGTGAAAAGTGCACAACCTTATTGATGTCTTATTGTTGTTCACCATCAACAACCAAATCTGAAATTATGTCGTTCATACCCAAGGATGATCTTGAATCTCGTCCTCGGCAATGGCACCAATTTGTTAGCACTAGAATTGAACCAAAGGTTGTGGAAGGCTTGTTCCCAAGTAATGGCAGAACTACTTTAGACTGTGCTTTTGGCCTAGCACAGTCAAAGAGGGATCTCTCGTTTACTTACCAAATTTGCTCACACAAGATATTCAATCGAGAACGGTCAGGAGGTCAAATTCCTGAATGGGGTAGGTATGTTGTTATAAGGTGTAGGTGGGATGATCAGAGAGGGGGACCATTGGGAAATGGAGTCGACAGTCCTAGTATGGAACATGTTGCAGTAGGTAAAGAATTGTGGAAATTTACATACAGAGGCAAGGTAGCTGCCCATCTTTCAATCAGGTGACTAGTGGATGAAGGGAAACAGTCCATCATGCACAGCATTTACAAGATGAATTCTGTGTGACTTTAGAAGAAATTGTTTAAAAATGTTTGAAACAAAGGGCCAAGAGCATATAGGATGAATTCTTTCCCTTATACACTACTGTCCAAACATGAAAGCAAATAACAAACTGGAGTGAAAAACGGGATAAACATTCACGTAAGGAAGTTACATATTGAAAGAAAAGATGATGTAGGAATCTTTACTTTGAAAAATTATCATTCCTCTACAATTTTATTCACATCATAGAAATACAGAAAAAAATTACAATGGAGAGCTTCGGCCCTTGAAATTTTCCCAACCAACCCCCCTATATCCCTCTACCTGGAGTATATTTATACTATCTTAGACCTGATACTAATCCCCAAAACAAAACCTGGAAACTGTTTTCAGTCACAATTAGACACTAACAATTTAGAGTGTGGTACTATTGCCATGATTTACAAATATTAATAGACACTATGGAATTACCGCGCATGGTAATTGGACTAACAACACAGATTTTTCTTTAGTCAGGTAACTTGGTATGAAAATGATCATTATATCACTTGTTGGTGGTTTGTTACTGACTCGGACTTCTCCTGACGTGTCTTTCTGCTTTCTTTGACCAGCCTGCCTTCTTCAAACCATGGTGATCAAAGGCTGACAAGAAAACCCATGCTCGAGTTCTTAGCCATTTTTCCAGCTTCTCTTTTGTCTAGTAACGCTGTTATAGGAGAGGAATGGAAAAAGGGTGGCCATGCATTAGATAATGATAAGCCTCCAGAGTTGCTTATCATTCTTGTACTGCTCTCTACCTCCAATGAGGAGGGTTCTCTTGCAGGCCACACCATAGGGTGTGTGTTTGACCTCCTCCTTTCCCAACCTTCTCTACAGCCCCTTCCTCTCCAGGTAATACTGTTAGACATGGGGTCTAGAAGAAGGGTTGTATTGCTTCTGGCTAAGGCAAGCCTTTGTAGTGGCTTGTCATTCTTGTACTCCTCACCTTCTGTGAGATGGTATCTCCCACAAGAAATACGGTGGAGTGTACCTCCACCAGCCCCATCACCTTTGGCAAGTGGAATTTACAAATAGGGTTGTGTAGGCATTGGACCCCTAATACTCCCATCTGAACAACTGCTCCCATAGAGAATAGCCTAGGACTATCTTCTTGTACGGAGGCTTTAGAGGTAGTGATGGTATTAGGGGCTCCTAGAAAAACACCCATGGGACATGAGTGTCCAAGAAATGCGCCACTGGAGGTGTGGGCATCTGAAGATAGCTATATCTCTCAAAATTCTTCACGTCTACGCCCTGATGACTGGTGTCATCCTTGGTATGGAAAACCAAGGTGACGGGTAAGTGTATAAATTGACTCACCAACCATCAACACAACTAGATGGACAATATTTTCGAACCAAATTGCCATTGCGAACTTCTCGAACTTCTATGGAATCGCAACAAAATGAAACTTTGGGTTCTAAAAAGTACGCTAGCTTATTCACTGTATTGCAAAGGATTTGGAAGATGGTGTTATATATAGGACTGAGAGACTAGACTCTGCAATGACCGGTCAACATTCATGCACATTCCGTCATCGAGTGTCTTGGTGTTAACATGTGTGAGGGCATGAGTTGAGTGATATTTTACCTACTAGAGAGCTAGTCACGTCGCTTTATTGGCTATGACACTTAACTATTTGCAGTGGGAAATATTTTTGGGTGTCACCCTGTATAGTCGACCCCATGTTGCAAAGCACATGGAGTGGATGTTCTCACACTCCCTCGCTCCTGTGATGTAGGAAACAGAATGGTCTCCCTCATTGCACTTGCCTTGCTCCATGTGAAGAGCAGATTCGCTGGCTACTTCTTTACTTCCGCATGCCAAACCACACAGAGACTGCCCATCATTAGGTGATATGGATCTGCCACATGGATGATTTCTCCTATACGTATGATACAAATGGTGCCTGGGGAATCAATTGATCTGAAGGGAGGAAAATCATGCATGGGAATGTCTCCTCTACTATCATATCTATCATGGATGTGATACCTACAGCCTCGAGACCTTCTCAACCCTTCGATTTGGGTGCCTTTCACATTTGTTGTCCACATTTCTTTAAACTTCAGCCACCCATTCATGATCATCCTTCATCAGGACTGTTCGATCGTGTGCACGTTAACATTTGGACAATATTCCCTTGTCTAATTGAGTGAGAAATTTCAAGTTGTGAAATCCTCCACGTTCGTTGATCAATCCTGACCCTTCATCATGACTGTTGATCTCTGCAGCCAGTACCACTTTTAGTGATTTAGAATTGCGATTTTATCTGCACCACTTCGGACCACGAAATCATCTATGACTGTGAATCTGCTCATACTCTTATCTCAGTAGTCATATATCTCCATCCTTTAATCCATTTCCTGATTCAAAAAATATCCCTCTTCCACGCATGTTTCCCCAGCGGAATCGTCTCAGGTTGTCGATCGGGCTTCGCCTTGATCTCAGCCTTTCATCACTTATCCCATTTAATAGGCCTTGTGAATTCCGAATTCAAATATTTTCCTTGCATCTCCATCCCATGGGATTGTGCTCCATGATCTTTTCCATTGTGACTCTGGTTCGTTGATCCAAGACGCCCCTTTATTTAATTTTTTATTTCTGCATGTCTTGACCTTTGGAAGGATCTACCGCCATAGATCGATATCCCTTCTCCATATGATGGTCTTAGCCGATGGAAGATGTTGATTTGATAACTTGAGAGGTGTTCGTATAATTCTTCATTGAACATGATCCTTTTTTAATCCTTCCAATCCGATAACTCAAAACTTCAAACATAGTGCTAACAGCTGGCTCCATGATGGATGCTATCCTCCCAATGAGGTAGCAAAGAACCCCGTAGACCAAGTGCCAGATCTATTGGGATGCCTGTAGTCCTTCTTCAAAATATTCAACATGCTCTGAGCTATTGTTGTAACAAATTTATGTCAATTTGCAAACTATGCTCTTAACCATACTCTGAAACTGGGAACAGTTGTGATTACAAACCTGTACTTACAACTGAAAATGAAGATAAACTGAACAACACTGAAGGAAATGTTCGATAGAACTCAAGATTATTTTTACATACCTACTCTATCTAATTGAGCATATATGAATAATCAAGTGAATTCTGACTTCCAATGAACCCAATCAAGTAACTTATCCAATATTTTCGTTTCCTTTTCATGCTTGATTAAGAACAGAGATGAAATGAATAATGGAAGAAGGATATAACAAATAAAATTATCTTTACAACAGAGATATAACCAGTCATTACCATTACCCAGCCTCTCCATGTACTCTACTATGGGGTCATACAAAGCACGCAACCCTCTAGCATATTCTGTCCTCTGTTTATCATGGGAAAGCTGTTCAAAACGCCCTTCCTCTAGTGAGCTATTAGGATGATATTTGAAAGATCTTTGAAAGGGATTCCCAGGACTATTTTCAAATGAAATATCCATGCCTTCATTCAAAACTTCTGAAGCTAGAACCTCACCTTCCTTACATTCCTCAACATGGAGATCATCTTTTTCTTTAATAGAATTGAGCAAGCATAATCCTTCATTATGGGATGATATTCCTAAAGGTGAAAAGTTAAAAAAGGCATTTATTTGAGAACTGTCACCTCCTTCTTTGTGACCCAATGCCTCATCACAAACTCCTGATGTGTCTATAAGCTGAGAGGGACTACATGACTGTACCTCTTTATCATCTTCTATTCCAAACAAGTCTATGGAATGCACCATATCCTCTAACTTATGTTTTTGCTTAGAGGCCTTAAGTATGTGCCTTATTAATTCAAATGAGGAATAACACAAGGGTAGACTATCACCTTCAGCACACTTATTATCCTTTCCTATCTTAGCCCTCTGACTTTGGATTGGAGATTTATTTTCTCCATTAGCAAACCTTGGTTCTATAGTTGGCTATTCAGGTATAACCTACAGGTACTCCTCCTCATACTCATCGTACACGGGTATACTGAAATCCCTTTTAAAATCATCATTAACAGATTCGGTGCTAAGCAGATTGGAACCTTCAGAAAACAAAATGATAGAACCATCTACTCTTGTATCAGGCTGATCATTTTCCTGTCTAGTAAGGGAAATATTTCACCAGACAAGGACTATCCCATTTAGTTTAGGTGGCCCAACCAACTTTAATGTATCTTTTATTTCACCACCATTGTCTTGACCTAACAATTTTTGGGACATCTTATGGTTTTCTTCAAATTCCAAACAATCAGTAAACATATGCTGCAAAAGGAAAAGTAAGACTAGGTGTAGTTGACTTGTTTTTTTCCCTCATCATCCTCCATTATTTTCTCTTAATAAAAGCATGTATGAGTTGTCTTTCCATCACTTATTAGATTCCCTACTTGACTTTACCAATTCGTTAGCCTCTACGTAGATTTGGAAACTGCTTCATGCACCTATGGGGGATTTGACTAGATTTAGTAAGCCTACTTTTTTACTATTTCAAATGGAATCCTTATGCATTCAAATATCTCATGTAATTATATATTGCAGCATCCTATGATTTCATAAGGTTGGCTATTGTACACTTATTCAATTCAGATTAGTGTTATGCTCCAATTTCAGCCTCCTTTGTGTGTAAATTTGCATGTTTGATTAGCAATTTTGTGAGTGCAATTGTTCTATCTCTTGGGTTAAATTTTCACATGGTATCAAAGCCTTTGTATATTTATTTCTCTCCTTCCATATTTCTATTGCAGGTTCAACATCTTGACTGGGAGCACATTCTGAGCTATGGATCAATCTCAAAAGATCATCTTGAATCCATTTAATTTCTTTGAATGGAAAGCATATATGGAGATACTGTTGAGAGCGAAAGCTCTCTTCAGGGTGACTATGGCTACTAAGGAAAATCCCAATGCAGCTGCAGAGAAAATTAAATGGCACAACAGGAGGGATGAGGCCTATGGTCTTATGTGTCTGAGCATATCCAGAGACTTCCTCTTCCATCTTGATGGATTGGCATCACCTAATGAAGTGTGGGAGAAGCTTGTAGATATTTTTGGTAAGACAGATGAGATGAGAGGACATCAAATCAAGAATGAATTGATCTCTTTGCGTCCCAGTAGCTTCGAATCCATGCAACTCTACTTTTCCAAGTTTAAAGCCCTTGTTTTGCAGCTAAAATAGTGTGGAATTGCAAAGAAGGAGGATCAACTAGTTTTGGCCATACTCTCGATGCTTGGCCCTAACAATTCAGTGTTTTTTTCAACCTTCCATGCCACCAAGTTGACATCTCGAGCCTGGAAGATGCCTAAGCTTGCAGATTTCATGGAATCCCTCACACAAGAACAAGATAAACTGGTGATGATGGGCACCATCAAACCTTCCAAAGACCAAGCTTTGGTTACTGGAGATTCGAGGGTGGATTCAAAAGGAAAGAAGAAATATAAGAATCCACTTGAGCAAAAGAGAGACAAGAACAAGTCTCAAAAGGAGCCCCAAGGCTCCAAGAAGAACTTCCAAAAGAAGAAGAACAAAGGAGAAATGAGCAAGTGTGCATACTACAGTAAGGGCTATCATCTTGAAAGCACTTGCATGAAGAAGAAAATTGACATGTTGGCCCAACTCCTAGAGAAGAATAAAATCTCCCTTCTTGATTGCTCAAAGAAGACGAAAGGAGGATCAAATTCAGAGGACAATGAGAGAGTACATCCTTTGGTTGCTGGCACATCAAGCTCACCTAGCTTCATCATAGACTCTGGAGCTTCAAGACATATGGTTTCAACCCAAGAGGCATTATCCTCTCTTGACATGTCGAAAGGTCCACCAATAGTGCTGGGAGATGACTCTCTCACTAATAGTTTGGGGAAAGGAAGGATTGGTCTTGACCATGGTAAGTTCAATAATGTATTGTATGTTCCAGGTCTTTCCTCAAACCTCTTGTCAGTGTATCAGATGAACCACACAAGGTCTCCAAAGAAGTTCATATTCTCCCCTGATGATGTTGAGATCACATAGATCTCGAATGGTAAAGTCATTGCAAAAGGAGTTGTAGATCACACTTAGAAGGTATACATGTTTTCACATTTTCTACCCTACTCAAACCCCTCTGATCTTCTGATTCATGCTAATGAGGCAAGCAAGATTTGGCATGAAATATTTGGCCATCTTAACTATAATTATATTTCTGATCTAAGTGAAAAAGAAATAGTCATAGGGTTACCAAAGATTAAGTTTTCCAAGGGAGTTTGTCAAGGTTGTATCCTAGGAAAATACCCAGAGCATAAATTTGAGAGAGCTAGTCATGAGAGAACCTATACACCTCTTGAGTTGATCCACAGTGATGTTGCTTGTCCATTTCCTCATATGTCATTGAGTCAATCCAAATATGCATTGAACTTCATAGATGAATTTTCTAGGTATTGTTGGGTTTACTTCATGAAGCATAAGTCTGAAGTTTTTGGCCTCTTCAAAGTCTTTATGGCTTTGGTTGAAAACCAGTCTAGGAGGAGACTCAAGATCCTAAGATATGACAATGGTGGTGAGTATGTCAAGTATGATTTCATTCAATCTTGTGAAGATGTAGGTATTCAGATGTAGCATTCAATCCCTTACACACCACATCAAAATGGTGTTGCTGAGAGAAAGAACAGATCACTGAAGGAGATGGCAACCTATATGATGGAGGCTAAGACTTTGCCACCAAAGTTTTGGGCCAAGACTACAAACTGTGCATCCTATATCCAAAATAGGGTGCCTCATAACCAACTTGATGGTATGACTCCTTTCGAATCTTGGAGTGGGCACAAGCTAGATGTGACCCACTTCAGGATTTTTGGCTCAAAGGCTTGGGCTAGAATTCCAACTGAAAAGAGAAAGGCTTTGCAGCCCCAAAGCCAAGAGTGTCTATTTGTTGGGTACTCTCAAGATTCAAAAGGGTACAAGCTGATAAATTTGAGCACAGACAAAGCCTTCATTGAAAGGAGTGTTCAATTCCAAGAAGAGCCTTTAGCAGTAGTTGAAGTTGGAGAGTCTTCTTCACCACCAGAACCACTGAATGTAAGTGAAGAAACAAATGAGTTTGCTGATTCTAATATGTCTGATAATGATGATTTAATTTCAGATCCTGAAATTCCTACAAGACCAAAATGGGAAGCAAAGACCATTCATGCAGCTAGGGAACTAGCTGGATATCCTAGTGATCCTAGGAGGACTATATCTCAGTTTGAGAGTGCCCTGTGTATGAAAGATCCTTTGTTTGCAGAGAAGTGCTATATGATGGTTGAATCAGACCCACAAACATATGAATATGCAGCACATGATCCAATATGGAAAACAGCCATGAAAGAATAATTCAGCTCACTCCAGAAGAACAACACTTGGGAACTGGTTGATCTTCCCCCAGGGAGGAAGCTAGTTCAATGTAAGTGGGTTTTCAAAACTACATTTTCTGTTGATGGTTCACCTTTGAAATATAAGTCAATATTGGTAGCCAATGGATACTCATAGGTACATGGTATTGACTACAATGAAACCTTTGCACCAGTGGCAAAGATGGACTCCATAAGGCTAGCCTTAGCCATTACAGCTTCAAAGCAGTGGGAGGTACATCACATGGATGTGAAGTGTGCTTTCCTGAATGGATATATTATTGAAGATATTTACATGCATCAGCCTCAAGGGTTTGTTTCTAATCCATATTTTGTGTACAGGTTAAAGAAATCATTGTATGGGCTCAAGCAAGCCCCCAGGGCTTGGTATGCCAAGATTGATGGCTTTATGTTGTCATTGAGTTTTGTTAGATGCAAGTATGATCCTAATGTTTATTTGAAGCTGATTCATGGTTATTTTAAGAGTATTTTCTTGTATGTGGATGACCTTCTGATTACAGGAAGTTCAAAGAAATTAATTTCCTCCTTGAAGGATGCAATGAACCATGCATTTTCTATGATCGATTTGGGGTTGTCGAGCCAATTCCTGGGTCTTGAAATTGCTCAATACCAACATGGAAGAAAAGTACATCAGTCCAAGTATGCTTTAGATTTTCTGAACAAGTTCAATATGAAATATTGCAAGCCAAGCAAGACTCCCTTCCTTTCAGGAGTTAAGCTTGAAGATGCGGGTTCTTCTCCTATGGTAAATAATACATTATATAAACAGTTGATTGGGTGTTTGCTTTATCTTACACACAATCGACCTGATATTTATTATGCAGCAAGTGTGGCTTCAATATACATGGATCATCCTCATGAGATCCATTGGAGAGCAGCCAAAAGGATCCTTAACTTTGTTCAGGGAACAAGAACTCATGGGATCTTCTACAAAGCTAAATCTAATCTTGATTTGATTGGGTTTGCTGACAGTGATTGGGAAGGGGAAAAAACATATCGAAAGTCAACATCAGGATATGTGTTCATGCTTGCTGAAGGACCAATCAGCTGGTCAAGCAAGAAACAAAGTGCCATAGCACTCTCATCTACAGAAGCAGAGTACAGAGGATTTGTAAATGCAGCAACTCAATGTTTATGGTTGTAGGGGATACTTGGTGAGTGTGGCTTCAAATCAAAGTTTTCAACTATTATCTATTGTGATAATTAGAGCACCATTTGAATCTACAATGATCCAGTTCAGAGACAGAGAACCAGACACATTGAGATCCATATGCACTACATCAGATAGCTTGTGCATGATGGCACCATTCACCTACTCTGCTGTGCATCTTCAGAACAAGTAGCAGACATCTTCATCAATTTATTTTGTGAGAATACATTCAGCAATCTCAAATCACTGCTGGGGATTGCTGATCATGCTGTGAAGCATGATTTATGACAATAATTTCAAATTTTGTTTTACTGTCCATGTTTAAGGGAGGATTTTTCCACTGGGTTTTTTCCTCTTTCCTTGGTTAAATGGACATGCAGTATGTAAAGGGTGACTAATCCTTGTTTCTAGGCCCTATAGTTTTCTGATATTTACTCATAAAGTCAGGCTTAAGGGGGGGTGAACATAGAATAATCAACCCATAGTTACCTACCTTAGACATTAATTAATCCATTTTTGTCTTATTTTCCTAGTTTCCAATATTCCACTCTATGCAAGTTGTCTTCCACATGCCATAGAAGTCAAAATTGCTAAAACTGAGTCATGGAGCATTTGGGAAACCTCTTGGAATCCATATTTAGCATATCTTATTTATTCCAGATCCTCGCTAGCGCATATCTGCTTTTTCTGCTAAGTTGCCTGCTTTATTGAGATTTATGGCAAAAGGGAAAGTAAGACTAGGTGTAGTTGACTTGTTTTTTGCCCTCATTATCCTCCTTTCTTTTATCTTAATAAAAGCATGTATGAGTTGTATTTCCATCACTTATTAGGTTTCCTACATGACTTTTCCAATTTGTGAGCCTCTAAGTAGATTTGGAAACTGCTTTATGCACCTATGGGGGATTTGACTATATTTAATAAACCTACTTTTTTACTATTTCAAATGGCATCCTTATGCATTTGAATCTCTCATGTAATTATATATTTCAGCAGCCTATGAATTCATAAGCTTGGCTATTGTACACTTATTCAATACAGATTAGTGTTATGCTCCAATTTTAGTCTCCTTTGTGTGTAAATTTCCATGGTTGATTAGAAATTTTGTGAGTGCAATTGTTCTATCTCTTGGGTTCAATTTCCACACCCCAAAATTTCAAAAAGGTGCAAGAAAAATCTTCCCAGGTACGAATGGACTTAGTCTGCAATTTTTTGAACCATTCTTTAGCATCTCCTTGTAAGGACTGGGAAAAATCCCTAATGCAAACATCATCATGTTCTATTTCAAAAAGGTCAAAGAAATGTTCAAAAGCTTGTAAATGTTTCTCAACAATGAGGTCTTTGGATTCTCCATCAAATCTAGGGAGGTACCTATAATGCTTCGTAGGAAAATCATGGAGGGTAGGAGGCAAGTGTAGTGGCTTGTATCGGTTTGGAATATTAGGAGAGACCAGGTTAGGCGAAATAGATATGTTACCAACCGTGGTTTCATGAGGTTCATAGGGGTTACCTTTAATGTCATGAGTTTTGGGTGAAAAATATTGGTCAAAATCAAATGTACAAGACAATGCAATGCTTTCAGTTCGTAAAGAAGGATATACAGAAATACATCCATAGCTTTGTTCCGAGCGAAATGAACCATGGAAGGCTGTTTTGATAAGTTTAGGAACATATAAGAACAAAATTACAAGGAAAGACAAGGCATCTTGGAAGAAATGGAAACTCAAGTATCTTATCCTTTCACCATGCATTTTCAGGCTTCACAACAAGCTCATTTTCCCAGCAGAGTCTGCTAGTTCTTTCTAAAAATTTGATTTCTGGGTCATATCACCAGTGGAGTCGTTGAAGTCTGAATCCTTTAAGAGTGGAGTTTCCACGTGAAAAGTGCAAAAATTCTTGATGTCTGATTGTTGTTCACCATCAACAACCAGATCTGAAATTATGTCATTCATACCCAGGTATGATCTTCAATCTCGTCACCGACAATGGCGCCAATTTGTTAGCACTGGATTTGAACCAAAGGTTGCGGAAGGCTCAATACAAGGTAATAGAAGAACCACTTTAGACTGTGCTTCTGTACCAACACAGTGAGAGAGGGATCTCTTGTTTACTTACCAAATTTTCTCACACAAGATATTAAATCAAGAATGGTCAGGAGGTCAGATTCCTGAATGGGGCAGGTATGTTTTTATAAGGTGTAGGTGGGATGATCAGAGAGGGAGACCATTGGGCAATGAAGTCAATAGAACTGGTATGGAACATGTTGTAGGAGGTAAAGAATTGTGGAAATTTACATACAGAGGCAAGGTAGCCACCCATCTTTCAATCACATGACTAGTGGATGAGAGGAAACAGTCCATCATGCAAAGCATTTACGGGATGAATTCTGGGCCTTATACACTACTGTCCAAACATGAAAGAAAATAACAAACTGGAGTGAAAAACAAGATAAACATTAATGTAAGGAATTTACATATTGAAAGAAAATATGACACATGAATCTTTGCCATGAAAAATTATCATTCCTCTGCAATTTTATTCACATCACGGAAAGCCAGAAAAAAATTACAATGGAGAGCCTCGGCCCTTGAAATTTTCCCAACCAACCCCCCTATCTCCCTCTACTGGGAGTATATTTATACTATCTTAGACTTGAGACTAATCCCTGAAACAAAACCTAGAATCTGTTCTCAGTCACAATCAAACACTAACATTTTAGAGTGTGGTACTATTGCCACGATTTACAAATATTAAGAGACATTATCGAATTACTGCGTATGGTAATTGGACTGACAACACAGAGTTTTCTTCATTCAGGTAACTTGGCATGAAAACAATAATTATATTGCTTGTCGGTGGCCTGTTGCTGACTTAGACTACTCCTGATGTGTCTTTCTTCTTCCTTTGATTGGATTTCCTTCTTCAAACTGCGGTGCTCAAAGGCTGACAAGAAAATCCGTGCTCCGGTGCTCAGCCATTTTTCCCAGCTCCTCTTTCATCTGGTAGCACTGTTATAGGAGGGGACTGGAAAAAGGGTGGCCATGAATTTAATGATGATAATCCTCCAGAGTGACTTATCATTATTTTAGTGCTCTCTACCTCCAATGAGGAGGTTTCTCTTGCAGGCCACGCCGCAGGGTGTGTGTTTGACCTCCTCCTTGCCCAACCTTCTGTGCAGCCCCTCCCTCTCCAAGTAATACTATCAGACGTGGGGTCTGGAATAAGGGCTGTATTGCTTCTGGACAAGGAAATCCTTTCCAGTGGCTTGTCATTCTTGTACTTCTCACCTTCTGTGAGGTGGGCTCTCCCACAAGCAATACAGTGGAGTGTACCTCCACCAGCTCCATCACCTTTGGAAAGTGGAATTCACAAATAGGGCTGTGTAGGCATTGGAACCCTGATTCTCCCATCCAAGAAAATGCTCCCACAAAGCACAGCCTGAGACAGTCTTCTTGTGTAGAGGCTTTGGAGGTAGCGATGGTATCACAGGCTCTTGGGAAAACACCCACAGGACATGAGTGTCCAGGCAATGTGCCATTGGAGGTGTGGGAATTTGAAGATAGGTATATCTCTCAAAATTCTTCACGTCTGCTTCTCGATGGCTGGTGTCATCATTGGTATGGAAAACCAAGGTGACATGTAAGTGTAGAAATTGAATCACCAGCCATCAACACAACCAGACGAACAATATTTTTGAACCAAATTTCCATTGCCATCTTCTTGAAATTCTATGGACTCGTAACAAAACAAAAATTTGGGTTCTAAAAAGTATGCTAGCTCATTCCATGTATTACAAAAGATTTGGAAGATGGTGTTATATATAGGACTGAGAGATTGGACTCTGCAATGACCGATCAACATTCCTGCACATTCCGTCATTGAGTGTCTTGGTGTTGAAATGTGTGAGGGAATGAGTTGAGTGATATTTTACCTACTGGATATCTAGTCACGTCGCTTCAACAACTGCGGAACTTTACTATTTTCTACAGGAAATATTTTTGGGTGTCACCCTGTATAGTCAACCCCATGCTGCAAAGCACATGGAGTGGATGTTCTCACACTCCCTCGCTCCTATGATGTAGGAAACAAAATGGTCTCCCTAGTTGTGCTTGCCTTGCCCCATGTGAAGAGCAGATTCATCGGCTACTTCCTTACTTCCGCATGCCAAAACACATGGAGGCTTCCCATCTTTGGGTGATATGGCTCCCCCACAGGGATGATTTCTCCTGTACGTATGCTACAAATGGCGTCCGGGGAATCAATTGATCTGATGGGAGGCAAATCATGTGTGGGAATGTCTCCTCTAATATCATATCTGTCATGGATGTGATACCTACGGCCTTGCGACCTTCTCAACCCTTTGATTTGGGCACCTTTCACATTCGTCGTCCACGTTTCTTTAAACTTCAGCAGCCGATTCATGATCAGCCTTCATCGGGACTATTCGATCGTGTACATGTTAACATTTGGCCAATATTCTCTTGTCTAATTGATTGAGAACTTTCTAGTTGCGAAATCCTCCATGTCCATTGATCAATACCGACCCTTCGTCGTGACCATTGATCTCTGCAGCCATTACCACTTTTCGTGATTTGGAATTATGATTTTATCCATGCCAATTTGGACCGCGAAATCATCTACGAATGTGGATCTACTCATACTCTTATCTCTACCGTCAAATATCTCCATCCTTTAATCCATTTTGCGATTCGGAAAATATCCCTCTTCCGTGCACAATTTCCCAGTAGAATCATCTTAGGTCGTCGATCGAGCTTCACCTTGATCTCGGCCTTTCATCGCTTATCCAGTTTAATAGGCCTCGCGAATGCCCAATTTGAATCTTTCCTCGCATCTCTGGCCCATGGGATCGTGCTCCATCGTTGATATTTTCTGTTGTGACTCTGGATCGTTGATCCACGACGCCTCTTTATTTCATTTTTCGTTGCTGCATGTCTTGACCTTCGAAAGGATCTACCACCGTAGATCGATATCCCTTCTCCATCTGACAGTCTTAGCTGATGGAAACTGTTGATTTGATAACCTGAGAGGTGTTCATATAATTCTTCATTGAACAGGATCCTTTTCGAATCCTTTCAAGCCCATAACTTGAAACTTCAAACATAGTGCTAACAGTTTCCATCAGAGGTGCATTCATGTAACTGAAGATTGTGCTCACACTTAGCTTTTGAGATTCCTCCATCATTTTTCCATCTTTGTAAGACCACTTCTTGATTTCCTTCCACAATATTTCCCATGACGTTTCTATAACTTTCACTTTGTGAATGTTCTACAATCTTTGTACCAATGGGGTTGTGGTTTTTACTAGTTCTTTCATCTTGCTCCTTGTGTATCTTGTAGTTTTTTTTAGGTGTTATTACGTCGGTTAAATTCTCTGGTTCACACTCATATATCTTAGTCTCAGGTGTTTGGTAGATCTAATTTTCTAACTCTTTTCATAATGATGTTTGGTCTTCATCTGGTGTGTTATTTATAGTGGATTTAATTGAAGTAGGCGTAGATCTGGTAGATGGATGTATTAATGGCAGATTTGACTTCGAAGGAAAATTTGTGGAGGGTTATTTTAATGCACGCTAGTTTTGGCACTCCTTCTTTCAATGATCATTATGACATGATTGGACCATTGAGTCTTCTTTCTGTCAATGTGCGTCATGATTGTGGAAATGTCGGTGGAATGGGAAGTGTTCATCGTGTCGATGATTATGATATCAGTGGTTATATCTTTCAAATGATAATATTCTAATTCCTTCCTTAGAATTCATCCAAGGCTCTACCATATTTTTTTTTTGTATTGTTTTCTTTTTATGTTTGGTATTATTTTTTTATCGTTTTTTATTTTGTATTTTATTTGAAATTTTTAATTTTTGTAGCATTTTAGTCGGGCACCATTAACAAGTTTCTGAAATACATTGCCTTGTAACGTTTTCAGTCAGACTGATCTATTAGCATTGATTTATTCTACAATGTATGGTCCCATCCACTCTATATGTAGTGTTTTTGGTTTTCCTTTTACTCGAATGTTATACAACAACACAAGGTCTCCAACTTCCACATTTTTACTTTTAATATTCCGATCTGGGGCACCAAGGAGAAGGTCAACCGGGAGAGCACATGTTAGTTTAGTAAAAGTTGTATTTCATTGTGTTAGAGAAAATATTATATAAATAAGTTGGTCCCTTATTATAAAAGGTGAACCTCTCTCTAATACAAGTATCTTTTCTTTGGACTAAAACCTAACTACTTCTTTTTCTCTTACTATCTGGTAACCACTCATTTCTTTTCTTGATTTATGGTTCTAGTTTTTGCTCAAAAATAGACAGTGCGATTATATCCATGGATGCACCCTGGCTCCACCTCTCTGAATGGTTTCATCCCCTGAGCGTTATCCTTCCCTTTGGCTACTCAATCTCTCAGGTGACCTCTCTCCTCACGTCTAGTTACCTAGGGAAAGAAGGAAGGTGCACCACCTGCTAACTGTGCCTTTTTGGTGGGCTTTCCACTACCTGAAAAGAAGGAAAATTTACCCTACTCAATGGCTACATCGAGTCCCTTCATTTGACCTCCAGGGCTCCGACTAAGATAAAATATCCCCCTTGGCTATCCTTAGTACATCCCGACACATTCTCCCTTTTTTTTGCTTCCCTAGACCAATGGGGAGCTCCATCTAGAAATATGCTCCTACTTGAGTTTGGGGCTGCTACCAGAAATTTCCAGATCTAGACTTTATGTGCATAGGCCTCCTCCTCATCCGACAGATCAATTTCTATCAGAGATTCAATATCCAAGGAGAAGCTGCATATCTTGAGTATGAGATCAATATTTTTTTTAAAGTTTTCATGATTTACAGTCTAGATCACACACTTCTCAGGGTTTCCTTATTAGTGTCGATGGGTGCACAGGTCTCCTATCCCAAGGGGTACATAGATATCCACCACAAAGAGAGGAGTTTCATATATCTATTTTCCCACATATATCTCCCTCTATTTCTTCTCTCCCCCTTTACTCCATAATTTTGCGCTCTTTGTTCCCACAACAGAACCTAAGCAAGATTTCTTTTCAAAGCCAAGTTTTTGTTGTTTACTTCTATTTTCCTCAAGATGCCTCCTAGAAAATATCCCTTGGTAGTTTACTCAGGCTCCAATGCCTCAAATCGCATACAAGAAATTTCCTCGGTCCTTAGTGAGTTACTGAAAACGCAATAGCAAAATAATCCATCTCCCAATCCCTTCCGGTTGGATACTCAAATCCATCTCCCTAAGTTTGTTGGGAAAAGTAATGGAGAAGATGTAGATTCATGGATCCGTAGTATTTCCACATATTTCAATACTTGCCCAGGCCTCAGAGAGGAAAGAAAACTTTAGATTACCGCCTTGCAATTAGAAGGACTCACACAAACATGGTGGGATACAGAGCAAGAAAATACCACATTCATGGTAGATATTGGGGATGCTCTAGGATCCTCTACCTCTCAAATATTCAGAAGTTGGGTTGAACTTTGTAAATCCTTGAGAAACCATTCTACCCACCCTGGTACATAAAATATTTATGGATCTGATGGCACCAGCTCCACCAACTCCCTACACAAGGAGTGCAAGCATACATAGACTAGTTCTCCAAGTTGTGCCTACTACTCCACATTCCAGATCCGGAAGACACTAGTACATTTTGACCAAAAATCCGACGGCCGTCATGTCAGATTTTCGACACTTCCCTGTCGCATGTACGACACTTTGA
The DNA here is from genome assembly GCA_001517045.1 of Pseudotsuga menziesii. Taxonomy (NCBI): domain Eukaryota; kingdom Viridiplantae; phylum Streptophyta; class Pinopsida; order Pinales; family Pinaceae; genus Pseudotsuga; species Pseudotsuga menziesii. Next base: position 190,490 of record LPNX011093882.1, read on the forward strand.
TTTTTTGTTAAGCGTCGGAAACTTGTCGTTGGGTTTCCGACACCTAAATCACCATCTCTTAAGAGACACCTAAGTAACCGTCGCTTAAGCGACGGAATATCTTCGACAGTGGTGAAATTTTTTTAGAAAAAACGACAGCAAGAACCGTCGGATTTGCTACGGATATCTACAAACGACGTCGAAAAAGCGACAGTGTAGGGCGTCGGATTTGCGACGGATATCTACAAAGACGTCGGCAAAGCGACAGTTACAAGTGTCGGATTTGCGACGGAATATCTCAAACGCCGTCAAAAAAGCGACAGTTACAAGTGTCGTAGTTGCGACGGATACCTCAAAAGCCGTCGAAAAAGTGACAGTTTGAAAGCGTCGCTTAAGCGACGTCTGCTGAATTTAAAAAAAAAAAAATATTGTGACTGGTGTTGTTAGTTTCTAATCCAATACCTGTTGCACATTTGAACCGAGAGATAAATACAGTACTCGAGCCATGACATCAATCAATGAGGGAAATCACAACCTTCCCTCTCACTCTTCCACTTTCAAGATGCTTGAAGGCATCTATAACATTTGAAAATGCATATGGACCTGTGGGAACAATCACTGGCTTCAACTCCTCACACTCATTGTATCCCCTAAGCCTCTCCAAGTTGCTCCCAGTTGGAGTCACAACGTAAAACTCTACCCTTGGATGAGGTGAGGAATTGACAATATCAATAATTTTAGCTTCCTCTTTTAGCAACCACATAAGACCCGTGAGGATATCCTGCAAAACCCAATCCAAATTCTTAATGAATATGTGACTAAGAATAAAAACATAAATCATGAAGTTCAAAGGTGCTCAAATATCTTAAAAGTTTCGGAAATATCATTGAAGCTTTTTT
>LPNX011093882.1:197746-259819 GCA_001517045.1 Pseudotsuga menziesii
CTTTCTGGATCTTATTATTGCATAACTACTAACATAACCCACTACACCACTTAAATAATCCTAGAACTGGTCTGGAATGTTGCTGCAAGAATCACATTCTATGGGTTGGAAGCAAAATTCATATACGATGTGCAAGCATTAACACAATGGATTGCAAATCAAGAAACAAACCCTCCTTGTGGTTGGACTTTCCCAATGAGGAGAGGGGACTACACACCAAAGTTATAGGAGATGGAGCATGACAATTGAAGAATATGTTGCAATGTCAGTGTGTTGTCGGGTCTCAAAAGATTGGAACCCGAGTTCCAATACAAGATATAAAATGTTTGAAACTCAAGATTATAACCATGATGATAGGTCATATCATAAAATAAAAATTAGACCCGTCGCTTAAGCGACACTTAGGAAGATAGCCGTCGCTTAAGCGACACATAGGAAGATATATATTTTTGCGCCATCGCTTAAGCGACACCTAGGAGAACTGCCGTCGCTTAAGTGACACTTATCCCCACCATTTCAAAAAAAAATTTAATATTTCTGATTTTTGGCACGGTTAAAAGAAAAAATCCATGCGCCGTCGGAAAAAACCGTCGAATTTTGGATCAAAATCTAGTAGTGAGAGGTATTAATACTTAATTTTATTTCTGGGTTATTGGTTCTATTGGGTAAAATATGCACTATCTAATTCACCACTTAATTGTTAACCCGGGAAGGTAGCTTGTGAGATGCAAATACTATATCTGCAGGATTAAATCTTATTCTAATCTAAGATAACTAGATATGCAAATGCACTAATCATGCAACTACATGCATGACTATCATGAGTTAAATGCAAGAATCCAATCTATTCGTATGAAAGCAGGAAAACTATTTAACAACTGGAATTCAAATCTAATCTACTATTATGCTAATCTATTCTATGAAATGAAATTGCAACAACTAATCTAGGAAAGTGATCACTTGGTCCAAAAGAAATCTAATCTATTGAGAGTAAATCTAACTATTCAAAACAGGAAACAATTAAACTAAACTATTTCATGAATGCATGAACTATATGCTTATGCATGGATGAGAATCTACTTAACCATGCGATTAATTACGAAAGCAAATCTGAAACTAATTACTGTAAAACAAGAAATTATGCTAGAAGTGAAAATAACAATTAATCTATCTATTCTATGAGCAAAACTACTCTATATTTTTGAAAGAGCAAACTAACCAACTATCCTACTCTAGCTATAGAACTCTATGCAATCATATAAAGCAGATTGAAACACTAATATAAGGACCAAGTGTAAACAAATACTTTGCGATGAATCATAAACTCCTTTAAGAAGTGGGTAAATGGCTCCATTTGAGAAGTGGGTTTCGAACTATTTCTCAAAATTCTTTACGGTTTTCTCAAATGTTTCCCCTGAAATTTATCTCCTGGAATGATGACGGGAATGTGATTGTAGATGCAACAAATAATAAACGAGAAAATAAAGATGCACAAATAGAGTATGAATATCAGAAATGAAAGGGAAATGAACAACTAGGAAGATCTCTGCAACTAAGGAAAACTTACTAATCTACCAAGATAAGATGAAATTAATTGAAAGCACACACACAATTGAACATCTACTAAACTAAAATTAATAAAATTAAAATACAGAAACAAAATTACTTAGCTGAAAAACACAAAAAGCAGTTGAATGAGATCGATTTTGCACACATAGAAGTGCACACTTGTCACTGAGGGGCCCTCTCAAGTGACAATGGATTCACATTCACGAACTAATCACTCACCAACGCATAAAAATGAATTTGAAGCAGAAACAACAATTCAATATTATCAAAAATGGATTTGTACAATACAAACCCACCTCTAGACCTCTCTAGGGTCTAATTTATACATGAACAACCCAGTGGAGAAGGATAAAGTCAAATCCCAAAGGTCTTTGAGCTATTACAACTAGTTTCTAAATTTAGAAAATGGCCAACCACAATTTCTGGAAAAGTTGGTTTTAGAGAACCATGATTTTCTCCCAAATAGCTTCGAATTTTGTGAAAATTCCTCGCCATTAGTAAAATGGGCCTATTTTGCACAAAACCCATGTGCCATAATTTCCAATTTCACCTCTATTTTCCCAAAAATCTAGCCCGAAAATATGTTGTCTGTTAAAAACACGTGGTCAGAATGGGCGTCTAGATGAGTGTCTGATTGACCTGTAATTGAAATTTGTTCATAAATCTGGATTCTAAGCAGATTTGTTGCTGAGTTGTTTGCCAAATTGAATGCTGGGTGCTTGAGTTCTATTACCTGAATCACCATCCATTTATGTTGCTTATATTGATCCATTCTTTGTTAAACATTCTCTCCTTCAATATTTATGTGATCTACCTTGCATGATATCACCACGTGGTCCATTTTAAAATAAGGCACTTGCATACAATTAAAACATTCATATATATTAAAACTTAAGATGTGAGGGCTTTCCACCATATGGTTTGTGAATGTTAAAAGACTTATATTTATATTAAATGGTAATTTATTTAAGAATTAAGAATCCATTTTTATTCAATATGTTTGTATAAAAGTTTTGATTAAAAATATTATTTTATGATTTAAATTTTATTTATAAGTAATAATTGCAATAATACTTTTAGTTATAATTATTCAAATGCAAAAGCTTATTATTAATCTTATGATTTTAATTTGTGCATGCATGTATGACAAGTTTTAGTGAGGACAAAGATAGATCAATTTGCTAACAAAGTAAGTCAATCCATTTAAACCAATAAGAAACATATTATCAAACTCAATGTAGAACTCAGGACCAGATGGAGTGTCAAACATCTATCATTTGCACAAATATTGCGTTTAATACATTAAAAATAACATACTTAGGCTCACTTTATATTTACGGGATTTAATTAATAAAACAAAGTAAGATATAGCCTTATTGAACATAGATGTGTTAAATCATGGTAGATAGGATGAAAAATTAATGTAAATAACATCATTATAAAAGACAATTCTGGAGCCCAACATTCCCCCAGACATGCCATTAAGGGATCTTTCATTTATTCAAAAATAGTGTTTGATCATTAATAGTTTATAGGAAATCTTTAGCAAAACTAAGACAACTTTATTACTGCATGAAAACTATAACTTAGAAAAAAAATGTTATGTTATGAGATGACCAAAATGACTTCATATTATTTAAGATTTTCTTAATACATACAATTTCGCCAACTAGTAATAATTCATGCTTATGAAGACCATATAAATTGAGACTCTCTCTCCCCCAGATTGAAGGTATGGCACGTCTGCGTGCCATGAATGAATTAAGACTGGGTTGTATTCTCTTATGTTAACACTCTTGATCAACAACACTTAACAGGTAATATCATACTAAGGCGGATTCCTTAATATACGCAAATTCATCAGTTATGCTCACGAAGACCACATATAAGCTATGATAGGGGACATTCCTTAGATAGAAAACATGAGGGTGTATACACTCTATAAAGCATATAGGAAACTGATCATCTCTGCTACTTCTCAAGGTCTATCGCTATTCAAGTAATTATGGACAGAGTGTTCATTTCAAGTTCATTAGACTCCTAAGTTTATGGGTCCCACTTCTAGGATAGTGATATCCTAGGTATAGTATGAATTAGACAAAAGGGTCTTAAGTGAAACTTACAAACATTCTCAAATGGCAAATTGATGGAGTTCATTTTCTTTATATCAATCATGCATACCTTCCTCCAGTAGACCCACAACAACCTTTATTATCACAGAGTCATTTTCATATTTTTTCTCTTTTTGTTTTTTTAGACTCTTTTTCTCTCTCTTTTTTAACAAGTTGTCCTCCCCAGGAATATTCCCCTCTTTCATTTGGGCCTGTTTAGTACCCCACAGGTTTACCTAGTCATACCACAGGCCGGTACCCACTACCAGCAGGCCTGTTCGATAACCCGACGGGTCAACCTCTTAAACCCATTTTCTATCAGAGACTCTTGTCCCAATGTTTCCACTCCCTATATATATTCGGCAAATACATTTTCCTATGAGGGAGTGGTGGGGGAACAGCTCTGAAAACCATGCTATTGGGTGGGATGGTATATGGGTTGGAGGACAACCAGTCTTCTCCTTTTTATTATCATGGAACCAAAATAAAGGCTGCAAGAGGAATCTGTTGAATCAAGGATACACACAGTTGATGGATTGAGTGTAAAGTGGATGAATCCATAATATAATGAGTGAAAGGTGTCTCTAGTCTCAAAATTTGTCTTTTCATATAGAGTTATGGTAGTGTTCCCTCACAACTAGGAATTTCATTAACCCTTATGCTACCCTGTAGTAAAGATGCTTAAATAGCAGACTCTCATAATGAAGCTAGGATGTATGAGTGACCTATAGGTTTTTAGATAGACTTTTAAAATTATGACAAATCTCCATGGTATTTAAAATTGGTCTTGAGCAGTTGTTATATTAAGAAATATGCATGTATGAAAAGAAATAACGATGAAAAATTGTTTCGTTTTAGTCTTTGGCATTATCTTCTTCTCAGTTCTTTTATTTGAAAAAACAAAACAAAAAATGAAGTTGCATTATTCCCTAAACTAAGAATGAAACATTTTATTTATATACATATTTCCCTACCCTAAGAAGAAAGAAAACATGTTTATTCAAGTATATGAGATTTTCCAATGAAACCAAGTGCGAAACAAAATGAGAAGTGTACCTTTATCCACATATGAAAAGATTGTTGCAGTGATTACCTGAATGTGGAAGTTCAACCAACTTACTTTTCTTTGCATCAACAGGTGTCGAACGAAGGAATGGTATTGCGATCTAGTTACCTCTTGAAACCATCTTTCAATGTAGCCTTGGTACTCACCTTCCTTCACTATGTCATACATACCCTCTTCTTCTAGTTGAATAGTTATTTGAGCACATGATGGATCTGTTGTCATGTATATCGAGAATTTTTCAATTTCTAGCTGCTCTCCTTTAGATGTAATCCCCAATATGTCAGCTTCTTCATCCTTTTTGCTAAGAATAGCATTTTGTAGTTCTCGGGACTGTGTTTCATCTTCTATTCCAGGAGAGGTTGATAAGCTCTCAAATTCTATCAAGATATTTTCTTCTTGAGAGATTGAGATCCCAGTTGTTGCTAGGATTTTAGAAATTTCTCTCATGCTAATGAGCACCTTTCAATCAATTTTTCCGGTTGATAGGTCCTGCTTCACACAAGGATTAGTCTCTGGGGTTCTTACAACACCCAAATTTTTTATGTGTTTTTAAGAAACTATCTACTACTAAAACAAATTTGTGATTTAAACACAATACACTAAAAAACCTATATAAAAATTAACTTGCAGAAAGTAAACACACTTGTGCGAAAAAAGAACAACAAGGATTTGGGGAGACCCACTAAAGTGGATGCATCAGGTTGTCACACTATGGAAATTTTGTAGTGAAGTTGTCTTTGTGTCTTATCGTTTCCCCTCCCCCTTGCTGTGTAATGTAAAGGAAGTCTATCTACCGTTATCTACCTAGACTCCAATCCCTTTAGCACCTCCCAAGCAACGATGCCAAAATGTTGGGTAAAATATGCACTATCTAATTCAACACTTAATTGTCAACTCGGGAAGGTAGCTTGTGAGATGCAAACACTATATGTGCAGGATTAAAGCTTATTCTAATCTAAGCTAACTAGATATGCAAATGCACTAATAATGCAACTACATGATATTAAACTACATGCATGACTATCATGAGTTAAATGCAGGAATCCAATCTATTCTTATGAAAGCGTGGAAACTATTTAACAACTGGAATTCAAATGTAATCTACTGCTATGCTAATCTATTCTATGAAAGGAAATTGCAACAACTAATCTAGGAAAGCAATCACTTGGCCCGAAAAGAAATCTAATCTACTCAAAGTAAATCTAACTATTCAAAACAGGAAACAATTCAACTAAACTATTTCATGAATGCATGAGCTATATGCTTATGCAGGGATGAGAATCTACTTAACCATGCTATTAACTACAAAAGAAAAAACTAAAATTAATTACGAAAGAAAATATGAAACTAATTACTGTAAAACAGAAAATTATGCTACAAGTTAAAAGAGAAATTAATATATCTATTCTATGAGAAAAACTACTCTATATTATTTGAAAGAGCAAACTAACCAACTATCCTACTCTAGTTATTGAACTCTATGCAATCGTACAAAGCAGATTGAAACACTAATCTAAGGAACAAGTGTAAACAAATACTTTGCGATGAATCATAAACTAATGTAAACAAACAAGTTTAACAAATCTAACCTAATCAACAACTAATCTATGAACTTGAAATGTTTAATACTAAGAAACCAAAAGAAACCAAAATACAAAGCATATTAAGGTAAAAGGAGATCAAAGATAGGAACAAAACTTAATAAATAATTTAAGCAATCTAACCTATGGTCTCAAAGACAAACATAACCATTATCTAACTACCACAGTCGAAACATAATCAAAGAGCTTAAAAACAGGCTTAAGTCAAATTAAAAATGCTTAGGGCCAAATGAAAGGATGGATAACAGACTGCAACATAGGTCTGAATGACAGGAGGAACAGGCTGTCCGAATGACAGTCTGCACACAAAAAATACTAAAATTTGAAGAAATAGTTAATCTAAATGATTTTGAGATCAACTGATTCATGCACATGATAACAAAATGTAAAGGAACAAGAATTAAACCTACTTCAGTGATCAAATTCAACAATAAAGTAACTTAAACTAATTCATAACTTAAAAAGAAAGCATTATTCATTGGATCATTAAACAGACTGAAATACAACTAAATGAATTTATGACAAAACATAAGTAAATAAAACTTAAACCTACTGTAACTTGATCATGCAATGTCAAAGCAATCTATTCTATCAATCATAAGACTAAACAGTTAACTAGAAAGACTTGGAATGGAAATTGAAACAAACTTATGCACAACTGGACACTTGACTCATGAAAAGAAACTATATTAACAGCATAACATTGAAATATAATCTATGCTACAGGAAACAAATTGCATAAACAAATTGCAAATAAAACTGTGCTAATTACAAAGAAGGAAATCACGAAAAATACACAACAATGAAATCAAATGCAAATGGACAAAACGTAGACGTCTGTTAAGCAACAGTTTTATCCCTATCTGTTAAGTAATTTTTGGAAACTGCCTATGCTACGAGGTAAATGGGTCCAGTTGGGAAGTGGGTTTCGAACCGTTTCCCAAATTTCCTTACGGTTTGCTCAAACGTTTCCCCCGAAATTTATCTCCTGGCATGATGGGTGGAATGTGATTGTAGATGCAACAAATAATAAACGTGAAAAGAAAGATGCATAGTCAGAGTATGAATATCAGAAATAAAAGGGAAATGAACAACTAGTTAGAGATATGCAACTAAGGAAAAATTCATAATCTACCAAGCTAAAATGAATTTAATTGAAAGCACACACACAACTGAAAATCTACTAAACTGAAATTAATAAAATTAAAATACAGAAACAAAATTACTTAGCTGAGAAACACAAACACAGTTGAACAAGATCGATCTTGTACACACAGAAGTGCACACTTGTCACCGAGGGTCCCTCTCAGGTGACAATGGCTTCACATTCACGAACTAATCAGTCACCAACGCCTAAAAACGAATTTAAACCAGAAGCAGCAATTCAATATGATGAAAAATGGATTTGTACAATATCAACCCATCTCTAGACCTGTAGGGTCTAATTTATACATGAACAACCCAGTGGAGAAGGATAAAGTTGAATCGCCCAATTCCCTGAGCTATCACAACTAGTTTCTAAATTTAGAAAACAACCAACCATAATTTCTAGAAAAGTTGGTTTCAAAGAACCACGATTTTATCCCAAATGGTTTGAATTTTGCAAAAAATACTCATGTTGACTAAAATGAGCCTATTCCACACAAAACTCATGTTCCATAATTTCCAATTTCTCCTCTGTTTGCCCGAAAATCTGTTGTATGTTAAAAACACGTGGTCAGAATGGGCGTCTAGATCAGCATCCGAATGACTTGTAACTGAAATTTGTTCATAAATATGGATTCTCATCGAATTTTTTGCTGAGTTTTTTGCCAAATTGAATGATGGGTGCTCGCGTTCTATTGGTTGAATCACCATCCATTTATGTTGCTTATATTGATCCATTCTTTGTTAGACATTCTCTCCTTCAATCTTTATGCGATCTACCTTGCATGATATCACCACGTGGTCCATTTTAAAATAAGGCACTTGCATATAATTAAAACATTTATATATATTAAAACTTAAGATGTGAGGTCTTTCCACCATATGGTTTTTGAATATTAAAAGACTTATATTTATATAAAATGGTAATTTATTTAAGAATTAAGAATCCATTTTTATTCAATATGTTTGTATAAAAGTTTTGATTAAAAATATTATTTTATGATTTAACTTTTATTTATAAATAATAATTGCAATAATACTTTTAGTTATAATTATTCAAATGCAAAAGCTTATTATCAATCTTATGATTTTAATTTGTGTATGTATGTATGACAAGTTTTAGTGAGGACAAAGATAGATCAATTTGCTAACAAAGTAAGTCAATCCATTTAAACCAATAAGAAACATATGATCAAACTCAATGTAGAACTCAGGACTGGATGGAGCGTCAAATATCTATCATTTGCACAAATATTGTGTTTAATACATTAAAAATAACAGACTTAGGATCACTTTACATTTACGAGATTTAATTAAAAAAACAAAGTAAGATATAGCCTTATTGAACATAGATGTGTTAAATAAGGGTATATAGGATGAGAAATTAATGTAAATAACATCATTATAAAAGACAATTCTGGATCCCAACAGGTTCAATTTCACAGGGAAGTAGAGTTATTTGAAAATTAGACATTAGACAAATTTTTTTCAGAGAGCATTGGCAATAGAAAGGAAGATAACTCCTAGGGGTTGTACTCCACAGTCCCGTCCCACCCCTAATCCCTCTATTTCTCAAACACCCACCTTCGATCCTTCATCCCACTTCCCACCTACTAGTTCTCTGAATCCAAATACAAATACACCCTGGTGTTCCTTCCACAAGACTAATTCCCACAACACATCAGATTGTAGGGTTCTCAAATCTCTAAAAACCAACAAAACCTTACTCACTGATCCTACTACTTCTCAACCAGTCAAAGAAAATGAGAAAGTTTATCTTGAAAAACCCACTAAAGTAGATCCCTCTTTGATCTTAATTACCATTGAATATCCGAACTCATCAACCCAGCCCCTATTCACTCACAACTGCTAGGTCAAAAATTATTTGGCTTTACTTATCATAGACAATAAAACTTGGTGTCTCAAGATCTATTCAATCGTCTTCATTTGGTCACTACTCTACACCCAAAACCCTATAATCTAGGATGGATTCAAAAGGATGGTACTTGTCTATTGGTATCTCAACGCTGCCTAGTCACCTTTGCCATAAGACAATTTAAAGACACGGTACTATGTGATGTCTTTCCTTTGGATTGTTCTGACTTACTTCTCAGTATAACCTACCAAGCCCAAAGGAATCCCTTTTATATGGCTAAATCCCACCAATATAGACTTACAAAATATGGCCACACCTATATCCTAACAACAACAACACCCAAACCCACTTCTACCAAATGCATAATCCCTCACATCCATCTGAATTGGTGTGTTTCTCTCTGTTTGGTGTGCCCCATACCACCAAACAATAATACACATATCATTCCCCAAGCAATGAATTCTCTACTTCAAGAATTTTTCGATGTTTTCAAAACTACTATGGGCCTTTCCCCCTCTTGCCATATATACCATTCTATTCACCTTATCCTAGGGTCTACCTTACCTAATACACCCACTTACCAGTTGGCCCCACGAGAAACAGAGGAAATCAAGAAGCAATTGACTGACCTCATCAACTCTAGTCACATTCAACCATCATCTGCTCCATGTTCTCCTACCGCCTTTGTAATCTGAAAAAGAGAGACCTCACAAATGCGCCTTGTCCCTGATTACCGAGCCCTTAACAAAGCCACAGTAAAGAACTGTTACCCCCTACCCTGGGTTGAGGAGTTACTTGACACCCTCCAAGGAGCTAAGTGGTTCACTAAATTATATTTGACAGCAGGATACCATAAGGTTTGAATGAACCCATATGATGTGTGGAAGACAACTTTTAAGACCAAATTCGGTCTTTATAAATGGAAATCCATGCCCTTTGTCCTGACTAATGCACCAACCACGCTCATGCAGCTCATCAATGATATTTTCAGAAAACATTTGGGTCACATTATGGTCATATACTTAGATTAAATTCTCATATTCAGTAATACATGGGATACCCACATGCAACATGTCCATCAAATTCTCCAAATAATCGGAGAACAAAAGGTATAAGTAAAGGAAACAAAGTCGTATTTTGGCCAGATTTCATTTCCTTATCTCGACTTCATGGTAGACTCATAAGGTATTCAACCAGATCTGACCCGCATTTAAGCCTTAAAGCAATGGCCACAACCTTCTTCGACCTGTGAGCTAAAATGTTTCCTAGGTGGTATCAATTTTTATCGTAAGTTTATTCTTCATTTTTATCAGATTGCTCGTCCTTTGCATCAATTATCTAATAGTCATTCCACCTTTCATTACACTAACGAAGATACCAACCAATTTGTTCATCTCAAGGAGGCACTATTCTCAGATCTAGTATTGCATTTTCCAGACCTCTCTCAAGCATTTGAGATTGATTCAGATGCCTCACAATATGCTATTGGTGTCGTGATTAAACAAGGAGGACACCCCATTTCCTATCACTCGGAACCTCTTTCTAAGGCTAAGAGAAATTATAGTATTTATGGCAAATAATTTTACAACTTGGTCCAAGCTCTCAAGAAATGACGCCATTATTTGTTGGGAAAAGAGACTATTCTACATACAGACCATCATCGACTGATTTTCATTATTTCATAGGCTAAGATTCAAGAGAAAAGGAATCTTAAATGGGAATCCTATATTCAACCATTTCATTTGGTAATAAGATATAAGAAGGGCACTTCTAATAAAATGGTTGATTTACTCAGCAAACCACCAACTCCAGCTCTCCCAATTTTAGAGGTGCATTGTGCTAATTATGATTCATGGAAAGATCAATATGCTACTTACCATGACTTTCAAGAGATTTGGGTTTCTTTACACAGTCCAATGGTTGTCAATGAGACTCCATTCTTGGACTACACCATCCAGGAGGGATGGCTCTGCAAATTAAACTTGCTTTGTGTTCCACACTCAGATGATCATATCTTGCTCATTAAAGAAGCTCATGCATAAGCCTATGGTGGCCACTTTAGTACCACAAAGACTCTCCAGCATATACAACTCCATTTCTATTGGCCTTGTTTGCAAACTCAAGTTGATAAATTTATCAGAGATTGTGCGTTATGTTCCCAATCGAAGCCATCCAATAGAAAGCATGGATTATATCAGCCATTACCTCTCACTTCTCGGCCCTGGGAGTTAATATCTATGGATTTCTTTTCATTCCATGTACAAAGACTAATACAACATCACAAACAATGGAGTTATATTTCCAACATGTATGACCACATTTTGGCATACCAAGCAACACCATTTTAGATAGAGACTAACGCTTCCTCGGCATATATTGGAAGACAATATGGGCACTACTTGGGTGTCAACTAAAGTTCTACACTGCCTTCCATCCTCAAACAGATGGCCAAACAAAGGTAATCAACCGGGTATTGGTTAATGTTCTCCATACTCATTTTGGGAACATCAAACAATGGGTCAACTAGTTACATATTCTGCAACATTGCTACAACAAAGCCACACACTCTTATACTAATTTATCTACTTTTGAAGTATGTTTGGGCTTCCAACCATCATCCCTATCCAAGATTTCCCTCACTTTGGATCCCCAAGGTACTATGCATCAACAAAAAGAACAACAATCATCCCAATAGTTTCTTCAGCGAATTGCACAACGACACACTATAGTAACAACAACACTAAAAACAACTCAAGGTCGTGCAAAGCAAAGGCATGACAAACAAAGGACCTCCATGTCCTTTCATCTTGGAGATAAATTCTGGTTACATATGGATAAGAAAATCTTCAAAGTCCAGCATCATACACTTCTCCAATCAGATATGGCCCTTATACTATTTTAGAAAAGATTGGGGAGAATGCATATTGACTGGATCTCCCCCCAGCTCAGAATACACAATGTAATCAATGTCAATCATCTGAAGTTGTTTGAGCCTCCCCTTTTGGAGGAACTAGTCACAATTACACATCCGTTGGACAATATCCCATAATTCCAACTCCCCTTGTCCAATGACACACTACTTGACCCCAGGAATCATTCTACAAGGCACCAAACCTACACCTCCTACCTTATGGCACGGTAAGGACAAATTCCAGCTCATTCAAAGTGGATTACCACTGAAGTGGTGCAACATCTATTTCCTTAGCTTCTCATGGAATCCGGGACGCTTCCAGATCTAAACAGGGAGGAATTGGGCCACCAAGCAGAAGTTCAATCGGGAGCGCACATGTTAGCTTAGTCTAAGTTGTATTTCCTTGTGTTACAACACATATTATGTAAATAATTCAGTCCTTTATTATAAAAGGTGAACCTCTCTCTAATACAAGTATCTTTTCCCTGGCCTAAAACCTAATTCCTTCCCTTTCTCTTATTGTCTGATAACCACTCATTTCTTTTCTTCATTTCTAGTTTTTTCTTAGAAGTAGCCAGTGCGCCTCTCTCCATGGCTGCACCCTGTCTCCACCTCTCTGAATGATTCCGTCCCCTAAGAGTTAGTCTTCCCTTTGGCTACTCAATCTCTTGGGTGGCCTCTCCCCTCATGACTAGTACCTACGGAAATAAGGAAGGAACACCACCTACTAATTGCACCTTTTTGTTGGGTTTTCCACTTCCTAAAAGAGAAGGAAAATGCTCCCTCCTCAATGGCTGCGTTGAGTCCCTCCATTTGAACTTTGGGTCTCCGACTGAGATATCCTATCCCTCTTTTCTATACTTAGTGCATCTTGAAACCTTCTCCTTTTTTTTTCTTCCCCGGACCAATGGGGCACTCTATCCAGAAATGTGCTCCTCCTTGAGTTTGGGGCTGCTGCCAGAAATTGCCAGATCTACACTTTATGCACCTAGGCCTCCTCCTCCTCTGACAAATCACGACCATGACAAGCTTTCTGTTGTTGTTTTTGGATCTCTTGGTTTTGTATTGTGATCAGTCGATGTTCCTCTAGTTTAAACAATTGTATTGCTCGTTCTTTCCTAGCCTCTTCGACATCAATGTGTAATATTTCAACAATTATTGGTGTTTTTTGTCGAAAGTGCAAAGGAATGACTACTTTCTGTCCATAAACAAGTCAAAATGGTGTCTAATATGTTGATCGTTTTTACGTCATTTTGTATGCCCATAGGACAACAAGAATTTTCTCATCCCAATCACCTTTATCTGTATTGTAGTCATAGTTTTGTTAAACGCTTCAATTGCACCATTGGATTGAGGATGGTATGTTGTACTCTTTCTATGTTCAATTTTAAACTGTTCTTTCATAGCTGCAATTGTTTTGTTTATAAAATGTGAACCTCAATAGCTGATCAAGTTCAGTGGACAACCGAGTCTAGTAAGAATATTTTCATATATAAATTTCATGGCTACTTCACTAGAGCAGGTTTCGATAGGTTCTTCTTCTTCCCACTTAGTGACGTATTCAAATACTGTAATAATATAATGTGCTCTTTCCCTTCTAGCAGGTATTGGAAATGGTCCTATAAAGTCGATCACCCAAATTTCAAATGTTAAACTTGGGTTTATTGATATTAAAGGAATTTCAGTACTTGGTAGAGGCTGATCTAGTTGTTGGCAACAGTCGCATTTACTTACAAATCTTCGACAATCCCAGTATAATTTCAGCCACCATAATCCTGACTATTGGATTTTCTTAACAGTCGTGTCTAACTAAAAAATGTCCTCCAACTGGACCACAATGTGCTTCATTCATTATACTTTCTCTTTCATGATACAGAGCGCATCGATGGAGTACCTCATATAATCCTAGTTTATAGAGGAACCCGTTTATTATGCTATAAGGTGCAACTTTCATTGCTAAAATTTTCTTCTTTTTATCACTCATTCCATCTAGTGCTTGTCCATTTTCTAATAATTGGGCTATTTCTACTAGTTCAGAAGGCACAACTTCAATTCTGAACAGATGTGCATCTAGTAGGTCATATTTTACTCCAGTCGGTTCTTCCCCTGTGTCAATTCTCGACAAGTGGTCGGGTTCAACATTTGCTTTCCCCAGTCGTACTATGACTTCGAACTCAAATTCTTGAAATAACAATAACCATTGACAAATTCTACCATGATGTAAAGGTTTATTAACTAAGTATTTTAATGCTTGGTGGTCGGTGTAAAACACAAAGGGATTAGCTATCAAGTAGTGTCGATACTTTTGAAGTGCAAAGATCTAGTGTTTCCCTTTCTGTTGTCCAGTAATTACGTTCAGCTTTATTCAGTTTTCTGCTACTATACTCAATAGGATAATTCATTCTGTCATATCCTTGTTGTGTTAACATCGCACCGATTGCTATACCGAATGCGTCAATATGTACATGAAATTTTACCAACCAATTCACAAATCGAAGAATAGGTGCTTTGACTAGTTTTTTCTTTAAAATGTTGAATGATGCATCACATTCTTCGGCCCATTCATATTCTTGATTCTCTTTTAATAATTCTTCTAAGGGATAAGTCATGTCTGAATAGTGTCGTATAAATTTTCAATAATACCCTGTATGCCCCAGTAAAATTATGACTTGTTTTGTATTAACTGGAGGTTTAAGTCGAGAATTATTTTGATTTTAGCAAAGTCAACCTTGATACCTTCTTTAGAAACAATGTGTCAGAGTAGAATTCCTATAGGAGTTACAAACATACCTTTTTTATATATTAAAGGATAACTGAATTTGTCGCCACCTTTCTAACATTAATATTGGCCATTTACAGTGGTCTTTTAACATAGAATAAATTGTCCAATCGTCGAAATACACAGCCATTGTTTTGTAGATATATTTTTGGAATGTTTTAACCACTATTCGTTAAAACACAACTGGTGCATTTTTTAAACCAAATGGCATCACTTTGTAGTAAAACAAACGAAATTCACATACAAACAATGTTTTCTTTTGGTCTTCCTTGGCAATCGATACTTGATTATAACCTGAGAAAATGAGTAACATTCATGTCCTACAACTTCATTGAAAATTTCATCTACAAAAGGAGTCAGAAATAGGTCCATAAGAGTGACTTTGTTGAGTTCACAGAAATCTACACAAATTCTTATTCGTGTCGGGTCATGCTTCTTTGGTTGCACAACCATTGGGATTTCCCATTCCGACTGGTCAATAAGGTAGATAATTATGGCCGCTAACATATTGTCAATTTATTTCTTCACTATTTCTTTATACTTATGGTTAAGTTTATATTGCTATTTCTTTATGGGTCTTGCATCGGGTTTTATGTCGATCTTCATTTCTCCCATTTCATGAACTAGTCCTTTAAGATCCTTATAACCCCGAGTAAAAACGTCTTGAAATTATTTTAACAGGTTGACAATTTCTACTATCTGTTCTTCATTCCAGTAATCTCCGATTTTTACAAGTTTAGGTCTATCATCATTAGAAATGTCTACTTCTTTTGTTTTAATTTTTACGTCCATCAACTCTGGCGCCTTGATTTCATTAATTTGTCGACTTTCTTCTTTAAATTGTGAAAATGCTGCTGGGAAGTCTTTTGCTATCATTAGTTCACATTCTTCTTTTTTCTGTCGATTTGACTTTTAGTATTGTTTTGATTGGTCTTGTCGATTCAAGATGGTCAGATTTCCATTGAAATTTTTTTCCACTTGTATGTTCCGTTTCTAGTCGAAGTCATGTCAACTGTGCTACTTTAGTTAACTGAATATTATGGCATGAGGTGTTCGATTGTGAGTTCCTATTAAACAACTACTAACAGTCAGTTTTATAAATGTTTTTATTTGATTTGTAGCTTCTACTAATTGGTCATATTCACGTATAAATTTGAAGTCCTTCATGAAATTTTCTTTTAGTTCGTTCCATAAGAACGTTTCACCTGGTGCTTCTTCCATTTTCTACAATTTGTTTGGTAAATCATCTAATGTCGATGGAAATAGGTGCGGCCATATTCGTTCATATTTATATCCTAGTCTTTTCCATTATTTTCCACTTGTAATGATGTGTTTTTTCAGGATCCTTGCCTTGTGTAAAGACTAGTATTTGTGCTTGATCTATTAGTTTTTTTCCTCCAAATCGTTCGACAAATTATGTTGACGATGTCCACCATGTTTGTAGTCTTAATTGGTGGGTATCCCACCACCGAGAATCTTGTCCCGTAAATGTTTCAACTGGAATTTGAAGTTGGTCGTGTTCACCTATATTTTTAGGTACTTGTTCGATGTGAAGGACTGGTGATTTCTTTATACCTAAGTGACGGTCGGCTTAATGTTTCTTTTTTCATTGGTGCTAGGGATGGATACTCCCTAAATTTTCTTTCAAATATTTTTGGTATTATAGAAACAGAGAAACATTGTCATGTTTGTTTTTTGGAATGGCTTGGATGGTCCAAAATTCCCTTGCTTGTAGTTCATAATTTTCCATTTCCCAATCATATAATTTTGCATCTGAGTTATAGCCTACAGAATCTGGGTTCCCTAAGTGAATCTCTCTATATATGTTCAGATCAGCATAATCCTCATTATTTTGCATTTGGTATAGTTGTCGGACATCGACTTATTCATATATAGGTTCTTTCCATGGTTCACCTTGTGATGGATGAATTGAAACAGTAACTTTCTGTCCATTTCCTTTAAGCTTTATTCTTTCTTTGTCTAGTGAAATTGATGCCTTCATCTTTTGACCCCATGGTCGGCCTACTAAGGTTGGAAAGGAACTGGATCCCTCCTTAGGATTAATAATTTCGAAGTCAACTTTTGTAGTGATACCTTTTATAGTTGTGTTTACTTTCCTCCAGACACCAATGCGTTCAATTAATCCTTGATCTGCTAAATTCAAATATATGCCAAATTCGTTAAGTCGAGGTTTACCTAATTGTTCCCATGTGTCTCTAGTCATGATGTTTACCTATGATCCAAATTCGAGAACGACTTGTCGTACATGGAAACCTTTAATTTCTAGGTCAACTATAATGGGTCAACGTCACTTTTATCTTTTTGATTCAAGCTATATACGCTTTTAGCTTGTTTATCTATACCAGATTTACTCTTAAGATTGTACAATAAGTCGATTAATTTGGCAACATAATTATCATTATGTATTAAATTAATTAATTCTTGAGACATCTTCTGTCGAGCATCATCATTTACTTCTTGTACAGCCAATTCTTGAAATATGTTCATTGCATCATTATATAATTTCTTTTGTATGACAGGGTTAGGATAATCTTCTTTATTCTTTATTTTACTTATTTTGGGATTTTACATGCCGGTTTTTGTGCCTTGATGAGTGACATTTTGCAATTTTTTAGTTCTGACAACATCACAGTTTTGCACACTATACAAGACATTAACATTTTTCTTATTATTGATCTTTTTAAGCATGGTGGGGAAATCCTCCAAAGAGTGATCACCGACACCACAACTTGTACCAAATTTAAGGTTGGTTCAATCCTTGTATGGACACTCAACATTTCGATGCCCTTGATTTAAGCACATATAACACTAGATCGGTCGGTGTGGTTTATTCTCTCAATTCCCAAAGTATTGGTCTCGACCTAAAAATTCTCCATGACTATTGTTATCATACCGACGCTCGTACCTTAGTCCATCATATATTTGGTTGTTTTGCTTGTTCCAACCATTATTATTCCTTGTATTATTGTCATTATTATTTTGTGCAACAACGTTTGTTTGGTAAATTGCATGATAATTCTGTCGGTTCTTTAAGTTTAGCTGGCATTCGGCTGTTGCATGGATTTTGAATTCACATATTGTGCGCGAGTGAGATTTTTTGTTCTTAATATTGTATGGAAAATATTTTGTCGTATGTAGATTGTGCTCCTGACAAATTTCACAAAATCATTTTGACTGAACGAACCGGATGTCTTGTCGACGTTCTTCTTGTTGGAAATAGTCTTTTGTATGCCCGACCGTCGAGCATTTTATACACCAGAATTCATGACCTTTGAGTTTTAATTACTGTATTGAATTCTGCATAATCTCTAGTTCTTCTTCAATACAACTATCAAAAGGATTTACTGGATAGTCCTCATCCATTGCTAGTTGTAACTCCTTAGTTAATGCATCTTCATAAGTATTAAAATTGTCCAGTTTGATGTGCATTCATTTTTTTGTAAAAGTCCTGCAACAAACCATTGGGTTAGCAATTGTTCATCTGTATTATACTCCAATTGGCTTAGTAGGTCTTTAAATATTTTATCGTACTCCCAAGCTGTCTCGGTCAGCTTCTGGACTGTAGTCTTTAGCTTCTTTGCTTCTAGATGCTTTGCGTCTGGAGTCTTGAAGAATGACATGTGTTAGTTTTTCAACATTAAGCTAGCATATCATTAGCATATTTAACTAAGAGAACAACAAGCACAACAATCAAACACAAGAGACAATGAACACAGTGTTTTTCCTTGGGGAAACCATAAATGGATAAAACCCCGCAACTTCCTCAGAGATAGAATCAGCACCAAAGTGAAACCCAAAAATGGTAAGATAATCTCCCGACAGTAGTAAGCTCTTTACTTTATCCCTAGTGACTTTCTCTTCCTCAAATATGCTCTACAGTTGAGTGTGTATGAGTTATGTTCTAAATAGAGAGTCTAGCTCTCTATTTATACTAATCCCGACATGACTAAAACCCTACTAGGGCCGAATTCACTAGGTGAGTCTAATAACCCTAGTGCCCTGGAACTGTGGGGACTTTAACCCTTAGATAATAGGAGGGTTACCCACAATGAATTGACATGACTTGTTTACATTATAGATTCTCCCGATAGGAACATCGGGGCATGACATGACACAAGAACATCCCAAAATAAACATTGGGTTACAATAGATATGAAATACAAGTGAATACATTCTGAAGTTACAATTACATCAACAACATGAACCACTATTTTATTTGTGCCTTAGTGGCATTCGATGTTTTTTTTGTGTACATCATGTACCATGTTAGTGATTGCGTCTACAGATCACTAGAAAATTGAGTCATCTGTTGATCTTCATTAGTGATAGCATTTTCTTCACAAGTCGACTCACAAATGAACCAATGTCGTCTGGGATCTCCATCGCCCTCGTAGGGGGGAATGTGGGTAGACACATGCGTCATATCTTCGATGTCAATGTCTTATCCAGGAGGTGGAGGGGGTGGTGGTGGCGGTGGCAGGTGACTTCCTGTGACTTTGTTTTCTTCATAGCTATTCTCGACATAACTTTTGATTCCATTAGAATTTTTATCTGTAGCAGTTGGTGCATTTTCGAATCGAAGTCAATTTATGTCGACTCCTTCTGATGATACCCAAGTAAACTGCTGAGACTGGGGTATCCTCTCTTGTGAATCTGACTAATCTATTGTGTTACCTAAAGCTATGATTGGCTGGGGTGTTCTCCTTCATTTTCTGAGTAGAGTAGATGAATACTTCGGTTAGATGAAAAGGGTTGAAAGGTAACCCAATTTCCTTCCTGTGGTTGATGAATTACCAGATGGTCAACATTGTTTCCTTCTTCGTCTATTCGAATACATACACCTAGTTCGCCAACTCATAGTCCCAAATATTCTTGAACAATATCCTACACTTGAGCACTCTAGATATAATTTAACGGAGAATGAGGTGTGATGTTCTGGGGTATATAAAATTGGAGATCTTCACCACGCTCTATCCATGAGTTTTTGTCCATTGGTGAGACTTATTCATCAATGCATTCTTCTTGTTGGTAATGACCTGAATCTACAAGATTCTCTTCTTGTTCTATCACTCTAGTTGTCATTCTCCTTTGGATCACAACAACCTGCTCTCTAATATCTCCCCTTCTCTTCACCTCTTCTCTCATTCTATATTATGTATATCCGGAGTACTTTTGTGAGTTACTATTTGCATTATCTCCTTTTTGGCCCAACTTTTCACCGCTAGCGGTGGTGTTTTCATAAGTCGACTAGAATTCCTCTACTCTACTCCAGAACATGACCAGCTAGCCCCCCCATAGCCGACCCAAAATATTTAGTAATCCTAGGTGGAGCTGTCTATTTTCTTAGAAATTACTCCCACTCTCTTTCTTTGAAAATTTTTTCCCACTCCTTTTGCTTGGCTGCCCAGTTTGTGTTAGATGGAGGATCTATCAGTAACGCACGAGGTTTGAAAATATGACCCACACCCTTGTCAATCAAGAATTTAAACAAAAGTGTTTGCAATGAACAAAATAACTATTTGTTTAGGTCGTTGTAGAATCTCTCTTTGATACTATCTACAGAGACTCTTTTGTCGACTATTCTTTCCTCACAGAACTCATCGGTGATTATTTTGAACCACTCTGACAAATTTCTACAACCTCCCGTTGTTAATTTCCAGAGTAAATGTTTGTCTTTAATTTCTAGCAATTGTTTCATCCAGTAGTTTCTTCAAAGACTGAGGTACGAACTTGACAAACTTTTCATGGGTTTCAAAGAAAAAATTCTCCTTTGTTTTGGAAATAGTCATTTTGTTTCTTCTAGCATAATTCTGTAAATAATTTGCAATCTTACGTTCCCACTAGTTCTTAATCTCTTGCTTTGTTGTCATCTAGTCATAGCCATTTCATCCATATATGTACCATCGGCAACATAACCAATGTTGTAATCAATCAGATTGCAAGGTTACCAATGATACACATAAAGAATCATATAACAATAACAACAGAGACAACAATGGTAGACATAATAACATATTATATTACTCAATTACACATGTGGGTTCAATACAACAAAACCAAACCAAGTATCTATCTGGCTCAGCAACCTGTATATACATTTACAAAACAGTTATAGTAACTACCTTCCGGTTCAACCAACTGACACGACCTATGAGGTTGAACTAATCTACAATTAGTCAACTAGTGAGTCTTTTTTTTTAGCTGACTAGCGAGTCTAGTGCATATGTTCATACATACATTAGACATGGTACCAAGAAATTGGTATACGCCGCTTGAGATGCGACAAGAACTATAGAATGCGAATACTTTCAAAAATAACTTTAGTTATGTTAATGAGAGTCCGTTGATAGATGCATCTCTTCAAGTAATTAAAGACAAATATTTTGAAGAAATTCCAGTACCAGTATTGAGTCTGTCGTAGTAGAATACGATCGTTTAGAACCTGATGGAGTGTTACAATGTTTTTGGAGAACATGAGGATCATGAACCCGTATATTTAAATATTTAAGAATTGGATGTAAATTGAGATTTGGAGGGGCCTTGTATGTCATCTTACAAATTCATGAAGCCATTGAATATTAAGAAGGTAAATATTGGTTCTCCCAATAACCCGAAGTTTGTAAATATTGGTGATTATTGGGATGATGAAGCTCTTGGAAAGATTACAGACTTGTTGCATGAATTCCAAAGATTTGTTTCCTACAAAATTTTCTAAAATGAAAGGAATTGTTAAAGAACTGGGTAAGATGAAGATTCCATTAAAAAAAGATGCTAAACTATTAAAGTAGAGATGATACCGACTAAATATGAGGTATAAAGAAAAGGTCAAACAAGATCTCGACAAAATTTTGGATGCAGGTATTATCGATCCCATCGAAGATTCAAAGTGTATCGGTCCTATGGTTTCCCAAGAAGATTGGTGAAGTTCGCATTTGTGTCAACTTATGAAAATTGGATGATGCTTACCTGCACAATCCATTCCCTACACCATTTACAGATGAAGTTCTAGAGAGTGTTGGAGGTCAAGAAATATATTCATTCACTAATGTATTTTCAGGATATCATCAAATCAGGATTGCTAAAGAAGATTGACATAAAACCACCTTTTTGACAAAGTGGGGTTTTTTCCAGTATCCGGTAATTCCATTCGGTCTTAAGAATTCCCTTGTTATTTTTTCTAGCATAGTTGTCATTTCCTTTAAATAATTCATTCAAAATTCCTAGAAGCATACTTTGATGATTGGATAGTGTATAGTTTGATTAAGAATCACATTGAAAGTCTTAGATTAATGTTAGAACGTCGTAGACAGTTCCAAATCTCTTTAAATTCGAAAAAATGTATTTTTTGTGCACCATTTGGTATATTGTTGGGTCATGTTGTCTAAAAAGAAGGGATGTTGAAGGATATAGGGAAGATTGCTATCCTTGTGGATTTTCCTCCACCTACCTCAGTTAAGTAGTTAAGAGATACATCAGGTCATACATGATACTATCACAAATATATTTGGGGTTATTCTGAAATTACAACCCTGATGGAGAAGTTGTTAAAGAAAGATGTGAAATTCCAATGGAATGAAGAGTGTCAGAAAATCCTCGACATGCTAAACGAAAAAATTATGTTATCTCCCATTCTGGTTTTCCCAGATTCGTATAAATAATTTCATGTCCATGTAGATGTGTCATTTATTTCTCTCGGTGTGGTGCTTAGACAAACAGGTGAGGGGTCTATTGAACATCCTATAACATTTTCTAATAGGAAGTTGTCGACAATATAAAAGAAATATACCATGATAGTGAGAGAGATTTTCCATGGTCCATGCATTACATAAATTTCGAAACTATTTATTGGGTGGCCATCCCAAAATGTTCACAGACCATTATTCTTTGAAGATTCTAATTAATAAGCAAGTGTTGGGGGGGGTATCTATTTATGGCTCCTTATCTTCCAATAGTTTTATTTCGAAATTATTGTTAAGCCAAGGAGGCTGAATGCTAGGCCTGATCACTAGTCGTGATGGGAAACAGAGGAAGAGCCGACCAGCCTAGATGCAACCTACTAAATGCATAATTTTTTTCAGTAAAGATGGCTAATGAATATTATGAAGATATCATAGATTTTTAACTACAGGAAGAACACCAAATGGATATAAAACAATACAAAAGAAGCAATTATTTATCAAAGCTACATATTTCCAGCTGATAGATAGTCAACTTTAGAAAATGGGATTTGATGTGACTTTACATCATTGTGTCTTAGAGCATGAGAGACAATGATCTTAGAAGAATCTCACTATGGGGTGGTAGGAGGCCACTATGCGGGGAAATAAATTGCATAGAAGATATTTTGGGTTGGCTTTTGGTGGCCCACACTGCATTGGGATGGATATGACTACTGTAAGAGATGTGAAATCTATCAAAGGACTAGAAATCCATCAAGATGAGATGAAATACTTTTAGTGCCACAAGTAACATTGTAGGTATTTGATAAGTGGGATGTATATTTTGTGGCTCCCATTAACCTACCAGGTAAGAGAACAAGTACTAGATACATAATCATTAATAATTATTACTTAACTAGGTGGTTTGAGGATGCCCCTATGAAATACTTATTGCTACAACTGCTGTGAGTTTTTTGTTCTACAATGTGGTTACCAGGTTTGGATGTCCTGGATTTTTGTTAAGTGACCAAGGTATACATTTTTTTAATAAAAATATTGAATCACTTACATAATAATTTTAGATACACCATAGGAAAAGTACACCTTATAATCCGTAGGAAAATGATATTGTTGAAGCCTTTAACAAAATTCTAGAGAATGCTTTAACTAAGGTCTGTAATGTGAATCATGATGACTGGGATTTAAGAATTCCTACAGTATTTTCGTATTATTAAACCACATGTAAGAAATTTATAGGTAAGATGACATTTAGGTTAGTTTATGGACAATAGGCTCTTACGCCCATGGAATACATTATTCTTAGCCTGCGAATAACTGCTTTCATTGGTATGTCTGATACCGGCGCGATCGATGAATGGTTGTTGCAGTTAATCCATTTAGAATATGATCTCTTCCTAGTAGGATTTCACCAACATGTGTAGAAAGAGAGACAAAGACTTGGCATGATAGACATATTAAGAAGAAGTAGTTTCAACGAGGAAACCTTGTTCTCCTCTATGATAGAAATTTTCTGAAACATCCTAGTAATCTTTGAACACAATGGTTGAGACCGTATATTTTCAAACTTTATCACAGAGGGGGGCATAGTTCAATTGCAAAATTTATATCAGGCACACCTAGAATAATTAGTTAATGAAATCTAGATGAAATCTTATAAGTATGGCCGGACATCCCTTGATTGAATCAATATGTAAGTAAAAAAAAAGCTTTTGGGAACCCCAACTTTTATGTTGTGTCAAAATATTGTACATATCTCTATTTGGTCAAAGTATTGTGTGTCATAGTCATGTATATATATCAGAGTCTTTTCTGAGTAATGTTTGACAAAGTAGTTTAATTTTCATAGTTTGTCAGGGTACTAGCCCATATATTGGTCGAATTTTGTGGTATGTCAGGGCTAGTATCATGTCGCATTCCATTTTTGCGGCATGCTGATCCATTAAGTATACAATTAATGCACATTAAATAATTGTTTTTATGGACAAAGTAGTGGAGCCGTTAGTGGATGCTTGTCACAAATAACCAAAATGACTCGAATGTGTGAATAGATTGGTCACCACCCTTGTAATCATTCCAAGATCCTACAGCTAGGGGAATTCATCAACGGATTCCGAGAAAATATTGAAGATACAAAAGCTATGTTAGTTCCCAACATGCCTCTTGAAGTGGTTAAAAAGTGATAGAAGGAAGTTGAGGAGGTCATCCAAGAAATTAAACAAGATGAGATGTATTGTATAGAGGCCTATGCAGGGGTTTCTCAATATTGGGGAGCCTTGTTCAAAGATGCAGAGCTACATGACATTGCAACTAAACTTAGTGCAACTGAATAAAGTATGGATAATTTGTGGATTTCACTCAAGACTCTATCATCAATCGAGAGGATGAGCACGACTGTTGATAATAAAACATTACAACAACAAATCAACAATTGAGGGTGTGACAACAAAGAAGGAAAATGTGAGTCGAAGAATTGTAGACAAATGTTGAGCGGGTATCTAAGTTTATTGGACCAAACCACTAATACATTAAGTAGGTTCAATCATTTGCTGAGGTGCAAAGTTCAAAAGACATCACTTTTGAGATGATTGAAGAAGTCAACAAGTTGAAGGAATATGTGTAGAAACGGGTTTAACAGGTAAAAAAAAGTCTACCAAGACTTTCAATTGAATTTGAACATGCCAATTTATTCAGCATAAAGTGGCTCAAGAGGATCCACATGTGACCATTGGGGGCCTATTGGACCTAGGTAATTTTTGGGATAGTTTCGATACCACTTTTGAGTAACTAGTCTAGGTGTGAATGGATTTGTGACAAAGTGGTCGACTCCGGAGTTCCAACCAAAAATAAAGGAAATCTAGTTTTTGTAATGAATTCCAACTAAAAGATTCGTTGGACGGTTAATAATTTTGTCCACTTACATTTATGGGATTCGATAGTGGGTGCAGGTTGTAAAAATCCCAAATACAACATATAGAATGTAACGAGTTGGGATTTTTGAGGTTATCCAGTTTTTGAGAAGACAATTTTTGGTGAAGATAACTTGTTTGTGTTCTGTCGAAGAAGATATGTACTATTTTCTTGAATTCTAATTTGGTAAGACCCATGATAATGAATATTGATATGCAAGTTGTGTGCGTAGATCCATTTCAATGGAGTTTTGTAAATATGTCTATAGGATGTGTGCGTAAAGGCTAAGTGGATTTGCGACTCTATAATAATAAGGAGCGCTTTTGTGGTTTTTCCCATCTTGGGTTTCAACATTAAATATTTGGTGTCTATTGTGCATGATGTGTGCATTGAATTGTTCTTTTCTTATTATGCATCACTGGATAACTATGAAGGTATGGATGGATGAAATATTACCTAAATGAATGTTTATGTTGTTGCGAATTTATTTAGTGTCATGGATGAAAATGAGAATCCATGTCACATTCTATGATATGTCATCCCCATCATTAATATGGAATCCTAGTTCCTGAAATCCCCATAGGTACCTCGAGTGAGACCTCATTTGCTAAATCCCTTCTGGGATGGTATCATGGGTTTTGTTGGTATGATGATGTGTGAACCTGGGTTGTGTTAATATTGTGCCAAAAAATATCAGCCAAAAAACCCTATAAATACACCTTTTACAACATATTTCAAGTATGCTCTCCACTTTTTTAATGTCCCTACTTGGAAACTTTGAAAAAAAGTGCAATTTGGGCAATTTTCCTGCTTTACTAGTTAAGGCTATAGTGGGTTCCAACTGACTCCAAATTGTATTGAATATGAAATGAAAGGGTATAATGAGTCTTATAAAATCCCAATATCATCTATGAACACTTTTTGTCTAAATTTAAGCTTCTTCTACTTGGTTTGGGGCTAAGGAGAGAAAGTGCAAATTTCCTAGGAAATTGAGGTCAAACTCCCCCTAGGGGTGGAGACCAATTTGGCTCTCCAACTCAATTATGACCATCCAAAATTTAAGAAGAGTATGGGGATGGATATCATTAATAATTGTTATTAATCTCTTAAAACTGATTACAATGTGCACCATTTGTATGGTAACCTTCATGGAAATTGCTTAAGAGGAAATTGCATTACTAGCTCAAATTTGACACATGAAAAGTAGAATAGATGTTTCTGAAAGCAACATGAAATATATTGTTAATATACAACATACAAATTTATGTCCCAACAAGATAAAACTAAGAGGATAACCCTCATACAAATCTGATATAAAACTCCTTCAAGATTGAAGCCAAATTCATTAAAACTAATGATTCAATGGCATGAAAATGCAAGCTTTTCACAAAAAATGTTTCTTGTTGTTATAGCTGATTTTACCACACCTGGTGAATCACACTTGTATGGCCTTCCTGTTTCCCTCCGAAAACTCTTTGGACCTCATGGACCTTTTTTATACCTTTGATGTTTCCAAGATCATCCCTAAAAACATGCTTAATTTTCTATACGCGACTTTTAAACCCTTTCTCGTGTATATACGCGGGTTTGACCCCTAAAACCATGTACATCAGGATGTGTGCAAAAGGAAAAATTATTTTGTATTTTTCCTTGACATGGATCTGACTCACTTGTCTCCTGGCCTTCCATATGCCTTGAGATTGCTCGGATTCGACCCTTCATTGCCCCATTGAAGAGCTATATAAGGAACCCTTTGGATACATTGAAGAATATGTGAGAATTGAGAGCAAATAAACTATAGTCCATTGTTTCCGGAACTTATTCTTGAGTCTGCATCCCTTTGTCCCTTGGAGCACTTTGGTGTTCTTCCCAAGCTTTCCTTTTTCTTGTGAGCTTGCTATCGAGAGATGGAGGATTGAGGTGGTGGAGGCCCAAGTGGGGGATTCAGTTTCTCCGATTCGCAGACGTGCCGACAGAGGTTGTATTCATTGTAATCTCTGATTTTATATTAATAGAAATATCTTTTCCTGTCCAACAATGTATGTATGAATTAATATTTTATCCATGGATGATTTCAAATGCCTATACGTTGTTGATTATATATGCTAGAGTAGATCTAACACCAATATATATAGCATGCTTGTCTTGTTTACTGATTGTTGAGGAAGTAATCTATCAATTCAAGTTGGAGTTGGAAAGCTCAATGGGGATCTACTTCAACCGTCCTGAATAAGGTATGAGTTTTGATCCTTTAGTGTTAGGTATTTGATTTCTCTTGCATATTGGAAAGGATTGGTTTCTGGAGTCAAGCTGTCTGTTGTGGTACCCTAATCCATAGGAATTTCTCTCTGTAACACTTGTATCTCAAGATACAGAGAATATGTTCATGAAAGTAAATATTCATAAATAATTTATGTTTTCCCCAACATAAACAAACTCAGATAAGAACCCTCATACAAATATTATATAAAACTCTTTCAAGATGGAAGCCAAATTCATGAAAACTAGTGATTTAATGGCATGAGAATGCAAGATTTTTACTTATGAAATTATTGGATTTCGAGTTACAAATAATATGGACATAAAATTACAGAGCCATACATCATATATCCGATATTTGGATTCAAATGGACACATTAGCACTCAGAATCTCTCACAAGGTTGTGGAAGGTGAACCCCAAGGTAACAGCAGAACCACTTTAAGAAAGGGAGCTAGCCTCTTCCTTTCTAGAGAAGGATCTCTTACATATTTTTATCAAGGCTAGATACACAAACAAAATAAAATTCAGATGTGTGTGTGGTTGAAAAAAATAAAGCATACATTGGGATATGGAGTCACAAATATTAATGAATTACAGAACAATTTGCAGGGGAAATTATACAGAGGCAAGGTATCACTCAGGTACAATCAAAATGTTGTTGTTCTCATGATAAAAGAAGAAGGATGACACTCCATCAACGCATAGCATAGGAAATATGAATTCTACATCAATTTTGGTGGGAAATCTTGGTGAAAACCTAGAACAATAGCCAAAGCATAAAAATATGAATTTTGAACTATTATACAGTTATTCTAGATCTGAAGGAAGACATAATGGAAAGTTAAATAGGAAAACATGCACATAAGAAAAGAAATAACAGACTGTAACTATGACATACAAAGGAATCTCTGTAGCAACAAGCCCGCATTCAGCTCTGCCATTTTATTAAGGGAAGATCTCAATTTACATAGCCCTGAAGCTCATGGGTTCCAACCTCGTATTCCTCTATTGAGGGTATATTTATAGTATCGAGACTCCCGAGATCAACCTCGAAATAGAGCCTAAAATAATTACAACAATGATACTAAATATTAACAAAATGATGATCAGGAAGATCTGCCATGATCAGAAGCCAAAGAAACAAGCACCTAGGAATGTGCATAACAGATTAGTTTGATAATTTGGATAACAAGGACTCAGGATCGCTTGTTGATAATGGCGTTTCAGATCTCCTTCAGGCAATCTGCAATAACTTCATCCATGCCCACGTCTTTACTAGTGAACACACTTTTGGATCATTGATCTTTCATTAAGAGGCATTCTGAACCATCAGTTTGGATTTCGCAGGAAACAAAAAAATGCCTTTTAAATTTCCCCTTCTTTCCATTTATTTCATTCTGCATTGTTGATCATCTACAGAAAACATCCAGACCGTCGATTTGGCGGAAAAGGAAAAGCAGACTTTCCACTTTTTGTAAAACACGTTTCTAACTTTTCTGCTTCCCCCTTTCCGCTTCCATACTTTTCGAAAAGAGGAAAGAAGAACTTAAAATTTTTATAAAATGAGAATTCTGACTTTTCTTCCACCGACTTTCCACTTCTGCCTTTCTACCTCCGCACTTTTCCCAAAAGAGGAAACTGAAACTTCAATCTTTGGTGGATGCAAATTCTGATTTTTCCGCCCCCAGCTTTCCGCATTCATCTTTCCGCCTCTGCACTTTTCTGGAAAGCGTAAAAAGGAACTTGAATCTTTCATGGATGTGAATTCTGAATTTTTCACCCCCATCTTTCTGCTTCCACCTTTCCTCCTCTGCACTTTTTCGAAAAGAGGAAAATGAAACTTCAATCTTTCGTGGATGTGAACTCTTACTTTTCCTCCCCTGGATTTCCTCTTCTGCATTTTTGCCATTTAATTTATGCTTCATTGATCTATGCAAGAACTCTATGAACCTTCAATCTAGCAGATCATGGAATGTGGAATTATAACTCTTTGCGACCAAACAATTGTATCTTTTGCTCATGGCTTTTTGCTTCCATCCTTTTCATTCCGCACCATCGATCTTGGGCGGGATCCTCCTGAACCGTTACATATGGTGAATCACAGAAATTAGGACTTAAACTTTTCACAACAAAATTATTTATATTTCCATTTTCTGACTTCCACCCTTTCTGTTCTTTTCTGCACCGTTTATTTGGGCGAAAACGATATGAGTCGTAGATTTGATGGATCGCGGAAGGAAAAAATCAGGATTTAAACTTCTTGCAAAGTTTGATTTTGATATTTCCACTCTTGGATTTCTGCTTCCATATTTTCTCTCCACACTATTGATCTATGCAGGGATGTTCCTGACCATCAATTTGGCAAATCGCAGAAAGCAAAAGTTCAACCTTTTATACCCGGAAACTTAGGGTTTCCATTTTCTATCCTTTGCACCTTCCCGCATCGTTGATATTTGTGGACGTGCTCTGATTCATTGATCTTGTAGATCATGGAAAGCTGAAGGTGTAAGTTCTAACTC
Organism: Pseudotsuga menziesii; assembly: GCA_001517045.1. NCBI lineage: Eukaryota > Viridiplantae > Streptophyta > Pinopsida > Pinales > Pinaceae > Pseudotsuga > Pseudotsuga menziesii. Next base: position 228,193 of record LPNX011093882.1, read on the forward strand.
TCTATGAACAAAATTTTTATCTTTCCGCTTTCCGGTACCGACCCTTCTTCTTTCCTTCTGCGCCACTGATGTGTGTGGGAGCTCAATGAACCGTCGCATCTGGATCACGGAAGGAGGAAGTTGGGTTTTCCACTTTTTATAACCAATATTTAGTCCTTTCCCAAACTTTCGATCCCATCTTTACTTGGGAGGAAATGAATTTTAGCCTTTTATTTTGTCCGCTGCATATCCAGGCCATTCATTTGCTTATTCAACTAAGGGAGAATTTCTTCCTTTGAATGCATTTTTATGGTTAAAAAAAAGGACTTATTAAGTATTTTGGCATTTTAAATCTAGAAATGTCCCTTCAAACACTTGCAGACCTTCATTAACAATATTTAAGGGTCAGATGATATGGAAATTTCTAACCTCATTCCTCCATTAATGGCCATATCCACTACTAATAAGTTATCCTAGAAATGGTTCTAACAAATGGCTCTTACTTGGGATCCTATCCTGCCTACAAGATAGCAAAGAACCTTGTAGACCAGGTTCCAAATCCATTAGGTGGCTCCCAAGATTTTCCTAAAATCCCCAACATGCTCTAAAAAAACAAAAACTAAACTGATGCTGAAACAAACTAAAAAAATTACTAAAATAAAATGCTCACCATGTCGATATTTTTCACACCTACCTACCCTACTTACTAATCATCAATGCTAAGTCAAGTAACTTCTGAATTCCAATAAATCCAGTCAAGCAAATGATCCCATAAACAAAAAATTTCTTCATGCTTTATTGGAATTAGAACATAGGAGCATAATGGTAACAAGTTATGATAAAAAACTTGATCCTTATTGAAAACACATAATCTACCATTTTGACTGAAAATTATTCCCATATATTCAGTCACAGGATCATAAAAAACATGACACCCTTTCGATCTTTCTACCATTCGTTTTTCATAATCATGCTTGGTCAAAAACATAAAAGAATAACTTAATGGAAAAAGATTATGATAAATGGATTGATCTTTATTGTAGAGACATAACCAACCATTACCACTGCAAAAATTCTCCATGTATTCTGCCACTGGATATGACAACCTGCAAAAAATTATGTTAAGTGCTTTTCATGACACGGATGTTCCAATTGTAACTCCACCTGCACATTGTCAGACTGCTTTTCAAAAGAATCATCCAAGGAATGTTCCTAGAAATTTGCAATTTAGACACCAATTTATTCATCTAAGTTCTCAGAATTTGAAACCTCATTCCCTCCAAGTGTTTCAAAAGAAATATCATTGTGTTCTTCAATAGAATCAGGCAAAACATTTTTGAGTTTAAAAAACATAAAGAAGTATCCCATTTAGAATCATCCTCTTCTTCTTGGTGATCCAATCCATAATTGCAGTCTGCTGCCTCTTTGGGTGCATCATCCAAGAAGCCATCCTCACATTTTTCATATATAGGCATGCTGAAATATTCTTTAAAAATATCACTAACATACTTCTCAACATGCCCATTACGTTCTTCATCAAGCAAATTAGTATGACCTTCTTCATGTATACCTCTACGATAAATATCTTCTTTCTTATCAAAATAAGGATTGGGATGCAGGGCAGGATCTAGCTATTCATCCTTCTCATCTCTCTCTTTGTGATTTGACATCTCATGGAAGGCAGTTGTTTCTTCTATAGGCTAGTATTTATGGCATGACTGATTTCCCTTTTCATTATCTATTTATGGGAATGTTATATATTCAATTTTTTGTGTTTTCTTAGATATTTTACATAGATACCTCAACAATTCAAATGAATAATAACACAGGTATAAACTGTCACCTTCAACACACTCACTATCTTCTCTGTTCTCAGCCTTTTGACCTTGGATTTCCATGGAATTTTCTTCATTAACAGGTTCTGAATTTTCATATCTTCCTTCTAACCTTGATTCAAGGTCTGATTCCTCTTTACTTGAAATTTCAAAACATGTGAAAGGACTATCATACTGCCATTTTTCAAAGTCAGAATTCTCTATACAATCACCCACAGAAACACTATAATTTTGGAGAGACCGGTGTTGCAAAAGGGGGTTTTCGGATTGGACATGGGAAGTCTCCTTATGTGGTAAAATTTTGGGAGTTGAAATATATGAGGGAGGATTCAATTTACAATCCCAACTTATTTCTTGTTCACGTAGAGAATGACAAGAATGCTGCAAACTATCATCAGTTTCAGGAAAAGAAACATAGTTGGTGGAAACAAAGTCTTGGCTTATGTCAACTTCAGTCAGGGAAGACATTACCAACTACTGGGAATTCTCTTGAATATCATGGAAATTGGTTTTTCTTTATTTTTTAGCTAAGTATTCATATAATATCTCTGAAACCTCTTCATCTAGATACTGATCATCACCACATTCGCCTTTCACATTTTTAATGAGCTCTTTATCGGGTGTGCAACAATCTTGAATTAAAGACAGAGAAGGATATTGATCTTTGAAATGTTCATGAAATACTGTATGAAATTATTCAAGGAAGGATAAAATTCCTGAAGGTAATCAATCATTCCATGACCTTCCATTTTCTTCTAAACTAGCCATGAACATTTTCATTAAAAAATCCTCATGCAATTCAACTCCCAGCTTATGTGTATGCTTATAAAATATAAACAAATGAATTCCAACATCATCATTCTTTTGATCTTTAAATATTGGAAGATATGTTAGCCAACATATCTCAGGTATTTGATTGGGATAACCAAGAATGGAAACAAGATTCATAGGAGCATACCTTGCAGCCCAAGAAGTCATCTTGATGATGGAAAAACTAAATCAACTCCTCAAACTTTGCAACTGTTTTTACAACGGAGCTGCCATAGAACATTTTTCAGACTAGATTATTTTAATATGGAGTCTCCAGGTGAAATAGGCACGGCCTTCTTGATGTTTGAACATTTTTCACCATAAACAGTCAGATCTAAATCTCTGTCATTCATACTTAGGGAATATTTGAAACATCCTCCCCGTATCGGTCTTTATGGCCGCCGATCTCCCCAGTGGAGTCACCTTCCAAAATATTTCAGTGGAGTCGTCAAGGAAAATTATACATCAAATGTAGGAGTCTCTAATTTTGTTAGCTGGAAATATGCACCTCGTGTAGACAGGAGTTATTCCTCTAGTCTGAATGGTTCACATCTAGAACAAAACACAAACACAGAATGCTAGACTCTCCCTAGATCCGTTTAAACACTTGAATGGGATTCCATGATTCTTCTATTAACAAATTTCTTCACTATCCTTGAATGTTTTCCTTCTATTTACTTGCAAAAATAGAAGAAAACAATATAAAGTGATAGCATACAAGATATAGAGACTATATCTATGCTTGTGACCAAGGAATCGAGCAATACATACACATGATACAACATATATGGGAAAGAGAAAACATTCTTTATTAACAATGATTGGAAATACTACGACCTTGATTCCTTGTTGTTGAGAGTCCCATCCAATGAATCCTTTCCTCTAACTTCACCTTTCCTCCAATAGACTCAAGAATGATTTTGACAAAGTTTGGGTGTGCAACACAATTCTTCCTCCTTTATCCCATGGGGGATGAGCTAGTATTTAAAGGCATGGGAGGATAGGTATGGTTGACGATCTCATGGCTGAGGTGGAAGGGAGATCCAAAAAAAAGGATCTTGAACTCTAGCTGGTCCTAAACCATAGGGATGAGGCTCCACGGAGGTAAGCTTCGAGAAGCCTCTCAAAACTTCTCTTTTTTCCTTGAAAACTCGAGCACCGCTCCTCCAATGAATAAAAGAGGTGGTTTTAAGGGGGTAACGCTTATTGTAGTAGGGATAGAAGTGGTTGCACCACTCTTTTCTCATGTATCAAGAGCAGTGCTTCCATAGAACCACTTGGGTAACGCTTTTTGTCAATGGAAAAGGAGTGTTACCACTCAAAATAAGGAAAAACTACAAAGGGATGATTTTTTCTTGGCATTTATCTAGGGAAAAATATGAGGGATTTGAGAACACAAGGGAATACATATCTCATAACATGATGGTGATGAGATTTCAGTGTAACAGTTTTCCCACATAAACCCTTTCTTCTTGGAATATTTGTAGTTTTTCCCAGGTCTGATTTGCACTTTCATCCCCGGCAACGCCGCAAGTTTGTTAGCACTCAGAATTGCACCCAAGGTTATGGAAGGTGAACACCTTTTCTAGAGAGGGATCTCTCATAGCTTTTTATCAGGTGTAGATACACAAACACAATAAATTTTAGATGTGTGGGTGGTTGAAACAAAGAAAGCATACATTGGGCTACGGAGTCACAAATATTAATGAATTATAGAACAATTTGGAGGGGAAATTATACAGAGGAAAAGTAGCACTCAGTTACATTCAAACTGTTGTTGGTCTGGTGATACAAGAAGAAGGATGACAGCCCATCAACATAGAGCATCAGAAAGATGAATTATGCATCAATTTTGGTGGGAAAGCTTGGTGAAAACCTAGAACAATAGCCAGAGCATTACAATATGAATTTTGAACTATTATACACTCATTCTAGATCTGAAGGAAGACATAATGGAAAGTTAAATATGAATACATGCACGTAAGAAAATAAATAACAAACTATAACTACGACATACACATGAATCTCTACAGCAACAAGCCTGCATTCAGCTCTATCATTTTATTAACGGTATATCTCAATTTACAAAGCCTTGAACCTCACGGGTTCCAACCTCGTCTTCCTCTATTGAGGGTATATTTATAGTATCCTAGGATCTTGAGACCAATCTCAAAATATAGCCAAAAAAAATTACAAAAATGATACTGAATCTTAACAAAATGATGATCAAGAAGATCCACCATGATCAGAAACCAAACAAACAAGTATGCAGGAACGTGCATAACATATCAGTTTGAGAATTTGGACAGCAAAGACTCAGGCTCGCTTGCTGATAATGACATTTCAGAGCTCATCCGGGGAAATATGCAATAAATTCATCCATGCCCACATCTTTACTAGTGAAAACACTTCTAGACCATTGATCTTTCATCAAGACGCATTCTGATCCATTGATATAGAGTTGGCGGGAAATAGAAAATGACTTTTAACTTTTGCTTTCTGTCGTTTTCTCTCTTTCTGCCCCTTTCTTTCATTCCTCAGTATTGTTCGTCTGCAGAAAACTTTTGGACCGTCGATCTGGAAGAAAAAGGAAAGCAGACTTTCCACTTTTTGTAACACACAATTCTGACTTTTCTGCTTCCGCATTTACATCTACTCCTTTCTGTTTCTGCACTTTCTGGAAAGTAGAAAGAGAAGCTTAAAATTTTTATAAAATGCAAATTCTGACTTTTTTTCCCTTGGCTTTTTGCTTCTGCCTTTCTGCCTCCGCACTTTTCCAGAAAGTGGAAAACGAAACTTCAATATTTTTCGAATGCGAATTCTAACTTTTTTTCCCCCAGTTTTCCACTTCTTCCTTTCTGCCTCCGCACTTTTCTGGAAAGTGGAAAACAAAACTTCAATATTTCACGGATGTGAATTCTGACTTTTCCACCCTCGGGTTTCAACTTCTTCCTTTCCACCTCTGTACTTTTCGATAAAGCAGAAAACATAACTTCAGTCTTTCGCGGATGCGAGTTCTGACTTTTCGACTGCCCCCGGATTTTTGCTTCCTCCTTTTTGCCATTTACTTTCCACACCGTTGATCTATGCGGGAGCTCTATGAACTGTTGATCTGGGGGATCATTGAATGCATAATTATAACTCTTTGTGACCAAACATTTGTATCTTATTCTCCCAACTTTCCGCTTCCGACCTTTTCATTTCGCACCGTCAATCTTGGGAGGGATCCTACTGAACCGTTAGATCTAGCGGATCGTGGAAATCGAAACTTCAACTTTTCATGACCAAATTCTTTGTATTTCTGTTTTCTGACTTCCTTCCTTTCTGTTCCTTTTTGTACCGTTGATCTGGGCATAAACGATCTGAGCCATAGATCTATAGGATTGCGAAAGGAGAAAATCAAGATTTGAACTTTCTGCGAAGTTTGATTTTGATCTTTCCACTCCCGGATTTCCACTTCCATGTTTTATTTCTGCGCCTTTGATATGTGCGGGGATGTTCCTGACCATCTATATGGAGGAATGTGGAAAGTGAAAGTTCAACCTTTTATACCCAGAAACTTAGGGTTTTTCGTTTTCCTCCCTTTGCACCTTTCAACGCTGTTGATATTTGCGGACACGCTCTAAGCCATCGATCTTGCAGATCATGGAAAGTGGAAGGTGGAAGTTATAACTCTCTATGACCAAACCTTTTATCATTTCATTTTCCGGTACCTGCCCTTCTTCTTTCCTTCCGCGCCGCTGATCTGTGCGGGAGCTCGCTGAACTGTCGTATCTGGATTGGGGAGGGAGGAAGTTGGGTTTCCCACTTTTTATAACCAAGATTTAGTCCTTTCCTGCACTTCCGCTCCTAACTTTTCTTGGGCGGAAATCAATTTTAGCCATTGATTTTGTTCGCTGTAGATCCGAGCTATTTAATTGCTTATTCAACTAAGGGTGTATTTCTTCCTTTGAATGCATTTTTAAGGTAAAAAATCGGGATTTCTTAAATATTTTGGCATTTCGAATCTAGAAATGTCCCTTCAGAGACTTGCAGACCTTCATCAACAATATTCAAGGGTTAGATGAAATGGGAATTTCTAACCTCATTCCTCCTTTTAATGGTCGTATCCCCTACTAATTAGTTAGCCCAGAAATTGTGCTAACATGACACATAAAAGAGAAAGAACCACTCCAACAAGTGTGACATCAACATGAGAGTGTGGGGAATGGAGAATAAGGAATGAGAGAATAGGGATATAGATGAGAACTCAAACTGTATGGAATTAAACATGAAACTAAAATACCTTCATTCATATCCAATGAGAGGTATTAATTTCCTCTCCATAAACCAACATGGAAGGGAATCCAACTCCCTCAAAATTGGTTCACAAGCAGGGAGAGTGAACACTCACCATGCAATGGACAAGCAAAAGATCTCCAAAATTTGAAAGGCCAATTAAAAAATGACAAAAATCTATTCTCATTCCTCATTAAATCCTTTTATTAACTTCATGAGGCCTAATACATTCTAATTTTCCTCCAAAGGATTCCTCCAACTCATCTTATTGGTTTAGTAACTCCTATGACACTTGTCTTCTTCTTCATGCTCCAATTATTTCCCCAATTCAAATGGTTTCCTATAAATCCAAAACGTTCCCTATTAGTGTATATTTTTAGTGATTTCATGTCATATTTTTCATAGGTTTTCAATCAGGTATGAATTTGTCATATTTGGCGTAGAATATTCCATCATTAGTTGTCATAGAGTGCATGGAATCTCCTTCCAAGTGGAACACATTGTCTTCGTAGTCTCATTGTATTCCATGGGAGTTAATATCCTCTCCTAATTCAACTTCATTGGCTCATGCTATGCCATGTGACACCATATCACCTTCCAATAACATTACATTCCTCATGGGTTCAAATTTGGATGAAGGTCATGCCAAGTGTGTGGGGGAATCTAGTCAGCCAAAGACTCCACAAGCTTCCAATTGTCTCCATGAACCATTGCCACTTTATTTTGTTAACAATTAATATTTATGTGACCCATTTTAATGTGAATATGGTAAACTAAGGTCCTTTTTGGTCCTATATCTCCCTTATTACAAAATTTATGTCTCCAACTCAACCTAGGGAACTAGTAGGTTGGTGAAACATTATTTGCAAGTAGTCTTATTTGGATAGGGACATTAAAGTCCTTCCCAACCAATATTTCTTGTCCTCAAGAAATGCCAATTTTGTATGGTGCAATATTTGTTCATCTTCCCAACTAGCATCCTCACTTAGAAAATCATTCCATTGCAACAAGTAATCTCTTATGGTTCTACTCAATTTTCTTTAGCTGCCATTTGAGTAGTGGCACTCATGTTCTACAATTTTGTGTTTAAAAAAATAAAGAGATGTGGATTTTTCATATTGATATCTCCTGTGATATCACCACTAAAAACCAAAAGATTAATTAATTCCATCCATTTTTTTTCACAAATAGTCTTTACTTCCATATTTTGGAAACCTTTCTGAACTTTCAACTTTTTTTCTTTTGTTCACTATATAATTCTTTGAAGTTGCAACTGAGTTTCCAAATTTTGAGTTTTCAAGATTCCAATAAATTTTTAAAGAAGAACCACCAAGCTTACTACTTCACTAATCTGATTACAATCACCTTCTCAAGTGGTGACTCAACCCCCATACTTCTTGATACCCCCAAAATTGAAATCAATGAGACCAAAAACAAATATGAGTGCTTGTATTTCTTGGATTGAAACAAAAAAAAATGATTCTAGGGTCCCATTTCTTGTATTGCACTCCAACAAATAGGATTTCTCTCCAACCCATACCATTAGGAAAGAGAATTCATGTATCACACTAGCTTACATGCATCCTTCGAAACATCATGATCAATAAGAAGAGTACATCATCAAGAGGGATGGAAAAATCATAATACACTGGTGGAAGTTTATCACTCCCACTGTAAAATAAAAGTTATGTTCAACTTTCCCCAAAAGAATGAAACTTTGGAATGTAAAGATAAATAAAATTCAGTCTCTTCACCAAGACATGAAAGTGCACATCATTAGGACTCATGCTCAAATTACATAAGAAGGAATCATCAAAGAACCATGGATGCCCATGCAAATACCTACAAAATAAAAATGGTGTGTTCATGAGGTATCTGCAAATGCAAGCAAGAATTTCACTCTTGTGGGTGTTCAAGGCCAACATGCATCTACTCACCCAATAAATGGATGAACAAACACTCAAACTAAAAGGACCAAAAGGAAAGCTTGAGGCTTCCCCAAGTTCACAACTCCAATGGCTCAACTCTCTACCATTGGTTCCACTCAAATGGTTCAAGTGGATGAGGGAGGCATCAAAGGATGCAAGTGAATGCCTCTGTTGCATATGGAATGGAGTTGGTGCTTTAATAAATTCATCACAAAAAAATGTGGGAGCCTCCTCCTCCTCAGGTGGCACCAATAAAAGGAAACATTTCACCCAATTTTCATCCCCAGTTGATGTGGTCGAAAAAGAAGTAGGGAGTGAATAATTTTGAACCAACTTTACCTATTTTCAACTCGTATCCATAAAAATTTTGAATGCATATTCTCCATCATTTTCTAGTCCAATTTTTGTGAGATCATGTGCTTCCTCCAAATCTATGCAACTCTCACCAATAGGCAACTCATAATCCCTCTGAACAAGAACAAGTGCTTGGTTTCTTTCTTGTTTGAATGCAGCCTCTTCAAGCACCTGCATATTAACATGTACCTCATGTTCCAACATCACATGAGGTTCCTCCTTTATTAAATAAATGTTTTTAGCCATTGAATGATTGTTTCATATGTAGGAGGGTGTAAATGACCCTTTCATTCTCTCTTAAAGTTTCCCAATCTGCACCATATATTTCTGGAGTGCATTTTGGGTGGACTCCAACTCATTTGAGAGATTTCCATTATCTTCTACATTCTTCAAGGTTATTACATGATACAAACCAACAATATCAATTAAGTAATCTCTACCAAAAATAAAATTCAATATATTACCTTTGATGTTTGATATTTCCTTCTAAATTTTCTCGATGTCCTCCATGGAATATTTTGTCCTCCATGCTCCAACAAATTTTCAATACCAAGTATGTGTGCCATGGAGAGTATTTAGGGACTATTGAATCTTCTTTTAATCCATCCTCAATGACCCTAAAATAAAAATAGGTTCTTTTTGAGGAACCTCCTTTTATTCTTTCTTCTTGAGTTGATCAACTTCTTGAAGCTCAAGTGGTGATGGTGAAGTTGAACTTGGTTCTTCATTATCTGCTACAAGGTCTTCATATTCATGCTCATGAGAACTTTGGCTTGCATAAAAATATTCAAAAGTTTTCTTTATGTCACCAACATAGAGGTGTGAGCACCCATCAATAGGTACTCCTTCATAGTTCAAGAACCCATTAATAGATGCTCTTTGGTCAATGTCCACAGTAGAATGTGTCTTAGAAGATATTCAATAGTTTTAAGGGAATCTTCTTCATTCTCATGTGATGTTTCCTCGTCTTTTTTAGAGTCACTTGGGAGTGACTTTAAATCCTCTTGATGTAATGATTCTTCTTCTTCACCACCCATATAACTTGTTGGATTCTTGGTCTCCTCCATACTTGTGGATTGCTTATTGTTCCTTAATGAGTTCACATACGCACTATTAGGCCTATATCCAAACACCCAATCAACAAAGTCTTCAAAAATAATTGTCTTATGTGTCTTTCCCATCCATGCAAAGTATGCTTGATATTGTTGGGGTATGGTTTTAGATGTTTCTCTCAAGCTTTCTAATTCATTCATAGGAGTATATCATGGTGGTTTGGCACATACATCTTCACTTAGTTGCTTCCACTCATCTACTGCTTCCTTCATGCCATAAGGAGTGTAAAGGTTCTCTTTATACTCTAAAAATTTAGGATTTTTAGGTCTGGTCTTATTCTTGAAGTCATGGGGTTTATTGTGAGGTCCAATCCTTGAGAGAATAGTTTCCTCATAGGTATTCTTCTCTTCATGATGGGAACTACTACTACCCACTGCTGCTAGCTTACTTCGAAGTTGGGTAGCCGTCAATTTGAAATATTTCATAATATTATTGGTCATATCATCAAAATATGACTTTATGAATGTCTTAAATTCCTCCTTATCATCCATAACTTCTACTCCTAGTTTATCCCTAAACACCACTAAAGCAAAATTGAATTCTTCGCCTTCTTTTCTTCCATTGATAATGTATTCAGTTTAATTATATAATGGAGGGATATAATCACCAGGAAACATGAATATATAAATTCAACATGTTCCAATACCATGCTATGATACCACTGTAATGTCCCTACTTGGAAATTTTGAAAAAAAGTGCAATTTGGGCAATTTTCGAGCTTTAATAGTCAAGACTGTAGGGGGTTCCAGTTGACTCCAAATGGTCTAGGATTTGAAATGAAATGGTAGGATGAGTATTATAACATACCGATATTACCTATTAAAAAATTATATTTGATTCTAATCTTCTGAAACTTGGTTTTGGGCTAAGAAGAGAAAGTGCAAATTTCCTAGGAGATTGATGTCGAATTCCCCTCAGGAGTGGAGGCCAATTTGGATCTCCAACTCAAGTACAAACATCCCAAATTTAATAACAGAGTATGGATATGAATATAATACATAAATGTATATTATTAATAATGATTATTAATCTCTTCAAACTGATTATGATGTTCAATATTTGTATGGTAACTTTCATGGAAATTGCTCAAGGGGAAATTACATTACTAGCTCAAATTTGACACATGAAAAGTAGAATAGATTGTTATGAAAGTAACATAAAATATAGTGATAATATAAAGAATAAAAATATATGTAAAAAAATCATCAACCTCACATAATAACCCTCATACAAATCTGATATAAAACTCCTTGAAGATTGAAGCAAAATTCTTGAAAACTAGTGATGCAATGTCATGAGAATACAATATTTTAACACGTGATTTTATTTGAATTATAGATAAATAGAATATGTTAATTAAATTAAAGAGTAATAAATCATTTATGGATTCTAAAAAATCAAAAAATTCAGATAATAACCCTCATACAAATCTAATATAAAACTTTTTCAAGATGGAATCCAAATTAATGAAAACTAGTGATTTAATGGAATGCGAATGCAAGATTTTTACATATGAATTGCTTGGATTTCAAGTTACAGATAATATTTACATAAATGTACAAATACATAAATAATATACCCCATCTTGGGCATAACATGGATGCAGAAAGTAGCAATCACCACTCCAACAAGTGCGTCGTTAACATGAGAGTGCGGGGGAATGGAGAATAAGGAATGAGAGAATAAGGAGATAGATGAGAACTTGAAATGTATGGAATTCAACATGAAACTATAAAAACTTCATTAATATCCAATGAGAGGTATTATTTTCCTCTCCATTGACCAAATTGGAAAGGAATACAACTCCCTCGAAATTGGTTCACAAGCAAGGAGAATGAACACTCACCATGCAATGGACAAGCAAAAGCTCTCCAAAATTCCAAAGTCCAATTAAAAAATGATCAAAAGTGATTATCCTTCCTCATGACATCATTTTATTGACTTCATTATGCCTCCTAAGGTCTAATTTCCCTCCATGGGATTCCTCCAACTAATCTTAGTGGTTTAGTAACTCTTATGGCACTTGTCTTCTTATTCATGATCCAATTCTTTCCCATATTTGAATGGTTACCTATAAAACCCAAATTTGCCCTCCTGGTGAATATTTTTATCCCTGTCATGTCATATTTTTCATAGGTCTGGAATCAGGTCTTAATTTTTCATATCTGGCATAGAATCTTCCATTAGTAGTTGTTATAGAGTGCATGGAATCTCCTTTCAAGTGGTACACATTGTCTTCTTAGTATCATCCTCTTCCACGGGAGTTACTCTACTCTCCTAATTAGAATTCCTTGGCTCATTATAGGTCATGTGACACCACATCACCTTCCATTAATGTTACATTCTTCATGGGTTCGAATTTGGATGAAGGTCATGCCAAGTGTGTGGGTGAATCTAGTCACCCAAAGAATCCACAAGCTTCCAATTGTCTCCATGAACCAATTCCACCTTATTTTTTTAACATTTATTATTTATGTGAGACACTTTAATGTGAATATAGTAAACTAAGGACCTTTTGGGTCCTATATCTCCCTTATTACAAAATTTATGTCTCCACCTCAACCTAGGGAACTAGTAGGTTGGTGAAACATTATTTGCAAGTAGTCTTATTTGGATGGGACATGACACTTTTCCAATAATACAAATCTAGTCTCCACGGGTATAATCATTGGGTTTTGTAATAAAACTAAGATACTTTAAACCATGTTGTAGATCCATCAAATCATATTCAAATTGATACATAATCCAATCATCCATGTCTTGGTCTAAATTCATAAAAGAAATTGATGATTTATGAGTATTAGACTCCATCCCTATTGCCTCAAAAAATAATGATAATATAGATTTAATTTAGAAATATATCATTTGGAACCGTTAGTAAAAATCAAAATGTCATCAATAAACAATAAGTGGTAAATGGTTAAATTCCTCCTTATCTTGATCTCATTGAACACACTAGATGATTTAGCTGGTAAGAATGCTCTACTCATCCCCTCCATAACTAAAATAAAGAGCAATGGAGAAATTGGCCTTCCTTGCCTCAAACCCCTACTAGGTATAAAAAATGAAGAAGAAGACACATTAACTAAGATTAAAAATGAAACAATTTGAAAAAATGAACAAATCCAATTTCCCATATGAATATCAAAACCAACATGTAGAAGGCTCAGTCTTAGAAAAGTCTAGTTGAACCAATCATATGATTTGGATAAGTCCATATGAAGATGGTAAGTGTTCCATATTTGTAGAAAGGAACACTTCTTAGGATATGCCAATGGAATCATGGATTTATCTTCCTTCCAAAAAGGAAAATTGTTCATGTAAGATATTTTATGACAAAATTCCTCTAATCCTTTTTACAATGACCCTGGATGTCAATTTATAAATACAACTACATAGACAAATGGGCCTATAACCATCCAAGTTGGTCCCATTATCAACTAATTGAAGACCGGATGAATCCCCCCTCTAATCCTTGATTCTTCTACAACTAAAATTAAACCTGTCTCAAATAGATCCATAAATCTAGAGAACAATTCTATTAGCCAACCATCGAGCCCGAGACTCTTGTCTTTCTGCATGGAGGAAGCAAATTCTTTAAGTTATACAAGTGGAACTTCCTCTTATAAATCCATATTTTTCTCCTCATTAATGAAATATAGATATAGAGATTAAAGGTCTCATGATTTATATAATAGGGGTCGTACATCTTTCTTGAAAATAGAACTAAAATGATTCACCCTTGTTGAAGCCAATTTATTGGAGCTCGATAATAGTTCCCCTTATTCATTCTCAATATACCAAGGGTATTTATATTCCTCTAATGTCTCATGTAATTGTGGAAATATTTATTATTACCATCACCATGTTTGAGCCAAGTGACCCTACTCTTGATCCTCATGGAGGCCTCCTTTTCAAGGAGGATATTTCTTCTCCTACATTCAATATCAGGAATAGTCCTTTTTTTATCTATAGGATTGAAACCTTTGGGATTTAAGGTGTGAAATGAAGGTAGTTGATATTCAATACTACTTGGTTTAATACCTTGAGTATCACTTCTTTGTACTTCCCAGAACACAATGTGAGGCTTTATCGTTTTTAGATTGTTTAAGAACTGTAGAGTTGCTGAGTCAATACTGTTGGTTGAATATGGGACTGAGATAATTTTCACCATCTATACACAGACATCATATTCCATCTAGTTGGCATTAAATTTAAAAGGACCAAGAGACTTGGCAGGGGCCATTTTCACCTCCAAATATATGAGGAAGTGGTTTGATTCATCCCCTTTCCTGACCCATTGCATGATGCAAGGAGATAAATGAAAAATACTTTCATTAAAAAGAAACCTATCCATTCTCTTTACAATCCCATCAAAACCGGTGCACATATTTATCCAAGTGGATCTTAAACTGATAGGGGGGGTATCAAAAAAAGGAAGCACTACTAAATTTTTGGTGAAATACTCAGAAAGAGGATCTTTATGATCATTCTAACCCCACGTCTCAACTTCACCTGAGGAGATGTTTAGATCATGCCCTACAATAATTGTGTCTAAAGTCCATAGTTAAAGATATTCTCCCAATAATCCATCCTCTGAAGATGGGGGCCATAAAAAATTAAAACTATGAATGCATGTCTGAACTCCTTGGAGAAGAAAATAGTGCCCAATCCTATTAAAAAACACTTACTAGTGTACATAATATAAATTTTGAGCCAACTTGTAATGATGCCCCTCGATCTACCAATTACATCAAGAAACAAAATCCTAACTGGGTAGAAAAAGCCTCAAATCAAACAAAATGGTATCACCACATGAAAGAGTTTCTTGTAACCTCAATGCTTACAAGTGGTGTAAAGAGACCAATAATTTTAGGTACATCTTCTTGGAGGTCATTCTATCCCTCAACAATTAAGGGATAATAACAACATCAAGTAACCTTGTAGCAGGACATAGTTTCTATATGATCCCCCTTTAAGGTCTTATGTATACCTTCCCTAACATCCAACATTGCTTGTTGATCTATGGTAGTTGTCATAATGGATTTATGACCCTTTATCTTGGAAGCTCATGTTTTTGGTAGTTGACCAATTTATCTAATTTAATATGTAAAGGAATTTAGGTATTTTTTGTGATATTAGGTAATTTGTCCCCTAAATGTTTCTCATTTTTCTTTTCCGGGAAACATATTTGGGAGGGAAACTCCTGGGCGGTTCTCTCATTCCAAGGATGGTACTCAGGGTAAACCCTAGATTGTTCAGGCCACAAGGCCATGTTAACAACTCATGAATAGATTATGTATAGCTAATCAGCATTCAGGTCACTAAGAGGAAACATGTCAGAAGTGGGATTTGAACTCCGGTGGGGAGGGTAACAACCTTTTTTGGACACCACTTTTGTCCTATAATTTTGAAGATAGGGACATGTATCTAACAAAATGTCCAATGATTTCACATTCTGGTTTTGTGCTCATTTTTGCAAAGAAGGAAAAGAGATATCCAAGAAATCCTATCTTATCCCAAGTAAGATGTGTTTTTTAATCAACAACATAATTTTATAGGGCTTACAAATGAAGACCACGTGATGTGTTCCACTCTAGTTTGGGATGCATAACCATCCTTGGGGATTGAATTTTGTGTCATGATGTTCATTTAGCGAGGTCTACCATTAGATGTGTATCTTGTTGCCCCATTAAATATGTCACTTGAGGAATCATTGTATTCAAAAATTCATGTTCAATCCATTATTTGTTCTTGTTATAGTGGTGTTTCTTTGTCCTCATGAACCATGTACACCAAAATATCTTCTAGATTTCCTATATCTGTTGTGCAGTTGTTTACTTCTCCCTATACTGGTTGTAAGAACTAAGGTCCCATATTCTAAACCAAGGGGAAAATTGTCTTGTACTTATTAGTTGCTAGATGAGGCTTGACCAAATTGATGAGAGATAATGGATAGTGGGGTGAAGGTTGAGAGAATGTCGTTCTTTCTAACTAGGGGTGTTTCGGATTTGGGAATACTTGAGCCACAACCTTTAAGGGATCATATTTGACCTTTTCGATTGTTAATCTGAAATATATTTATCTTCTTTGACATGTTTTGATATGCTTTTAATGTGAGAATTTCTCATCATGCACAGGTGCACAATGTTAAATTTGGTAAATTTAAATTTGACATGTTTTTTAATCTGTGGAAAATTCTTATCATGCACAGCTTCACAGCTTCAAGGTGAAGCAGGCTTCACTACTATGCAGTGACAAACCCAGAGGTCATAGTCAGGTAAATTTCAATGTTATTCAATTCAAATTCAAGTATATATAAAAATAAATCTTCTTTTACACATCTAAATCTAAGATATTGTTGTGCCCAGGCGGTGGCTCTCAGCATGACAGACGTCTGTCTGAGGGGTCTACAGGGGATAGTGGAAAAACACAGAGGACACGTTTAGTGTCTTATTCTTCAGATATGCCATTTCCAAGTAGAGAAATTGTTTACATATACATTTTAACTAGAATTCTTGTCTAGCATGTTTTTTAATCTGGGGAAAATTCTTATCATGCACAGCTTCACAGCTTGAGGGTGAAGCAAGATTGGCTACTATGCAGCGATAGACCCAGAGGTCATCATCAGGTAAATTAATTGTTATTCAATTCATAGTCAAGTATATATAAAAAAAAAATCTTCTTTTACACATCTAAATCTAAGATCTTGTTGTGCCCAGGTGGTGTCTCTCACAATGACAAACGTCTATTTGAGGGGTCTACAAGGGCTGGTGGACAAACAAATAGGATGCCATTTCCATATAGATATTGTTTTCATAAATTCTGACTGGAATTGTTGTTTGGCATGTTTTTTAATATTTACAGCTTCAGCCTGAAGCAATTTTGGATACTATGCATCCACAGGACCTGAGGTCATCGTGAGGAAAATTGAAATGTTATTCATTTCATGTTGAAGTCTATATAAACATAGATATTCTTGTACACATCTTGATAACATCTTGTTGTGCACAGGTGGTGGCTCTCATCACGACAGACGTCTGTCTGATGGGTCTACAGGGGCTCGTGGACAAACACATAGGATGCCATTGCGAGGTAGATATTGTTTACGTACAATTTGACTAGAATTCTTATTTGACAAGTTTTTTAACATGTGGAGTATTCTTATCATGCACAGCTTCACAGCTTCAGGCTGAAGTAATCTTGGCTACTATGCAGCCACAATCCCTTAGGTCGTCGTTAGGTAAATTCAATTGTTGTTTAATTCATACTCAATTCTATATGAACATAAATAGTATTTTACTTGGTCTTTCTAATATCTTGTTACATGCACAGGTGGTGGCTCTGAGCATGACAGACGTATGTCTGAGGGGTCTACAAGGGCCAATGGAAAAACACATAGGACTCGCTTAGTGTCTGATTCCTCAGATATGCCATCACCAGGTAGAGGTTTTTTACATGTACATTCTGACTAGAAATCTTGTTTGATGATTTTTCTTGTTAACTCTCATGTGATTGCCAATTTTTAGTTTTGTATAGGGGCTTTTAGACATTCTGACAATAATGATGGGGCACAAGATGATGCATCAGGTATTTCTAATGAACACATTTTATTTAAATGTGTATAATTTTATTGAAAAATTATATATATATATATATATACACTTGAACGCGCATCTTCTTACAGGGTTTGTTGCTCCTGATCCTAATCCACCTCCCGAGACAAGGAGACATCGTCGGGTGCATCAATATGCTCAAAATGAAAGATATGATCCTCTTTACAGTCATCCTAGAGATGTTCTTGAGGAGACTCCTTGGGGAGACAACATCGCTATGCTGACTGTGGAAGAGATGAAGGAGCATTCCTTGAGATTGAAGGCATAACTTGAATCTTCAAATCTCTCTTTTGGTACTCAACAATGTCTCCAGATTGCTTTGCACAATCTAAATAGTTTGATCGAGACATATCTTGGGGTTTGACCATCAACCCATATTTTTCACGATATGATGTGTAGGAGGCGATTTTCAGTGATGAGTCACCACAAGTTTGAAGAAGTAAAGAAATTTGTCACAAAAGAAATGGTCTTTTCATGTTTTGACTTGCGGCCTAAAGACAAAAAATGTCTAAATATTGAAAGATTCAACGATCCACTGATTACACCACATATTTATTTGATGTTCTTGTGTGCATATGGGAAGTTCCCAAATAATGATGAGGTTCCTTAGTATTTTTTTAAGATGCTATTTGTAGAGTTCCGGTTTAACAAGGACCCAGACTATACAGATACAGGATCTAGTTTCTATGGTGCTAGCAAAGGCCGTAAATATGAACGACCTGATGCATGATGAGATGTTCATTATAGGCGTTCGATGCCTCGGTTAGTACAACCACATCCTAGAGTTGTAGCTTTACCAGAGGAGTTGGAAACATTATCCCAAATAGTAAGAGGGGTGAGGGAAGATATACGAGACTGTGTTGGGGCTGCATTGGTAGGGGTAGAAATCGGCCTACATAGTATTTCATCTGCATCTAGTATGGATGCAGGCCCATTTGATGATTATTTTGATGATTGATTGAAAAGTATGAGTCAATTAGAACTTGATCAGTATGCATCATACTGTAGAGACAATTATAAGCGAGCCATTGCTTGACAAAATGAAAACAGGGGCATGGTACATAAGTATGCTATAATATATGAAATTTATTATATGAAATCTAATGTTTTTAATATATGAAATTCATGAATGGTGACAACATTGAAGATACAAATTTGTTTGACCCAAAAGAAACAAAGGCTAGTGGCACAAATATAGATGTTGAGGAAATTCTAGTTTCACAATTTCCATCGGTGGCGTAGGTATGGATATTTATTTTTGTTAATATTTAATTAATTTTGGTATATTTTGTCCCCAAACTTTTATATATATATACATATATTGACTTTCATTTTTACTTTTCAGCCCACAGAAAACTAGGATCCAGTGGTGTTCTAGTCCAAAGGTTCAGATTGATCTACTCTAGTTGCAAATAAATAGTGCTCCACATTCATTGTATGTACTTTTCATTGTATTCAGCAGTTAGAAATTCGTTGTTTTCTTGTCCTTCACACTTGGTAGATTGGGAACACATATTCATTTAGTTAGTTGGTGATTTGACCTATTCCTAGTATTGCTTACTTATGGGGGTTTCACTCGTAGTCTTCTTCACTCAGGTGCTAGCATTGGATAATGTTTTGATCCCACACGTGTGGACACTTTGAGTTGGTATGCACTATTTTATGGCAGTTGGATGTTAGCATATTTTTTGGTCTTAGATGATAAAGCAACTCTCTCTTCCCTCCATCTAGATGGTTGGTGTGACAACATTATGGAGTTGAAGGCCTTCTTTCACACTTTAGACTTTCATCATGTCTTTAGAGAACACAATAAGAGGGAAGACAGTATATCCAAGGAAGTGCTCCCCATGGATGTGGGCTACTTTCCTTCACTGAAAATTATGAGGAAATAGCTATTGGGGAAGACAAGTTACAGCTCTTCTAGAGCAGAGCTTGTACCTCCTACTCTTCAACCTTTTGGTTGCTTTATTTTCGAGTATGGATGATTGAGTCTTTTAGCATCATATTGGATGTCTTAAGGATGAGACAGTTTCTCCTATGAGGGTATTGATATTAGGACACTTCACCGAGCACTTCCTTAGATATACTGAACTGGGCTCTTTATGTTTCCTCCATAGACATGTATGGATGATCTATCTTGTAAAAGTTGGTTGAGGACAAAAGGATCATACCATCCATTTGGATGTTCCCCTTATACAATGATGAAAAAAGTATATATTAAACTATGTACCTTGAGAGAGAGAAAATTATTTGGTCTTGTTGGTCCTAATTGAATTTTTGTCCACCGTTATGGTTCACTTTTCTCTTGTGGTTGTTGACTCATGGTCCTATTCTTACTTGGTCCTAGGTTATCCCACCGTGTTCTCAGCCTGTTATCTCACTGGGATCTCTACTATCGTCGGTTTCTCCAGAAGGGCTTATCTCCTCTGTGATCTGATTTTCTCCTCTTGCCTACGGGTTTATCTCTCGGGTTTTCCTCTGTGATTTCACTCCATGATTTTACCTCTGTGTCTTGTTCATTTCATGGGCTGAGTTTTACCTCTGTGAGTTTTTCATTCACGATCTGTGATTTGTTCATTCACGTTCTGAGTTTTACCTCTACAATTTATTCTTTCTTCATGGGCTGAGCTTAATCTCTGCATTTTCTTTATTTACGTCTCATCTTGTAAAGTGAGTCTCTACATCTTTCTCAGCCACTTACCTCGATTTTTCTCAATGTGAGTCTCTGTGTTTTTCTAAGTCGCTTACCTCATGATTTTCTCAACGTTAGTTCTTATGGGTTTTTCCTGTGTGCTGGGTTCTATCCCTGGAGTGACCATGAGGTTACTCTTCAAGTGTGGACTATGAGTTACTCAACATGACTGTCAGAGGGTATCAGTATGACTGAGTGTCTCTTGTGCTAAGTGACTGTGTGTCCTTAGCATGACTATTTTGGACATGACTGAATTACTCAAGCCTGTGCTTTTGATTGAAACCTCTCTTTCTGTTGACTAAGAGTCTAAGGTTAGTTTCAGTTTACTTTAACCCTCTCTCAAGGTACGTATATGGTTTACCCTGTTTGACTTGTCCTTTCGGTGACAAGATCAAACTCAAAATTATCTAAGTATAAGGTGGATTCAAATAATGGTTGTGATTCCTTAATGTTGTATCTCCTGCACTTTATTTATTCAATATTATACAAGAAATATGGTATGACATCTCAATGACCAACCTTAACACAGTGACTAGCAGAGCGTTAAAATTAATGCAGTGACCAGCAAAGCGTTAAGTTGAAAGAGATGAAAATTTGTAATTTTTTTGGGGGTTAGTGAACAAATATCTGTTAATCGAGGACTTTGTTTAATGATTTATCTTGTTAAATATTTTATTGTTTGCTATATTAAAATTGGAAATTATTATTTTGGCTGGTGAACTAGTCACTAATAATCCAGGACTTGCACTGTCCCAAGCCAAAGCAAAGATATATTTCTGATATATTTTTCATAGACAATTGCAAAATTTGTGAGGTAAGAGTTCTATCTATAATTTCATGCAGTGGAACTTGTTTTGAAATTGGAGGCAAACATAAATTTTGAGCATGGTTATGGTTATATAGCATGGTTAATGTCATGGTTATGTTATGTATCATTTTACAAGGTTATGTTATGTAGAATTTTTTAGCATGGTTATGGTTATGTAGAATGGTTAATGTCATGGTTATGTTATGTATCATTTTACAAGGTTGTTATGTTCATTTTCTTGTTGTTTTGATCATGGGACTAGATGGAAAATTCTCTTAGACCTTTGCAATTAATGATGTTTTGAATGATCTCTACCACAATAGAAAAATCAAAAAACACACAGGGGCAAATGCCAAAGTTTTGCATCCAAATTTTTTTCTAAGTAAAACCACGTGGGTTTCCATGCATTTCATAGATGGTACCCGATGTAAACATGTTGGTGCAGATTATGGCACCTGACCTGGTAGGGACATTGAGTGAGGAATGCAACAGAGGCAGCTATCCTGTGGAATTAACCATGATCCCTTCTGAAGCTCAAAGTGCTCAACCACTCGAGCTACCCTATAGGGCTAAAATTTTGCATCCAGTTTACTCCATTGTTCTTTTAGAATCAAAGTATATGCAACAAAACCAAAAAGTATGAGATGTTTTACCTTGGGTTTTCACACACCAAGATTCTTCAAGTGTATTGTTTTGCATTCCAGGCTAAAATTTTGCATCCAGTTTACTTTACTGTTCTTTTAGAGTCAAAGTATATGCAACAAAAGAAAAAATTCTGAGATTATGGTGAGTTTTGGAACATGTATCCCTAGAATGGTGAGATTGTTAGAGCATCTTGAAGACTAGGGTTAGGGTTTCATCCCTTGTATATTCGGAGATGAATATTTTGAGAAGAAACCCTAGGTTGTACTTGGTGAGAGAAGAAAAAGAGGAGACATCTTACCCAAAGGAGGAGATGTGTTTCCTTGGAGGACATTCTTGTGTGATGCATGCTTCTTGGATCTCCTTGTTCTAAGCAAGGGTTTTCATCATTTTCCCTAGCTAGGGTTTTCATCATAAGATTGTACTAGCCTTGTGATAAGGCTATGGTATGTGCATGAACTTCATCTTTATGGATATTTCATATTAATTAAGTTTCCAGTTGTCCAATACTTGTGTAAATTGTAGATTTAATTTTCAACCATCAATATTCTTCATGGTTTGTAATTTCTAGCACTATATGTCTTGCTGATTTGACATAAGTTAAGGGTGAATATGTTAAGTGACTTAACACCATAATCAAAGAATATAAGGGCAGATTTACTGTTGTTTTTACAGCTGTTGTAAGTATTTTCAGATCTGTTATATGCAGGGTAAGATTACCCGAGCACTGAAACTTAGTGGAATAGATTCGTATCTTTTCACTTGAATTGCATGGTGGATTGGGGTTGCTAGGAATTGAAATATAGTTTGTTGTTGCTGGAAGCTGTTTTGTTTATATTTCATATCAGTTGTAAGGCTAAAAATTCACAAGGTTAAGCTCCGGTAAACCTCTTGTTAAGAGATGAAATTTTTGTTTTGCATTAAAACTCTACAGTTCAGAAATTCCTACAATTTCTTTGTTTTATTTTTTATTTTTCAATAAGGGTAGTATTTGTGCATAAAGATGCTCTTCTAGGGCAGCAAACCTGTCTCTAATTTCAGTGTAAAATTCTTGTACGTTTTTCTGGGCAATGCTAGTTTCATGATTCATTATCTTAGTCCATAAAGGAAATAGAGGCTAATGGACCCTCACAGTGCATATTATGTTGAATTTTAACATGTGCATGATATTCTTAAAAATATGCAGACTGTAATAGAGATAGATCTTGAAACGTAAACAACAGAGACAAGTATAGTAGTCAACCAAGCATCACACAATTGAACACATGATTTTTCACAGGGAAACCGTTTAAGGACAAAACCCCCAAAGCATTAGTAATTCACCCTCCAAATGAGATGACTGATTTTGAACATTAAAGAAGAAAATTTGATCTCAGAATTATGAGATGAATGTTCATAAAATTATCCAAAAAAACATAAACCCTAGCAGGATTACAACTGTTTCCTCAGCTGCAATGTGTAATGTGATGTGCTGATTTTGCTGTGAATGGCACGTGACCTGTACCTACTACCCAAATCTTGTTAACTACTGCCCAAATCCTGTTAACTATTGCACGTGACCTGTAAGTGTTGTTGCTGCCAATTTATACCATCACTGAGGATTGTAGAAACCTTCTGCTGCTGCCTTATACTTCCAGCAAAGGTTGGAGCAGTGGTCTGCTACTACTCATGGCCTCCACCAAGGTTATGGCAATCTGTTGTTGTAGCCTTAGCCAAAAACCAACACTTAATTCCCAACTATCAACATAAGTACAATGGGGAATTTTTTCTTGGTGATGAGTCATGACTCTCACGGTGGATATTAGTCCTCCAACCCTCCACAAAAACGGGTAACTAAGTCCACAACCACTAGATATATGACCAAAAACCAACACTTACTTCCCAACTATCAACATAAGTACAATGGGGAAGCTGTTATTGGTGATGACTCACCACTGCCAGTTTTAGGATGTGGGGATGTTATCAACAATGCCAAGTTTGGAAAAGGCCTTCATGTTCCAAGAATAGGACCAAATTTACTTTCTATACATTTTTGGACTCACATCAGCAAAAAGGCAGAGTATTGACCAAATTGATGGGTTATTAAGGACATGAATGATGGTTTTAAAGTGGTTGCTTTCAGTTACTGTGATGGGTCCTATCGTTTGTATAAATTGAGGAAATATTTATTTCCTTCAAGATGAAGTTGCTAGTTGCTAATGTTGATGACACCAACAAATTGTGGCATCAATGGTTGGGTCATATCAACTTTGGAAACTTGCAACATATGAGCTGTTTAAGGATGGCACATGAGCTTCTGCATATTAAACTACATATGGGGTGTCTGTGAAAAATGTATGTTGGGGAAACACCATCATGAGTTCTTTCCTTAGGATTTAGGGGGAAAGTCTCTAAACCTCTTGAGCTGGTTTATAATGATATTTTCATGCCTATGACCACTTATTCTCTTGGTGGGGCTAGATGTATCCTTACCTTCATTGATGATTTCTCATACTTCCTTTGGGTATATATTATTCATTTCGAGGATGAAGTATTTAAGAAATTCAAGGAATTAAATCATTGTAAAAAATCACAGTGATCACAAGATAAAATCTATTAGGACTGTTGAAGGAGGAGAACATTTCGATGATGACTTTCATCCATTTTTGAATTCTCGTTGCATTGTTTGGCAAAAGCCAATCTCTTAACAAGATGGAATATCTCATTGAAGCAATAGAGCTATTATGGAAATGGCTTGTTGTATGTAGCATTCTCTTTAAATAGAGTTTATGTTATGGGGGAAGTAGTCTTCAATACCTATGATCGAGTTGTTGAATCCCTCTTTTTACAAGGCCATTTCTGCAGTGATGATATAGTGGCTTAGGCAATGAAGGCTTAGTATTTAATGAAGATTTATTTTAGTAAAATAGAAATTTAAAAGATTTGTTTAAATTTAATTATTTAAGATGGTTGGAGGTGAGTGACTAGTGCCAATAACCCTATTCAGAATGTGGAGTCTTGGGGCTTCTAGGAGGTCTATAAATTATGAATGGATGGGAGTAAATATGTTATGCATACATGCAAAAATTTACCTATGAATGCAATATTAGATGGCTAGAAATTAACAGTTTGTGTAGGATTTAACTAGGTTCTCTCTAACAAGGAGAGAGTTTATTTCAAGCTGAAATACACCATGCATTCTTTCAATGCTATGATATAACATCAATGTTTCCAACTTGAAGATAAATTAACAAAGAGAAGAATAGATAGAACCTCATTCACTCTCCTTCAATGATATAGCTGACCTAACATGAAGTCCTTATTGCAGCAGATTTAGTAGAAGATTTCAACAAAAAATAAACAAGATGAATATTATGACTAGCCACACATGTAGAAAAACTTTACTTCGCATAGCCTTCATAAGAAATTAAGTATAAGCCAAACAAAATAGTAGTTTATCCAATTCTCCAACAACCATTACAATGTGTGGGAGCCTCTCTTGTGTAGAGTTTGGGCTCAAAACCCTCGAACATAAAATAATAACATCCAAAAGCTAGATCCATGATCTCTTGTATGGAAACATAAAGAATGATATTCATCTAACAATATCTAATACAAGTCAAAAGGCCTAGAAATTCAAGATTGGGCTGATTATAAAGCACTATAGTTTGCACAATACAATACAAGATGTGTGAATTTCCATTAAGAATGACATGTTCACCTTCTTTGGTGGTGGCCATCACTGTTCAAATTGCTTCAAGTATTATTACCTGTATATCTGCTGTTGTGAGACTTTATCACTGTTCTTCAAAGTTTTTGCCCTCACTACCACTGGTTTATAATATTTAAGAACAACCTCTTCTAATTGCTGCTATGATATATCCCTGGGCAATGGTATATGATGGTAGGATATGTCACTGCCACTCAAATGTCCTCTAAATGCCATCACAACCTTCTTTGTTTGGCCTGGTACCCCCTTTTTCATGCCCATAGGCTTAAATTCATACCCACAAAGCTGAGCTTCTAGAGCTGACTGTCATCCTCTACTACTATTGACATTCTGCCTGTGTGTTTTTTGTATTTCTGATTTATTTCTGATTGTTTATTATTTCAGCAAAAACCAGTGATTGAGATAATCAAACTGAACTTTTTTGAGCTTTCTTTATATTTGTTTTCTCTTTTGAAGTTGTTTTTATTCCTTTCAGACGTTGCAATAGTTTAGGTTTGTCGAATTTTAGGTTTAGGGTCCTCTTGTTATGTATGCAGTGTTTACTTTGTTGACATTGTTTTACCATCTTAGTGTTTAGCACCTTTTCAGTGCCATATACTACTAACGATCATCTTTATGCAGCGTATTATCCATGTTTTTTGCACCATGTACAACAGATTATTACTATCTTTATTGTGGTTATTATCCAGAATGAGGGTTGCATTGCGGTATCCAGAATGACAGTTGCACTGGATCATATATGTAATTATTCATTTGTTGAATCTGAACAGTTACATTTGAATGGTAATCTGTATTTGTAAATTTGACCCTTTTTTAATAGCAAAATGATAAATGATCGTAATTAAAACGTTTTTATTTGTATCATGATGATTTTAGATGTATTTTTTTGGTATGGTTTTGACACATAATTCATGTAGAATTTTGAACCACTCCTTGTTTTATTTGAGAACATGGTTGCCAATAAAATTTAAGACAATACAGAAATGTAAATGCTATGATCAAAACTCATTTTCAAGGGATACAAATAATAAAACAAGGCAAATGTTACAAGCATTTAATGTCAATGAGTGTGTTCTTATTGTGTAGGCATAAAATATTTATGGTTGAATTATATGTAGATGATGAACTTTGTTGTTGGGTTAATTTTTTAAGCTTCCATATGAAGATAGACCTCCATATACTATGAGGGATAAGGTGAAAGGTATTTTTCCATCTTCATGCTCATGTTTCATTGAATGAAAAGGCCGTGTGGTGCACTTTCATATATGAAGAGATGAGTATGAAACTAATGCCAAGTTAGTGGAATTGTTTTAGAATCTTCATGACATAAATAATGGGGATAAGATCACCCTTGACACAATTGTGAAGCTAAAATTGTTGTATTTTATCACCATCACTATTCATGCAACATAATGTTCTTGTTTTTCATCACCCTATTTTCAAAGTTTTGAGAATGTGCATGTGTTATTTTTACAGCACACCAAAAAGACCAACATTCCAATATGTGCATGAATTATTTTTTCAGTGCACCAAAAATACCAACATACCAAGATAATCAATGCATCAAAATGTATCATGCTAAGTCATGTGTCCATATTATAAATAGTTGTAATTATTCAAAACTACTTTATTGTCTTTTTGAAACTCATATATAGGAATGTAAGATGAGTTTATGGTTGGCATGTATGAGCATGATGAAATAGATTAGAGTTAGGGTTTGAATATCTTCTTTAGTGCACATAATATAAGGAGATTGTATGAACCTATCTTATGCCTATGAAAAGGTTTCCATTGTAAAAATTTTGTGAATATTACATGGATGAATCTTGTTTGCAATTTAATCTTAATGGTGTGCATGGTTTATGATTATTATCTATTTTCATGAGCTGTATAAGTAAACATTTTTTGTAATTATTATCATTTTTGGGTGAGACCTTATCCTCATTTAAATATTGAAAATGCCATTGTCGATAGGTTATTATTGTTTTACTAGCTAAACTATGGTTTATTTTTAGAGCCAATAGTTGGTTCCATTCCTATAATAGAACACACTTTTCAAAAGGAACTAAAAATTTAAATGTCATGGAAACCCTTTAGACATGATAAATACAAAGAAAGGGAAATGATATTTTCAAATAAGGAAATGTAGTTCATTATAATTTATATCTAGCATGGTGGAAGAATAGGCTCATCAATACTATGAGTTGATCATCTATAATCAAGAACTATTGAAAAGAAAAATATACTATTGGTTTTAATGCTCGTAAAATAAGGTTACGACTATGGATTTTTCTATTGATATATCAGCACTTTGAGCACACCAAACTTAAAATCAAGAACTATTGAAAATATAAATACACTATTGGTTTTAATGGATTTTTCTATTGAATATATCAGCACTTTGAACACACAAAACTTAAGTAATTTTGAGGAACGTCTAAGAGGGAGGTTGCTAAAATTGATATCATTGTATTTAACCATTCTATTTGTAGAAACAAAATATTAATGAAAATGAAACCAGATGCAATGGAGGTGTAACCCTTAATGTTCTTTCATTTTGTTCTCAATCCAACTTATTTTCATTACATGTAAATTCCCTTCGTTTCTACATTACAAAAGGTTGTCTTCACATAAAGTTGAAAAGAATGTTTCAATATATTATACTCATTTTCTTTAAGTGTTTCCCTATATATGTGAACAATAAGAATGAGAAAATATTTTCTAAGTGTAGCAACCCAAAATTTAATATATTAATTATAAATAAAAACATAGGAAAATGTTGGATATAATATTATTGATTTCTTAACTTAAAATAAATATTTAATAAAGAA
Source organism: Pseudotsuga menziesii (assembly GCA_001517045.1). Classification (NCBI taxonomy): domain Eukaryota; kingdom Viridiplantae; phylum Streptophyta; class Pinopsida; order Pinales; family Pinaceae; genus Pseudotsuga; species Pseudotsuga menziesii. Next base: position 256,788 of record LPNX011093882.1, read on the forward strand.
TTAAATGTTTTATACCTAAATGAATTTTGTAATTTAAAAAAACTATAGACATTCACATTTCAATTTAGTGGTAGTTGAATTTCAGTTCAACTACCACTAACTTGAGGTTGAACTATATCTTCATTAGTTATCTTTAAATTAGTAATACAAAATCATGAGATTGTACCTTCTTATGCTTTAAAAATATGTAACAAGTTAGAAATAGAAATGTTGTTTCGTAATGTTCAAACTCAATATTTATATTTAAAGCCATTAAAACATCAGCAACATCAAGAACATATATATGAATCTAGCTTTATCAAAACCGATAATATATATTTAAATTAATATTGTTAGAAAGAACTTCTCTTAGTTTCTAGAATTATATATATATTCTCTACTGACGAGGCCAACCACATGAAGGTGGAAGCCCATTTGGCCCCTCCCACCCACCCACCCTAGAATCAAAGAACAAAAATTCGTCAACCTTGATGTGTTTTTTATTCATATGAAATTTGCCAGTGGCATATTATCAAGAATGGCATTATGATCTTCTATCAACAATTTCCATTGTCGATGCTTGGAATTTTTCCTACTCTTCACTACCTTCAACTGCAAATGAATGTATTGAGCACATATAACATCTGACTCGTAGTCTTGAAAAAGAATATGGTCTTTACATTTCCTTACTTCTGCAAAGAAATGTCCCATTATAACCATAGAACCCACACCATACGTATAATTTGACGGGTCTTTAAGTTCTTGCATCAAGATGCTTTTTGACCTAGTGCATATCAATAAATATTAATGCACTTTTTCTGGATTATCTACTGGTGCAATGACAGCAAATACATCACCTTCTATAACCAAATAAGAAACACGATCATAATCTTTGTCAATCACAAGTGATTCATTGTTGTGATATACATCGTTGATATTTCCAAATGGGGGAAATGGTGTCAATTCTTAGTGTCTCCATGGTTTCACAAATTTGTTAGTCTGGTTTTAACACTCATCCAAGGAATCTACATCATCAATACATGCAATACAAAAGCAAGAGTACTTCCATTTCTTGATTGCGTGTATATTTGTCATTTTCTTACTCCTAATGGAGTGTAAGCCCCTTGTTTTCGATATTGCAGTACAATTAAGTAGCATTGATCTGTCAACATCACCAATTGTAATATTACAGAAAAAACCTTCTCACATTACCCATCCTTTCATTGAATTCATGGCTCAAATTCTGTTTGCACCAATTAACAACATCGTTTGAATTTGCAAGGAAAGAAGCAAAGTGATTCATTTGATATATCCTGATTGCACATTTCACGCAAGCCCCAGCACCATCATGTTCTCCTTTTCCATGTCATGTTTCAAAAAATCTCCATGTGTGGCAAACATCCGTGTTTCTATGAATGAGAGACAACCATAAGAATGAGAGCCCTGATTTAAATTGACCAGCACAACCATCTGACCACACCCAATGTTCTTTAAAAGTGATCTTTCATCTTGATAATTCTTTATAAATCATACAAAACAATGTTGGACAAAACATGTATCATGTGTATGATCATCATTGATGTAGAAATGATACTCCTTAATCACTTCATGATTATTTTCATTGCTATCAAAACCATTGACATCAAGCTCTGCATGTCTATACATAATATAAACAAGTATAGATACCTGATATGAATGATAATACTCACTCTGTATCTCCTTTTGCAGAGTGAAAGTGTAATTTTCAGCAAAATCGACAATAGATAATATTGTTCCTTTTCCAAATACATCTAGTGATTGCTTGAATTGTCAGTCCTGCCATCGTGCTGAGTGAGAGTGCTTGATATATTTATATATTTGATCCCTAAACAAATTCATAAAATCTGTCAAAGAGATATCATTTTCAACTAAAATAATCTTTCTTCATGTTGATGTTGAATCTATAACAAGAGTATAATCAACATATTCATATCTCTTCCATTTCATAATGTGATTTGGTATTTGAGGATCGTTTGCATCAATGTGGTAGTTAGCATTAAAAAGGGCCAAATCAAAACATTCCTCACATTTTTTTATCCTCGACGCATTGTTTCTTATAGAATACTTGATCGTTCTCTCATGCACATAGTATTTTAGATACAAATTCACGAACACTCGTAGGAGGGGGGTTAATTGGCCAACACTACATGCCAAAATCTAGAAATGTCTCATAATATAAGTTGAATTCTACATGGTATCGACAACAACATGTGTCACAAACAATGATGGGCCTGACATACCATGGTTTAAGCTTCATAAATGTGCTAAGGGAAATCTTCACATCAACATTACTCTCCATAAAAGCTTTGAACATTTCCACTTGACTGATCTATGTTATGTGTTTGGAATGAGTTTCATAGTTTCCTTTCGATATACGACATCGCACAACATCATTTTCATTTCGTAAGACACGAGATTTTAAATGCCAAAAATCTTTCACCCTGTCTCTCACATTATCTGGAAGTCTATCTTGATAAGGTTTCCAACAGATAACACCCCAACATGCAACTTCATCATCCTCATCTAATTGAACCCTAACATTTTTATGCTTCCATAAACTTTTTCTTGATGTTTTTAACTTTCTTGCAGTGGTAGACAAAAAAGACTGTTTACAGTGTTTTTTTCCACAACCCCTATTAGAACATATTTACGAGCAACCATGTAATTATGAGATCATTTTTTTGCAAGCGATGCAAGTACCGACATCAAATTTTGTGATACAATCTCATTTTATTTAGCCTCTTCGACATTTTTAATGCCCAATAATGTCATTGCATTTCTTAGACATTTTTCGCTTTAACAACATATTTAACAATTGAGCTTGTTCTATGACAGAAATATCTTCAAAATATTCTTTGACTATATTTTTTACTGTATAACGAGTTGTATGATCAAGCATCAGAGGGAGTCATTTCTTCAATTTTACTTGAATCCATATTCTCCAAAAATGTATCATCAATGACGATATTGTTGCAGCTTCTAATTAATCTCTGTGAATTGGTAAGTGTGGTAGG
>LPNX011093882.1:259993-270060 GCA_001517045.1 Pseudotsuga menziesii
GCCTCCGCATTTCTTTCCATTGCTCTATTTTCTCTTAACTCTCTCGTATTTTCACGCTTTTTCTCTTTCCTTGCCTCTTCATTAGTTCTGGTGTGATCATTGTTTTTTCCACAATTCCTTCGATTTCCCATGTTGAAGGAATTAAAACCTAAAATCAGATGCATGAAAAGATATGAGAATTGAGAGTTAAATACATACATTGAAAAAAAGATAACAGCAAGACCCAACAAGATTAATATGCTAAGCACTATTGTACGAAAAAAATTATAGGTCTGCCAAAATAAGGTTTTGAACCAGAGAAAGTAAAATTACCTAGAAGTAGTCTCAAGAAAATGCTCGTCACATATATCATAGGTTAAAGTAAATTCCTGCGACATATGGTCAAGCTATACTCTATTGATATTTCTACCTAAACATGATCTCAATTTGTATTAAGCATGTCTGATGAAAAAATTATGGATCTACCAAAATAGGGATTCAGGATAAATTTTTGAGAAAGTCCTAAAAATGACTAAGTGTTGGAAAACCGCCTCAGGTGGCCTTGGTAAAATGCCCACCATACCTAATGGGTGAATGATAAAAATAATTTTAAACTACCATGCTCTATATTGTTAAGAAGGATATCTCTCCATAGTCTTAGTTTTCACAGAAGGTGTTTGATGACAAAATTAACAGCCTGCCAAAACAGAGGTTTAGGTTGCTTTTACACCAAAGTAGAAAATCTACCTAAGTGGCCTCAGGGAAATGCCCGCCATAGCTTGTGGGTTGAAGAAAATTATCGCACGATATGGTCATTGGGTAGATGGGTTTTTTGTCTACCTGACCACATCTTTAGATCGACTTGAAGGTTCCTGAGGAAGAAGTTATGGATCTGCCAAAATAGGGTTTCAAGATAAACTTTGCAGAAAGTCATGAAAATGACTAAGTGTTGGAAAACTGGCTCAGGTGGCCTTGATAAAATGCTTTCCATACTTAATGGTTGAATGATAAAAGTAATTTGAAACTACCATGCTCTAACTTGTCAAGAAGGATATCTCCCCATAGTCTTAGTTTTCACAAAAGGTGTTTGATGAAAAAAATAAGAGCCTGCCAAAATAGGGGTTAAAGAAAATACCTTGATAAAAAAAATTTGTGGCCTGAATAACTTGGATAATACGAAATCTCAGCAGATCTGCAAACTCTAATATGTGAACTCCCAGCTGCAATATGGATATAAAACTCTTGGCTGAAAACTTATCTTTGAACTATCGGCTGAAAAACGATCTGCGAACTCTCGGTGGAAAAAAACAGATTAAAACTTCTCGATTGAGAGATTGATAAAAACTATCTCGGACGAGAGCCTATTTATACACCTCTCAACCGATAAGTTTTTGAATCCCATCGAAATCATGGGAGTTTAATGCGTCGGCCCCTAAAATATTCTCGAAGCATTATGTGACAAAACTCTCGGCCGAGATGTATTTTATGTTTTCGCCCGAGAGTTTAAAACAAATTTCGGCTGAGAGATTTGCTTAAATATGGGTTAGATTTCGAGCGACACTAACTCTCACCCAAGACATTTTAAATCTCTCGTCCAAGATATTTTCTCGGCCAAGAGTTGTTAGTCAACATTTCCAACACCATTTCTGCAGTTTTCAAAAACGTCTCACTTTAGCAAGGTTGAAACACTGCAAAAAATGAGAATTACCTATCGGAGTTTATACTAGTAGATTCATCATTCAATCTTCTTTCTCATCATATTTTTTTTTTAATTTCATTTACGATTTTTATTTTTTACGATTTTTTTTCTAAACTTTATCATTAAAAAAACTAGTGACTTAAAAATCAATGACAATAAAAATTCAATATCGTCATGAAGACGAAGCCAAAAAAATTTTTAAAAATCACAAGGTTGTTCCTTGTAGTGTCCTCTTCAAAAGGGTTCTTTTATTTTTTTTTATAAGAGTCACATTTGAAAGAAAATGAGACGACAAAAACATGTGTCAATAAGGCACCGTTTTTGGTACATATGTTATTTCGATAAATAATAAAAATTAGTGTATAAGTCTAAAAATCCTAAACATATGGTCCATGCACAACTTCAATGAGTGTAGATTATGATTATACATTTCGTTTCCCTAAAACAAATAACTATCTCTAAGAAAAAAGGAGGCCACAAAGGTCACTCATTATTCATACTTAAAATTTTAAAGTATATGTCGTTGGTTCCCTCCAAATTTGCCCCACTATATATCAATAATTTTTTTTTTTATAAATATGAATACGTAGCTAATTCAAATCTCTAAAACATTTGTGTTTACTTCAAGGTGAAATTCCTAAGGAAGATATCAGTTTGAAGGGGTTGAAGTTGAAAAACATAAAATTTGCAATTTGTTTTGTCAAAAAACAAGCAAAAGTGTTTCCCAACTTCATGTTTTCACCCCGATGGCATCTATTGCACCAGAACAAAACCATTATATAGTCCATAGGTTGAACATATGATAAATTCCTTGTAGAAATATGCATATCCTATGATAAACCATCATAAAGAACAAACTCCACTAATATTCTTGCTACTGTCATTATACCTGTCTCAAGGTAACTGTAGTCAACTAAATGAAAAACCCCAAGAGTTGTACCAATCTTCTAAAATATTTCTAATGAGGAGAGCTCTAATAGAAGCCCTCATAGCTTGATCCATATGGGATGAAGATAAACCTTCTCTTTTATAGCATCGAAGAAGGGAGACCATCTCTTAAGGTTGAACGTAATAGCTTCCCAAAACCATACCCCAAGTATCATACAAGAAGCATCTTCATGTTTCCAAAAATCCCAAGTGGTAGTGACCCATATCCTTAAGGTAGAGATAGTCATACAACACTCGTCGAAATTCCCCACAAGATTTCTTTCAGTCATAGATAAAACCTCATACATACAAACATCTTCTCCCAAAGCTATGTTTAACTTCAAGGACTTCCATTTCACACACTTCTTATCCTTCCACCGTCTCAAATGATTGTGAGATGGGTTATTCGTTAGTTCTGCAACAAATAACTCATCTTCCTCACCCAAAACAATGTCAGTAACTCCTTGAAGAACATTCAACAATGTCCAAACAACAACATGAGAGACCAAAAGAGGAGGAATGAGAGAGAGTAATGATGATGAAACCCTCGAAGGTTCCTTAGAAGACAATAAGAAAGGTGGAGAAAATGAATAGTCCTGACGCAATAGATGAGCCAAGCAAGTTGCCTTGTCACCATTAGGAGCAATAAATGTCAAAGTGTTTGAACCCAAGGCTTGTCCCAATATACATGCCTTTGTCGAAACCCTCATCCATACAACACTACATAAACTTCAATTACTCCTCTATAAATTTCATAACCAAATCTATGTTCGAGAATGTGTCTCTTAGCTTCCATTACTCCTATATAAAGTCCATAATCAAATCTATTCATAAAAATTAAAAAAATACTCCTATATAAATTTCATAACCAAATCTATGTGGGAGAATGTGTCGCTTAGCTTCAATTACTCCTATATAAAGTCCATAATCAAATCTATTCATAAAAATTTAAGTATCATAAGTTACTGAATATACATCTATTTTATGCTAATACTAGCATACCCCCAAAACGGGGGAAATGAAACGCCAAGATGAATTGCTATATGTTGTGAAATGAGAGAAGGTGAAGAAAATGACAGTTCAGAGCGGTTAATAAGTCAATGAAGAGTTCAGAATACCTTCCAATTCTCATTTTTTGACTCCTCCTTACCTCTCCCACTAAAGGTTGCAAATCACCATCAATAAGAATAAGTAAAGTAGATTTCCCTGCTCTATTAGGCCTGATAATTACAACTCATGTTCCTATGTCAATACCCACATCAACATTACTAAGTCAGAAAACCTCTCTCCCGCGATAGTTGAAGTAACTTCAATAAGATAAAGAAAAGGTGGTGTGAGTTTAGTAGGTTCTGGGAAGTGAAACTCCACACTATAATCTCTCCATTGTTTTTTGCTTCTATAGGCTCTTCATCATTATCTATTGTTTTTCCATTCCCCTTACTCTTTTTTTCCGTTGATCCCTTCCCCTTTGGTCCTTGACTTTTTTTTGTTGAGCCCTACTTCCAGTACACTTAGCAGCTTTTAGTTGTTTCTCATATACCTAAAACATCTTATTGGTCTCCTTGCGTTTTTGCTCATATATGCTCTAAAAAGTGTCAAAATTACCTCTGTAGAAATGAGGTTTATCGTCATGGAAATGAATGCTATCAATTGAAACAAAGTTCAAGAAGTCACGATTGACACGAAAACAAGTGTTTTCTTCCACCTACCCAAATATTATTCTAGCCATAAAACGATTCTAAGATCCAGATGGTTAGTGGATTCATCCAATAAATAAAGACTCGACTGAACAAACAAAGATCTTTCGAAGGAGATCCTCATACGCCAACCTCCACTGAAAGATTTTGTGAGGAGTCCCTGCATAGATTTCGTGAACCCCAAACCAACCAAGATATTTTAATCTTGTTCCCCTACAGTATCAGATCCAAACACTTGTAGTTTCTCATAAAAATCATCAATCTTCAAGATGTACAATGGTTTATATGATTGTTGGGGTATAAAATAAGATGTACAATGGTTTATATGATTGATGGGGGGGGCTCGTTAGATGGGATCAATGAAATGTCCATTGTCAGTCTCCCATCCAACTTGGGATGTGTAAGGGGGGCTTCATGAGTCCACACAACCCTTACTCCTAACGTATCCACAAGGGAAATTGGCACTTGACAATGATGTAAATATGAAACACTTATGAAATATGAAATATGTGAAATAATCATGATAAGCTTATGTTTTTTTATGATGCATGAACCATGGTAGACAATGAGTGACTTAAACTATGCACTGAAGAACAATTAACAAATAACTTGTTCATGGTACTTAAATTGTGGCATCTTGTTATTCATTAATCACAAGTTAAGTGGTTGTACTAATTATACAGTAAAGTTAAAAATCATCTCATTAACATAAATCTTTTACATTAAAATAGATTTTATTTTTATTATTGATATATAGTTTGTTTACATTTTATCTTAACTCTTTTCACTTTGATCATATAATCAAGTTAAAAATTATTCTCATTAACATATTTAAAATTTTATATTAGCATGTATATAAATACTTTTACATAAATATATATTTTATTTTTATTAATTTTTAATTTTGATTTTCTTGCTTTATGTGTTGGAATAACTAAATTATATATATATTAAAACAAATATTTTTAAAAATTATATATATTATTGAAAAAAAAAAAAATATTATTCAAAATCAAGTCAACACAGATCTATTGCCTACGAATCAATTGTGTAGATGTGTAGCTGTAAACTTCTATTTTATCAATTGTGTATATGTGTAACTCTAAACTTCTATGTTATAAATTTTTATTTTTATTGAAAGATAATGTTGTTGTTTTGATGTTTTAAACGAATCAATTATGTATAGGTGTAACTATTGCCTACGAATCAATTATGTAGATGTGTAACTGTAAACTTCTTTGTTATATTTTTTATTTTGATTGAGTGAAAAATGTTGTTGTCCAACTGTTTTACAATGGTGATGTTTTTTCTCCACATTAAAAATAAGAATATCAAATTTATTTAACAAATTAAAAAATTAAATTAAATATCTTTGAAAATATTTTATTTTTGTGTTTATGTTAATTTATATTATCGTACCTCTATTATAATGGCAAACCAAAATGTATTGCGACAGCTAAACCGTCCGAGAGTGACAGATGTCGTTCTCCCAAATAAATCCAAATATAAAATATTTTGAAATCCATAATTAAAAAGCGAGCTTTCAGAACTCTGCGCTACATAAATAGTTCTATCCCATACAGTTTTCTCTGAAATGAATTGTTGGAAACATGATCGAAAGGCAGTCCCTTCGCCTCACAGGGTTTAGGGAGAGCTAGTATCTCCATGAGTCCAGATTTTGGTAACTCTATGAGTCCAGGTTTTGAATCTCCCTGTATATATTTCTTTTGTCATTTAAAATTTACTTTTCCTGCATGAATTTACATTTGGGAGGTCTCTAATGCCTAGCTAATTCTAATGAGATAATTATATTGGTATTTTGTATTGATGCGTAGGGTTTAAACACAGATGATGTTTTATCTGTTTTCCTCTCCGTGTGTTGATATTGATGGTGAGGGTAATAGAGTTTGTTTTCATTCCTCACAGTCCCTTCGCCTCGCAGGGTTTAGGACGAGCCGGTAACTCCATGAGTCCAGGTTTTGAATCTCCCTGTATCTTTCTTTGGACCTTTTTCCCATGAGTCTAGGTTTTCCTCTCTGTGTGTTAATATTGATGGTGAGGGTAATAGAGTTTGTTTTTATTCATTTTCCTGTCCATGTGTTGAGTAGCGTCAACTTCTTTAATTCCGTGCTTGGCTGCCCATGTGTTGCAATCCTATCAAAGACCGCAATTTAATCTTATTATAGATTGTAATTCTTTCCTGTGTGTCAATAAACTGCTTGTTGTTTGTTGTTGGTTGGAGGTTTGTTGGTTTCAAATTTGCTTCATGTAGCACATGTTCTATGGGGGATTACAGGTATGCAGGTTTGAGGTTTGACAAGAGTAAGAAGGGGAGCCTGAGTCTCCACTTATCATAGCAGAGTTGGGAGAATAGGATCATTCATTGTTCGTGAAGAGATCGTCCTTTGTATTTACATCCAGCAAGCCTGCCTATCCACAGGACCCGGTAGCTGATCCTTTCAACCTTGCATTACCATCCACAAGGAAGAATCTTCACCCACCGGGAAAAATATTCTCATTAACGTTTCCAACTCATTAATGTTTTGGTTATACATGGCACGTTTTCATTGGTTATCGAGAGACCGATGAAACTTGGAGAGAAACAACCCCCTAAAAATGCCTTTGGCATAATTAATGACATTATAATTATTAGGAAGTTGTGGTGAGAAGTAAAATAATTTTCAAATATAATAAAATGTTAATTTTTCAAACTTAATTTTTGTAATGCTTTGTTATTCATTATTTACATAAATATAAGTAAGTAACTCATCTTAAAAAACAAGAGCCAGGAGGTGGCAATGTCCCCAACATTGCATCCATGATGGTTTGCAATTGCCTATGGAAAAAACTAAAACTCAAAAAATAGATTAAATTTTGTTATAGACTACTTAAAACTCAATAAAAATAGAATAAATGTTGTTATAGCCTACTTAGGCATCCTTTTGAGGATGGTAGAGATTTGACTACTTAGAAGACTCTAGACTCGAGTTCTATTTCAATGGATCCAAAGTGAATATGAGCTTTACTAGCTTTGCCAGAACGACTACTAAATCTCAAATAGGCCATGAAAGACATAAAGACAAGCTTAAATACAAAGTGAGGATGAACCATTTTTTATTAGTTAGATGATAAATTGTTGATGCTTGTTGGGTGGTTAAGCTAATTCCTTTAGTATCAGAGTATCAAAGTATCAGAGTTGGAAACCAACTTCTCCTTCTAAAAGGGTACCCACCTCTCTCTTGGAGTTGCACATTTGGGCTTGAAAAGTAACTTATCCTCTAAAGGAAGGGTAGAAAGGCAAAATAAAGGAAATGAAAGTGAGGACACGACTCCATATTTGAATAATGCTAAGCCAATATAAGAAAAAGAAGAAAATGAAAGAAAGCAAAACCCTCCACATTGAAGGAAAACTCACCACCTACCCTTCAATCAAATAGAAAACTTTTAGTAAAGTAAGATAACAATTTCCATTATTACATATATCATAATAACCACTTATGTAAGTATACACCTATCTTAAAAAAACCTATTAATAAAAAATAATAACGTCTTGAGTTAAAATGAAAAATTCATTTCATGAAATAAACATTACATAGATTATTTTAATACACTTATCAAATATAAAAACCATATAGACTTTATGTAACAATTTTATACATATATATTTAAGAAAAGGAAACACACATGTATAATAAAAATATTAAAATTAAAAATGATTTTACCTCTTACTCAAATATACTATGATAAAAAAATTTATATTATGAAATTTCAAAATAAAATAAAAAAATATTCTAATATTTTTAGACATTGCAAAATATTTTATCCTTTCTTAAAATTTTGTTAAACATTTTACTATACCATTAAGTAATCAAAATTAACATAAAACTATAAAATTTTCAAAAAAAAATCGGTAGTTGTTTTCGATGCTTTTTTGGAATGAAAGAACCAATTCTATTTTGATTCTTTATTATCTTTTTCTTTATCTTCTAAACATTTATCTTCTCAAACCCTTGGTTTTCCTTTTCTACTTTTGTTATCATATTTATAATCGTATTGTTTATCTTTTTCTTTATCTTCCACACATAGATTTTTTTCCAAAGAAAAAAATCGTAAATAACTTTATTCACTTTTAGTAGATGGCCCTCATAGTCCATTATACAAATTACAACAAAAATGTTGTCAGTTACAATATTTGCCTCAAAAAGCACAAATCCACAATCCAAATCTAATGTTCATAGATCATCATATCATAAAGTTCACTAAATCCTTTCCAACAGATAGAAACAATAGTACATGAAATAAACTAAGTCTGATCATAGCAGACTTATATCATCACTCCTGATAAATCAGGTCAGATCAAAAAAATGTGATCAGTAGCAAAAATATCAGAGCAGAACTAGCATGCTGAAAAAGTCTCAGAAAAGTCTAAATGCTGATAAAAAAACAGCAGCTAAAAAAAGGTCAATTCCAGATCATCCAGAGATGAAAAACATAGTATTCCAAATTCATTCAGTACCAAATATAAGAGGCCAACCAGCCCGCAAATCAAGCTCTGAATAATGTTGCTAAAGATCACCAATTTCGAAGGCACCTCAATGTCAGCCATGGCATCATTTCTGGAAATTCATCAAGAACCAGCAATATGTCATATGACAGACAGCACTCTACATCTGCTTTAGAAAACCTGAAAAGTTTCTGTGGAATCTGCCTCATTTTGTTCAAATGTATGCCAAAAACCCTCATGAATGCTACCCCCTGCTTTTGCCAATAAATCAGCTTTGGAATTTCTTTCCCTATAAATGTGTTTGTAAGACACATGATCAAGACTGTCTGATAAATAATGAACTTCTTGAAGAATCAAGGCTAATTCAAGATTTTGTAACTTATACTTACCAGTTGCCCAATTAATAACAAGCTGGGAGTCCCCAAAAATTTGAATTTTGTCCAAATTATGCATCCTAGCCAGCCTAAGGAGAAGCTTAAGTGCACATAATTCTGCATAATTATTCGTGCCCAAACCTAAACCTGCTTTGAAGGATATATGATGCCTATCGGAAATGTACAGAATACCCCCAGCCCCACAGATCATTGGATCCCCTGCAGCAGATCCATCAAAATAACCCCACGCATATGACTGATCAATATCTTCTACAAGAATTGTTCTGATAGGAACCACAGGGATAGACTACGGTAAGTTCTTCAGCATGCTCAAACTATAACTTGAAATCTGAGCTGGAGATGATTCACATTCCTCAAAACAAGAACTATTCCTTGCTTTCCATATAAACCAAAGGACAATGATGGGTAGAGGTTTAATAAGGATTACATCTGATAACATACACCAGTTGTTAAAGCAATCAGAGATTGTGACTCCATTCCATAGATTATTAAGGGTCAAATGATCCTCAATAATAGACCAAACCGATTGCGTAAAAGGGCGTTCTACAGCAATATGGAAATTTGATTCGCAGCTCTGTTTGCAGAGATAACATCTACCAGGACCCTCTCTACCTCTCAAGCAGAGAACATCCCATGTCAATGCTTTACCAGTGAGGAGAAACCAACTAAAAATTTTTGTTTTTAGTGGACACTTCATCTTCCATAAAACCTTCCACCACCAGTTCAAATCCACTTCTCTGAAAATAAGTTCATTATATCCAATTTTGGATAATATTTGCCTGTTTTGGATAATTGCCAGATAAGATAGTCATCTTCAGTAGATAGTCTTACATGACTGGTTTTTAGAATGGCAATATATCCATTCC
>LPNX011093905.1:4196-74604 GCA_001517045.1 Pseudotsuga menziesii
GCAACCATCGCTTATCCGACGGTTTCTCTTTCTGAACGTTGCTTATCCGACGGCGACCCTTTCTCTCCGTCGCTTAAGCGACAGTTTTTTATGTCGCTAATTCGACGCTTACTTAGTCTCTCCGTCGTTTAAGCGACGCCTGTGGGTGCAAAAGTTTAAAAAAATTTCGTCATTGTCGCTTAATAAGTGTCGGATAACCGACGCGTTAAATTCAAGCGACGGTTACTTAAGTGTCGCTTAAGCGATGGTTACTTAAGTGTCGCGTAACCGACGACAAGTTTCCGATGCTTCAAAAAAAACCAAAGTGTCGTACATGCGACAGGGAAGTGTCGAAAATCCGACATGACGGCCGTCGGATTTTTGGTCAAAATGTAGTAGTGAAAGATAGAAAAGTTTATCATATCTTAGTTGTCAAATCGGTAATGAGGATAATAATCATCGGTTATTATTCACAAATGCGAATTGACTCATTACCATACTTCAAGGAAAACTATGTCACTTAAAACAAGAGCCACGTGATGGAAATGTCCCCAACATTGCCACATGCTTTTGTGAGAAGGAAAAATGTGATGCAATGCGAAGAGTAAGAAGGAACATTGTAAGAGCATTCAAGTGCATTAAACTATGAAAGCAAGGGAAATAAAATTATACCATTGGGAATTGACAAACATGCATCAACAGTGGAAATACAATGTTATTTGAAAAAACATGACAATGCATAATTGCAAAAGTTTAAATATTAGAGAATACTCGTTGGATATGTAAATGTAAATGCAACTTCTGCTTCCAAACACTTTGTTTTTGTTTTCGAGTTTTAAAATACCATAAAGATCATTCAAAAAAATATCTTATTACTATAATGATAAAGGTGAATATTAAAATTGTATATAGTTTGGAAAAATATGAGGTATAAATAATCTAAATTATCTTATTAGGATAATAATAAAGATGAAGTTGAAAATGACATTTTTATATAGTTTCACTTTATTCATGTATAAGTAATTTAAATTATCACATTTTCAACCTGTTATGGAGAGAAAATTCCTATGGCTTAGGGGTACCACAACAGATTGAATGACATCGGAAATCAATCCTTTTCAATATGCAAGAGCAATAAAGACATCTAACACTAAGGGAATGAATCGTACCTTATTCTGGATGGTTGATGTAGATCCCCGTTGAGCTTTTCCAATCATGCTTGTATTCTCAATTCGCTCTCAACAACAACAAACAAGACAAGCATGCTATGTATTCAAGTGTTAGGCCTACTCTAACATATATAATAAATTATGTATAAGCAAACAAATACATCCATGGATACAATATTCATATTTACACACATGTATAGGACAGGAAATGGATATTTCTATTAATAAAAATAGAGATACAATAGTGACAACCTATACCGACACTTCTTCGAACCCGAGAAACTGTCCTCCACCTGGACCTCCACCACTTCAATCCTCCATCTCTCAATGGCAATCTCACAAAGAAAAGGGAAGAGCAGCATTGTGTGCTCCAAAGGAACAAAGGGATGCAGACTCAAGAATAACAAGTGAGGAAACAATGGATTATAATTTCCTTGGTCTCAATTTTCTGCTCCTTCAATGTATCCAAGAGGCTCAATATATAACACTCCAAATAGGTAATGGAGGGTCGAGTCCGAGCGTTCTCAAGGCATATGGAAGGCCAAGAGACAAGATATTCAGACCCTTATGACGAAAACTCCAAAAATATTTGTCTTCATGCACATTCCTCGATGTACATGGGTTTTGGCTCAAAAGATGCGTATGCACGCGAGTATGGCTTTAAAAGTCACGTATAGGAATAAAAAGGTGTTTTCTGGAGATAATATTGGAACATCAAAGTATAATATGGGCAAAGGGGGTCCATAGAGTCTGTAGAGGGACAGGGAATGCCATAAATATGTGATCAACCAGGTGTGGTAAAATCGGCTATAACAGATGCCCCCTAATGTGTGAGGTCAGAGGGGTAACATTATGGCCGAAATACATTATATAATCCATCCCAGAAGTGGAGTAATGGAGACCCAGGTGGAAGAATCATCCACTTAACAGTACAATACAATGATCAATCTCTGCATATGACTGCAAATATACATATAGCAGTCCCGGATACATAAGAGTACAATGGCCATGAATAGGCATGATATACAAATGTCATGTGCGGTCATCGCCACGTACAATATATAATGGATCAAGATCTCCATAATGAATGAAGATATCTGATATACACTGGAATCTGGCCACGAGAGTTGAAATCTCATGAATATTGGCACGATCAAGGAGGTAGCATATGTGGAATACCACCAATCTTGGACGTCTTCTACGCAAACCGCTATGAGTACATGTCCTACTATGTGAATAGATGTGTCAAGGCCGAACATAGTAGTCCATCATCTGATTACTGGTCATTGATGTATATCGTTAACAGATGCTAGATCACCCGCCAATAATGATAATGGGAATCAAGGTACATAGTGCAATCTAACAAGTTTGAATAGATGTGTTGAGGTCAAACACTTGAAAGAATCCATCGATTAGGGGACATTGATGTATTCCCAAAACTGTCGATGGTGAGAGAACCTACCACTGATGATTGTAAGTCTCAGAGAACTCAAATGGACTCTAGACTCCTATTCTAGAATAAATGATCTGAAGTTGATGGAATGGAATCCGTTGGAAGGAGGGAATTAAGGAATCCCCCATCAACCAGCACGAGGTACTCAGCAACGTTGGACAATGTGGAAGAACTCAAAAGAACAAGATGTGCATGAACCTGTAACTATACTAGTAATGGCCGACATGCAAAGTCAAGATAACTGAGGAATGGCCGACTCAGGCTTCAACTTCCTTCAAACAAGAGCATAAGGAAAATGGTGATTGAAGGTAGGAAGCATGGACTATAGTTTCTTTGCTCTCAATTTTCTCCTCCTTCAATGTATCCAAGAGGCTCAATGTATCGCACTCCAAAGAGGTAATGGAGGTGTTGGGACCAGAAATGACCCCTTTTTTACCACACTTGATATACTATTTTTTCCTTGTCTTACTCTATTTTCATGCACCTAACAGATGTTTTTCCTTTAGTAAAGCCCTGATTCCTCATAGGTATAATTACTTATTGTTTTATCTTATTAATACTTATGATTGTATTAAACAGAGCTTTACCTCTTGAATTATGCTAATAAGTTGGACTTTATGAAGATTGTTCAAAGCATGAAGGATACAGGTGCATTAGGTCAAGCGGATTCTAGAAGAGACGGACATCTATTGCCAGCTGTGCCCATGGACTCTATCTTTGCAAGTGAAATGTAGTCAAAGATCCTCATCCTACACAAGCTGAAACAAACTCGGCTCAGCGACGCGCCATTATTCAATGGTCGCTACAAATGACGAAGTAATTCTTGATTTGGTTTTGTTATTTCATTATCGGCTCATGCAACAAACTTCCTATATTCTTTGCTATTGTTTCACCATAGCTATAACAACGCATTGTAATAGGGCATCCTGAAGATTGTAGATCTTCATGGCTACCCGATATTAGTGGGTATAAGTTATGAAGATTAATCTATAAATATTAGGGAGTATCCAAAGCCAAGGGTTGGAAAATAATTGATCGTATTGTATAAGCTGTGTCAGAGACTGTACTTTCATTCGATCATCTAATACAAGGAGCAGGATTCTTCTGATTTCTGTGTTTTAACTTGTACTAGTTTTCAGCGTCTCTGTTCGAAAGCTGGGCCCACCTTCCCACAAAGATTGCCGAGTTAATTAGGTATTTATCTTCTTTGTCACGTGGTGTGGATGTTACAGTAGATGCATTCTTTTATAATAGCTGCAACAATAATGATTCATTGTGTGTTTCCTCAATTGATCAGTAATCGCATTTCCTGTAAGTTGTAGCAGAGTGGTGTGACAGTCGACTATGTAGACTAATTTTCCTTATGCACTTGTGTGGTAGCTGTAACAACCAAGCTCATCCCTAGTTTCTTTCAATTGCTGTCTTTCTTGAGTTTTGCTAATTTAGTCCATTCACAGTTATAATTGTTGAGTTTAATTTCTGCATTTATGATTTCTAGATCAAGTTGGATTGAGATAGTTATAGTGGATCTTCAAATGGTCTGGTAAATTAGGATTGAAGTTTCTGCAAAAGTAAATCTAGATGTTTATTTTCTGAATCTTTTATTTCTAGATCAAAGTTGTAAGAAGGTATTCATGATTCTGCATTCTTAGGAAGGTAAATTAGATTTAGTCAATCATGGGAAGAGTTGGGCTGAACATACAGGTAGGATAGTTTATTCAACAACATTAGATACTTAGTGTTTAAGCACAGACAATGTAAAATTATCTTTGCAACAAAAAGACTTTCCTGGGTTGACAGTTTATATTGAACATATTGTATGTTGGCTTTAATTAACTTGCATATAGAGTGCTCAACAGGAGGGTCGAGTCCTAGCATTCTCAAGGCATATGGAAGGCCAAGAGACAAGATATTCGGACCCCTATGAGGAAAACTCCAAAAATATTTGTCTTCATGCATATTTCCCGATGTATGCGGGTTTTGGCTCAAAATCTGCATATGCACGCGAGTATGGCTTTAAAAGTCGCGTATAGGCATAACCATGTATTTTTGGGGGATAATCTTGGAACATCAAAGTATAATATGGGCCCAAGGGGGTCCATAGAGTTTGCAGAGGGACAGGGAAGGCCATAAATATGTGATCAACTAGGTGTGGTAAAATCAACTATAATAGTTTCACCATAACCAAGCATAATGATAAATTGAATATACATGGCATGTAGATATTATTATATTATAGCTTTAAACTATTATTATATTATAGCTTTAATCTAATTTATATTATAGCTTTAAATCAAATAGTACGATGTGACCATGGAAATGTTGTTCATCTTAGAAACGTTTGTCATCATAGTATCTAGGTTATCCCTGAAGTATTCCTATAGCTCTTTTGAAGACTATGATAATGATTTGCTCGAAACACAATGCTACATTTTTAAAGATGATACACTCCGTAACATTGGGCAGTAGGTTATCATTTTTCTTCTAATGGATTATCACGTCATTCCAAATGCATTGAAATTAGATTTATATGACAAGAAAAAACTAACATGTAAAAGTTAGTTCTTATCATAGAAGTGAGTCATGACTCATTAAAGAGCGAGGGGTTTGCCATGGTAGTCATCATTGGTTCATCTTTGGCAGAGTCTTCTTACTCCCTTATGGAGATGCAATTTTCTGGAAAACTAAGTTTTATTTAGCCTATGCCATAGATAAAATGATGAACAAGCTGTTTGACTTTATAGAGTGGTGGAATGACATTAACTTTTTCAACTAATATTTTCTCTATTATTTTGCTTTTATATAATTAGAAAACTATCTAGAATCAAATGGTCAAAACAACAAGTTTGTTTGCCTATAACATTTTAGAGGTGAAGAGTTATATTTTCCATATCACTTATTCACTTTTTGATGAATTCATCGTATTTAAATTAAAAAAAAAAAAAACATTTTAAATGTTTTGAAATTGTCAAAATTGTTATAAGTATCCATCTTTTTTTAAATGATTTTTTTTGTCTTATTTCGTTAAAAATCAAATAAGAAACTATGTATATGTGATATTGATTATTTAATTTAATTTTGTAAATCATTATAAAAACATTTTAAAACATTTTAAAGTAAAAGTTTGAATGTTTTGTCTCAAGTTATAAAATGAATTATATTTTAAAATGAAAATAATTTTTCTTTAAATTAATTAAAAAATATAATGTTGATTGAAAATATGGTTAATTAAAATATTTGTATTTCATTTAATTATATAATATTGATTATTTAATTTAATTTTGTAAATCATTATTAAAAAAAAATAAAGTAAAAGCCTGAATGTTTTGTTTCATGTTATAAAATGAATTCTATTTTAAAATGAAAAGAAACTTTCTTTAAATTAATCAAAAAATTTAATGTTGATTGAAAATATGGTTAGTTAAAATATTTGTATTTCATTTAATTATTTCAAGTTTGATATTGAATGAAACAATTTTATTTAAATAAATTTAAACAAGTGAACATAGAACTAGAAACTTAAAACTGAATTGAAAAATGTGGTAACCTCACATCCAAATGAAAATTGAATTGAAAAATATGGTGATCATCTCCAAATGAGAGTGTGAATGCTCTTCCATTACCCTTCCAAGACTGGCGTGTTTTTGTTTGATAACCCATGGCATGCTTTTTACCATTAACATGTATGCATATGATGTTGATTTAAACATATGTATATATCTTTATTCATTGTTGTAGCATGGGCATGCCTTATTAAACCTGGGAGTGCATATGCACAGTTTGTCATATTGCGTTTTGTTCTCACTGTTAAGCATGGAGAGAGGCAAGATGAATAATGTGTGAATGTGAAAGGTAAGATTTTTTTATGTATATAACTTTATTCAAACATCAACTTATGTTAGCATGACACTAACAATGTCACTTAAAGATAACAATTTATGTTATATATNTATGAGGTCTACCTATAAGAGTCATTTTATGAGATCCACCACTTTGATGGGTTCAAATACATACCAAGTAAGTATTAAATAGTAGCCTCTGGAAATTTGATAATCTCGAAGCTATTATCCACTATTTGATCTTGGATAATCTTGAATCTTTATTTCATTACTCGGTCTTGGAACTTACAAACTGTAATTACAATACATTAAAAAAATTGATAAAACACATTACATATAAATTAGTTAAAACAAGAAGATACAAATTCACACAACAAAATATTGTTATTTTCTTGGGTTTTTGCATGAGTATTAGGATATCCATATTCATATATGTGTACCAAACTCCAATCTTGTGACAGAAATAGAAGATGCTTAGAGTTCAATAGCCAAAATTGTAATTTCAAAATTATAGTCGACAAAAACCAGTCATCAATTTTTTTTAAACTTAACAAGAGAGAATCCTACTATCCCTAATCCTGATCACAACGTGCATGTGAGCACTATACTCTGGTATTATTGTAAGTATCCATTCCATCAACACCTTTTGTCAGTAGTAATATGCATGCTTTTTAATTGCATGGCATGTATGCTCCAGGTCGACTTGTTAACATCTAGAATTTACATGGGAGTAATTAGGATGAAAGAGTTTGTCACAAGATGAAATATTTGGCCATGAGGCATATAAATATTATAAATCATTCATAATTTCTCTACCAAAAATATTTTGTTCCCTTCACCTGGAATTTCATGAGAAGTGGTTCAATTTCCCTCACAAAGCTATGATCCACAGTTTAGGGCTCAATTTCCTTTTTAGAGAATTTTGAGCCACTACTAGTTAGCGATGGAATTTTTGAGCCACTATCATATCTGAACCCCCAACTTACATTATCCTAGACGTAGGAAACAACTGTGAATCCTAAGAGAAAGCCAACGCTGAGCCAAAAAACCAATGATTAAAGAAGGAAATCTTCTTAACCATCTCACTTTTATTTTCCTAGTTGAACTGGTCTGCACCAAATGATTCTAGATGGGGTTTGTGGCCACCAACCCCAAAGGATACTAACTACAAAGCACATAAATAAATGCCAATATTTTCTTTCAAAACTGGGAGAGTCTTTGAAAGGGTCAGTAAAACTAGTCCCTGAAAGGAATATTTAATCAAACATCAAATATAGTACATCGTAATAGAGATCATATTATGCAATATATATAGAATTTTCAAGGTAAATGACTATGCGATTTATTGAATTTTAATGGTAACCGAATCTAAAGAAAAATTCAACAAGTAAATATGTGATGAAAGAAAAAGATTGAAGATGAAAAAATTATTAGGATTATTATAATCCTTTCTTGTCCATTTATAGTCTATTGATCATTTTGTCTAGCATAGGGAGACATATTTACAGTACTGGAGTATTGAAAACACATTAGAGGTTAACTGACACTTACTGCATGTTCATGCATGTGTTTAAGTACCTCTGAGACCATTCGCTACATTTTAGGAGCCACTCTAAGTGCCACCAGCAGCCTCCATCAGTTGGTTGTGACAGGTAACCAATTATGATGATTCTATCTTCAGTTACATTCAGTTAGATCACTCTCACTTAGTATAGCACCAGTTATGCATGGTTTCATGGGGAAGTGGTGCATTTTTCTACCTACCTTGTCAGTTTAACTGGTTTAACTAGATTAACTAATTTTCAAACTGATTTAGTTATCTAGAGTTAGACTAGTGGCTCCCATGCAGTGATTTATACACTCCTAGTTAGCCAGTCAATTAGGTTTAGTTGGTAGATTCGAATCTTATCCACATGATTCAAATACTACTTATTTCAACACCATTATATACTGCTAGAAATTAATGAAGATTAATGTTGTAATTTGCTGATAAATTCTTATCAGTTTTCTCTTAAACTTGAGGGGAGGACCACCTTGTAACTGATCTAATTGGAAACTAAGACTAAGGAGCTCATTGAGTTGACATTAAAATGGGATCCAATAGACGATGGCAAATTATATTTTAATTCATTTAGAAAAATATCATTTTTATCTCTATCAAAGATCAAGTTTTTTTGGTTAATATGAGGATTATCCTCTATGGGATCTCTATGCATGAAAAAATTGAGAGTTACAATTAAAGGTCTATCATTTTAGTCAGGCTCGTGGTCATTTAAGATGTCAAAATTTATTATTTCATTGTATAAAAGGGATATAAAAAATAACATAGTCTACCACACTACTACCAAACCCATGGATATAGGTCATCTGGCTAGAATTGGGCCACTTCTTTAGACCGTTACAAATTATGAGATCTTGAGCACTACAGAGCTTGACTAGCTCAGACCCAAACAAATTTTCCCCTAGATCTTCAGAGCTTCTTTTGTACCTACCAGCGAAAGTAAGGTCTTCGTCTAACTAAAGAGGATTAGGGTTGGAATGATTGCTTAGAAGAATAGCTTGGTTGCTTGAAGTTCGAGAATTAAAGTCACCCATTAAGAGGATATTACCTTCATTTCTTAGGATAGAAATATCATTCTCTAAACCATTGTAAGCACAATTTTTATCTAAATTGTTTTTCTTATAGAAGTTAGAATTAATAGGGGAAAAATAACAGATTGCTATGTAGGTTTTTTATCATTAATGTCAGTAATATCTATCCAAATATATTGGTTGTAAGGGTTTTTTTTATAAAGCCTATCATGGGGGGAGGTGTTCTTCCTAATGTAACAAGCTATACCCCCAATGCCTCTACGGTAGGATCACTTGTTCAAGATTGACCATAGTACAAAGCCATCTATGTTAGGGACCTTAGATTCTTCATGCTCTCAAGTTTCAACTAACAATATAATATCAACTTCATTCGAGATCCAACTTAGCTTGGGACCTTTGTTCCATGGAAAGCCCTGACAGTTCCAAGAAAGAATCCAGAGCATGTTGAATTTCTATTCATTACTATCTTTTTGGTTTCTATCTTGAATAACGACTTTTCTATTTCTGATTATTGCCCATTTTCCTTCCTTCCTAGCTTCTTTTACCTTTTGAACCTCCTTTCTTAATTATGCTTGATATTCTAAAATGAGATCTTCATTTATAAATATTCTCGTTCCTTTTAGACTTGAGGTTTTACTAAGTATGTCATACTTATGGTTAGAAGAGCTCACCTTTATCCAGATCAGCCTTCCTTTATTCTCAGTTAATTTCCGCAACCTTGTTGCTTCTGTGAGACATGTTGTTTCAATTTGTAATCTATTATGTAATTATGTTTGGACTATGGATAATGTATCATCATCTACCTCCTCTTTCAAACAAAAAATCATAAGGTTTAAGGCCCTTTTGTTATGCTCATGATCTAATTCTATCAATTTTTTTCATTTCCTCTTTAATGGGTTTGATATCTAATTTACCTACCACACTATTTAGGGTGAGATTGTTATTAACTTTTTCTTCTAGTTCTTTAATCATGTCCCTCATTTGAATGCTTTCTAAACTATCAACATCTCCTTGTTGGGATGTTTGGTTCGTATCTTGGATTTGTTTTTCTATTACCTGCAATCTAATCTCCATTGCCTCTATTTTATTCTCCAATAGTTTTATTTTATTTTCTATTTATTTTTGCATCCTGTCTTCAAGAGATGTAAATTTATTTTTCAGCATGGCTTCTAAGTTTGTTTGTAGCTTAACTTCTCTTTCTTCTTTACGTTTCTCTAATGACTCTATATACTCATAAATGCTCTGTAGAGTAATTGTGCTAGGTCTACCTTTGACTCTATATACTCATAAAGGCTCTATAGAGTGATTGTGCTTTGTAGAAGAACGAAGTCGCGCACAAGACCTACCCTATATTGTGCCCCACCTTACAATTTCTAACTTGACTGCTTGACTTATAGAGAGTAGTACTGCATGCCTTAACTTTGAGAGTTAACGAGCTTTCTTACTTGGGTTGGCCAACACTTCAAACCTCGACTAGGAAACTTGACTATGTTGCCTATTTATTTTACCTTATACTCTTACCATCCACCTAAATCACTAGACCTGGTCTCCCTTACTACGAAATTCATGAAAGCGCTTAGAACAAACAACTACTTACCTTTCATATCTTACTCCCCTGATTCTGGATGACATGGCTAGATGGATGGTCGAGTAGTTGAGGACTTGTCCATGCTCCTGCGGGATGGTTGATTGGCCGATAACTACTCCCTTTTCTCCCTCGATTGCGGGATGGTTCATTAGTTGAGGATTGCTTCCCTTACTACTCCAATTTTGGCCAATTCTGGATGACACGACATGGCACTTAGATCACTCATATGAACTTTATCATCCTACTTGATGAATGAATGTTTGTACGACCTATCGTGGCAAGTAACTGTCCTCTTGAGGAACTAGTGCCTGCCAGAACTTCAGACATTGAATTGGGTAGGGGTAGGTAGACACTTAGGACATTGCTATTTTACTTTATAAAGCCTACTTTATTAATGAAGTGAGTAACCACCTGCAATTAGGAGTTGGATTGTCAGAACTGCCTGAATTTGTAACCCAGAACTAATTAGATTAGATCAGGTGGGTTGGTTGGTTATCCCATAAGAGAAGAAAGACCTTGCTTACTGCCTACCTAAATTACATTCATTATTGCTCCCATTTCGTCGATCACGGATTCGACCTTGATTGACCACAACCTTTCCTGACTTTATTGACCTTGCTTTACCTTTATCTTCTTGATGGATGACCTTATTTCATGAGTTCCAATGGGCCCAGGTGTGCTAGCTGATACATTCGTTCATTCCTGCTGCTGTGAGTTATGTTTCCGGTGATTTATGTGTGTGTTTTCCTTTCTTTTTTCGTGCTAGTGTACTTCAGTACTGAAAGCACATTCGTTCATCGTGGAAAATTCCCTAATAAAAAATGGTGTATCAAGTTGGGTAGGAATAAATAATTTATGTACACTAAAGGCCAATACATATATGTTTACCTTTAAATTAACTATCTTCGATCCGTTCCATAACCACATGATTTCTTCGAACCATTAACTTTATAACATTTTTTTTTGACATATACTTGGTTCAATAAACCAAAATTTTGAGAAATCCCTTGTCAAAGGTAAGATAATCCGACTAAGATTGGAGCTCCTTGTCAAATTTGAACTCTTCGGAAAACTCCTACCCCAATACCTTATGCATCTAGGTAACACCTTGTAAACGCGGTCCTCCATAATGCCATCATGGGCCCATGGTAATGTGTGTCTATATCTTGGTGTAACTTTAATAAATTTAATATACGTTGATCACAAGAAGTAGTTTATAATTTTTTTTACTTTGAGAATTTTTTCGATTTTAAAATTGTTTTTATTTTTAAATTTAAGTGATCAAAATATTTTTTGACATGATAATGTACTTTATTTTTTAAAATCATATAACACGTGGCTAAAATCATATTGCTCTTTTTAAAATTCATGTAAAGTGGCATGACTTTCAATCAAACAGTGGATTATGTTATGTACTAATGGCAAAAATGTAATAATAAGAAATTTGTGTACTATCATATATTTATTCATTTGAATTTAAGTAAGATATGCTCTCTATGGTTATCTCAGGGATTCTAAAGCAGTTATTGATTGGAAAAAAGATGAATATTTGTCAGCACTGGGCTAGACAGACAAAATATTTTATTCATAACTTTGATCAGATTTCTTTTAGCCATATTTATAGAGAACTGAATTCGGAGGCGAATGGTTTATCCAAGCTCGCTCTAAAGGAAAACATGGAGACCATTTCATGGGAGCTGATCCTGGAGGGATCTAGCATTGATCACGGTGTATTGAGAATTGTTTAATACCTGGTCATTAGTGGTCATTTTGGTTTTAAGTTTTTGTGAAAATATTTTATTGTATGAAAAGATTTGGAACTACGTGGGGACTCATCGGTTGGAGATCTAAGTATATGGTTTTTTAAGTGCTGAAATAGAGATAATTATATGAACAGAATTCAAGAGATGATGTAATTATGACACAACTTTCAATTTATATAAAGTTGTCTTTTTGGTGTGAAAAAAAAAAGGTAAGATTCCGCTTAGTGTTAATTAGTTTCTTTTGTTTAATGAAAAATAATCTTTTGAATTTCCACAAAACATTGTGCATGGCTTTAATTAATTTCCTTTGTTTTATGAATAAAAAAATATTTTTTTATATTTAATAGGTAGATACGTTTTTTTTCTTTTCCAATACTTCGTCGTCCAAAAGTGTAGTCTAAAAATTCAACGATTTGGGTTAGAATAAGTGTATTTTTCATGCATAATTTTGATAAATTTAATTGGAATTTTTGAAAATCTAAGTTACAGTTGTCAAGTTCTAGAATTTTAGATACCCAAAGGTTTTGAGGGTGTTGAATTCATTTTTACCATCAAAATTACAATTATAACACAATTACATTCACATTTTACAAAATAAGATAAAAATTGGTTGTACCCAAATGGTCTTTTAAACCTCTCCTTCCAAAACGATTGGATTTAGAATAAGATAATTGTGACGTGGACACAATCCTTCCAGTGTAGACCAGGAACACCATTTTTTCTCATAGAAAAATGAAGACATAATATGCCATTGAGAAAGATTATTTCTTTAACTTCTAGTACAAATAAGGATACATGGGTAGCGAACCTGAATAAACCAGCAACGTCGTTTGCGTTGTTGTCTTGCTTGAGAGAAGTCCCTAACCAGCAGTGTCATTTGCGTTGGTGTCTTGCTTGCATCAATGCGTTGCCAATAGTCTGCAGGATTTTCTATGCCCTGCTCTTCATGGGTAAATGTTGAAACTTGGATCATTAATAACTTAATGTTGAAAATGGAAATTTAAATAGTTTTTGTTGTCCCCAAGGTCTGCACCTTGACTGCTAAAGGGAAAAACTAGGGCACTTTGGATAAATGAGATTTTAAGGTTGGTTTAAATTTTAAAGTGAAAGAGAAGATTTAAATTAGCCCAGAATAGAAATTTTGAACAAGTATTTCAATGGTTTCTCAAAGGGTATATTGTAAATCTATAGGCACATTTCATTGGTTTAAATAAGTCATAAATAATGACATAAAACAAAGGAAGTGGTAAACATATTACATCACAAACAATAATATAAACATCTACAGGTAGAAATATCAAACACAACTCACTGGATATAGGCAATAAACAAAATTGTTTTGTCATTAGATATGTGAACATACAATTAACAATATAATGTCTTGTTATTAGTTCTACAAACAGTGAAACATATAATGTCATGCAAAGCACTCTGCACTCAATATTTAGATTGAAAACAAAGAAAATGAAAACTATATCAAACCAGTAAAACATTGATGTGAGATTCAAATCTCTCACTTGATTCAAAAAACAAAATACTCTGTTGTTACAAAAGTCATTGAGCTACATGCTTTTAACTATGCCATCAACCCTGCTTCCTTCCAAGAGGAAGATCCAATCCCCCTGTTCAACTCCTCTCCATCTCTATATATACATGAGATGTGTAAAACAACCTCAAAACAACCTTCATAATCACATACAATTTGTTTGCAAGTTGGAATTTGACTTCCTACAATTTTGGGTGTGACAAGTCATTTGGTAGAACTATTTCAGAACTACATATATCTCTCATTCTGTTTTGAAATTTGAGAAACCCACGAGAAACCGCATCCATTTTAGCTAATTGAGGTTATTCTAAAAGTGGGGTTTTAATTGTTTTTTTATAATTCATCACTGTTAGGAATTCAATCCCAAAATTACCTAGAAAATGACAAGAATTGTAATCATGTCTTTAACTTGTAAGTTGCTCTTATCTTGAAGGACCTCAGTGCAATCAAATGAGTGCAAGGGCATCTGAATATTCCACTTGAAATATTTCTATGCCCAAATACGTTTTACATAAGTGGACGTATGATAAGCAACAATCACATAGGCTGGAATTGAACATGATTTCTAGAGCTGTCATCTTTTGTAAAAGCATTAACCAAAAGTTTAACTGGAGGCTAGAGTTGTATAACAATTACTTGGGAACAATGATTTTCATTTATAAGAGTCACATTTTTTGCTAGAACACAAGCTCTTTTGTTCTGATGATATTATGTAGCGCCTAGTGGCTATGACAACTAAACTTATGCTACATAATCGAGACCCATTCTTCCGCACTTATGCATTACAAGAGATGAGTTTTTCCTGTAAAATCAAACCTCATTCTGAAGCACCTTTACATTTGGATCTTTAGAATTTCAATGCAGAATTCCAAACCCTTATAAGGCTAGATGAACAAAGCTCCTTTTGACACAATCTCTCAAATTTTTTTGGTTCAGGAATATGGAAATTTAGGAAGGAGATTTGAGTGCTAACATTGGCTCCATCTAGGGATAGCATTTCCCTGTGAGGTGCTAAGAAAAGGCAGATCAATGCGTTTATCCATTTAAATCTCTAAAACCTAAAGCATTCCTACTCATCACACATGCTACAAACAAAAGTGCAATCTAGAACTAAAAATTAGCTACACATGTGTCCTTTGTCTCCATTGGGACATGGAGTCATTATTTAGCTAATCTATCACACACCAAACCAATGTTGAAAAATAAATGCTCAAAAAGTGAGCTTATTTATATACAACTCGGAATTGAAACGTCGACTTATAAAATGACTCCTGTGGATTTTTCGGAAAAAACCCTACATCAACCTACCTCACCGCACCGCAGAAACTTACAAACTGAAACTCCTCCACTATTCAATTAATTTCTTCTGCTCAAATGTAAGAAAACTTTCAATTCAACCATTCAAGTAATTGATCCACTAACCACATTCTTTATGTGCTTCAAGAGAAATAAAATTGGAAGATGAATTGGAAACTCATCAACTTGATCTTCACAGAGAAATAGTGGTTGGAACTTTAAACTAATAAAATCACCCATATATAAGGCCACATGATCTTCAAAAATATGAGAAGCATACCTCAATTGATAATGATCAGCAATACATTCTTTAATTAGATATTCATAGCTTCGTTGCTCAACAATTGGTGCAGAAGAAATCTTTGTGAATTGCTCTTGTAGCTCCTTATCTCCTTCACTTCCTTCCAAATAATCAACTTCATAAATAGGCTCATTGTTGCAAAATTCTGTGTATTTTGATATGGAAATCTGTTCTTCTGAATTATCTTCACACTCATAAAAAATAAGTTGCTCTTCATAAAAATATGGAACATAAATGTCATCATCCCAATAACTATTATAAACATATGATAATGTATCTAAACCCTTTCTATCATTGGCCTTATCTTCAACGTATTTTATAGCAGGAATCTTAATGATTGTTTGAATAGAATAAGGATCAACATATTCATGTGTACAATAAGGAGATTCGCAACGGAGTCTTCATTAATGTCAAAACAATAAATATCATTATGTTCAAATCCACCACCAATAGATCTTTCTTCGAATGGTTGATGCGCTTTATATACTGGAAACCCCTGAGTAAAATTTGCAACCATAATACATAATATCTTGAATGTCATTATGCACAAATAAATTTTCCCGTCCTTTTAAATCAGCAACAAAATATTTTGGAAAGGCATCTTGCTCTTTAGATAGATCTTCAAGAAAGTTAATAGAATCATCGGCCTCATGAAAATCAGCCTTGAGAATAGAAAAATCCATTTTATTATCTTTAAAATTTGGAAAAATACTGAATCTGAAAAAGGTGTATCAACAGATTGAAAATTCAAAATAGATATATGTTGTTCATAATCTCGGTCCTCTTCTGCATCCGCACCTTAATTCCAGATCCGAACTAGAAGTTTCCCACATGCCCAAAGGTTGTTCTCAATTTCTTCGGCATCGGTAAACATATATTGCAAATACAAATGTCTCATATGCCCAAGATTATAATCTAAGTTATGATAATGGGATGCAATGCAATACAACATCGTAGCAACTTCAGGAGGTTGAATTTATTTAGGCATACTACAGTAGAAGCTTTGAAACCTCCAATTAAACTACGAAATATTTTCATCCTTTCTCATCCTCATAGCATGGAATTCAGAAAGATATTGCTCATAACATTTGTTTTTATTCCAATACTTTAGGAAAGTGTCATGAAAGACTTAAATATCAGAGGTAGACAAGGCAGAGCTCAAAGGCTTGGTCACACAAAGGAATGGTACAAAACCAATTCAAATAACTATGAAGGGAAGGGTACGATATATAGTTGAAAAATCTACACAACAAACCAAATCCAAATCCAAAAGATATGGATCTCAAACCTCTACATGCTAATCATACAAAATACACATCAACCCTAATCTCAAATAATATACCTATCATTTCTACATTATCTCCAACATACCCCTTAATGTAGAAATAAATTTTCTACAACACCTAACCTATGCCTAAGGACTTCAAAGTGAATTTTTCCAACTAGCTTAGTAAATATGTCAGCAACATTATCACGTCTGTTACAATAAATAAGTTCAATTTACTTAGACTCAATCTTTTATTTGACAAAATGATGTTGCAACTCAATGTGTTTTGACTTTGCATGATAAACTGGTTTGTGTGCTAATTTAACTACACTTTGATTTTCACAATGTACTTTTGTTGGTTCTTCTTGCTTTTCACCAACATCTTCAAGAATCCTCCTCAACCAAACAACTTCACATGTAGCATTGGACATGGCTTTATATTCAGCTTCTGTGGATGATAAAGAAACAATTGGTTGCTTCTTGCTACTCCATGACACGACCCCAGATCCAATGTTGAATGCATAACCTGCAGTATATCTTTTGTCATCAGGATTTTTTGCCCAATCAGAATCAGAAAAACCTGCCAATTGAACATCAAATTTATCAATATATCAAAGACAAAAATTCATTGTTCCTTTGAGATATCTGAGGAATTTCTTTGCAACATTCCAATGAATTTCACTCGGCTTAGCTATAAACTAACTAAGAATGATGACTACATATTCTATAGCTGGCCTGGTAGGGGTGATATAGTTCAAACTTCCCACCAATTGTCGATACAAAGTACCATCTGCATCTTTAGCTCCATCTTCATTATACAACTTCAAATTCTGATCTAAAGGAATCAATGTTGCTTTGCAATCACTCATGTTAAAAAATTTCAATATTTCCCTTACATATTTACTTTGAGTGATCATAGTATTATCAGTTTCTTTCCAAACCTTAAGTCCCAAACAATAATGTAATTCACCAAGGTCTTTCGTTTCAAATTCCTATGCCAGTCGATTTTTAATTTTTACAATCATATTACATGCATTACCTGTAATGGTGAGATCATCAACATACAAAGATATCAGGAAAAGACTTCCTTCCTTATCTTTCTTCACATAAAGATTAGGATCATTTTTTCCTTTCGCAAAACCTTTCAGATTAAAGAAGGTATCAATCTTTATATACCACGATCTAGGGGCATGTTTCAATCCATAGATAGTTATCTTTAATTTACAAACAAGATGCTCATGTCCTTTCTGTACAAAACCTTCAGGCTGAACTAAATACACTTGAGTCTTTTAGTTCACCATTCAAGAAAGCAGGTTTAACATCTAATTGATGTATTTTCCATTTATGTTTTGTAGCTAATGCAACAAGAACTCTGATTGTATTTAATTTAGATACTGGTGCAAATGTATCTTAAAAATCAATTCCCTCCTTTTGAGCATAACCTTTTGCAACTAGTCTGGATTTAAATTTGTCAATGTTACCATCTGATTTAAACTTAGATTTGAACAACCATTTACATCCTATGGGACTTTTATTCTCAGGAAACTTTGTTAATTCCCAAGTTTTATTTTTCATTATAGAGTTGTATTCTTCATTCATAGCATTTACCCATTCTTCTTTATCTTTGGTTTGCTCATAATTCATTGGTTCAATGAAATTCATTACATTGGCCATTAAAGTATAGTCACTATACCTTGGAGGAAGATGATTTTATGAACTTCTTGGTACTATAGTTCCTACAGGAGTTCCATCCATTATTCTTCCGCTTTCTGATGTATTTCCATTGCTCATGCTGCTTTCACCCTGCTCATGTACCTTCTCTTTTACCTCTTGAATGCTCCAGAAACATAATCACCCCCATTGTCCGTTCTGAGAATTTTAATACATTTTCCTCGTTGTTTTTCAATCATGGTTCTAAATTCCTTAAAATACTCAAAGACATCACATTTTCTTCTTATGAAATAGACCCATGTCTATCTAGATCTATCATCAACAAAGATCAAAAAATACCCTGCACCACCCAGTGATTTCGTTTGCATAGGTCCACATACATCATAATGGATTAACTCAAGCAAATCAGTTTGTATTTTCTCTTAATGTATCGAGAATCCATCCATGTGTTGTTTTCCAAGTGTACATGCACTGCATTCAATGTGCTCATTCTTAATCAGAGACAACCCTTCAACCATAGATTTCTTTTGCAACAATATTAAATCATTATGGTTAATGTGCCCATACCTTTGATGCCAGAGTTCCCCTATTGACATTGCACTGGATGTCAACACTTGATGAGTGCTTTTGCTTGCATCGAGCTTATATAAACCTCCACCCCTGGAACTTGTAGCAACAATCCTGTAATGATCTCGAATGTCTTTAATGTGACACTGATATTTACCAAGCTCCACTTTTAGGTCATTATCAGTAATGGTAGAAATAACTATTAAGTTCTTTTTAATACTAGGGACATACATGACATTATGGATATGTTTCATTTGTCTATTAGGTAAATTTACATTTATCACTCCATAGCCTTGTACTTTATGTGACATGTTATCACCTAAGTAAATATGAGTGCCATCTATATTTTCATGATATTTATCGAACCATTCTTTCTTACACTCCACTTTTAGGTCATTATCAGTAATGGTAGAAATAACTATTAAGTTCTTTTTAATACTAGGGACATACATGACATTATGGATATGTTTCATTTGTCTATTAGGTAAATTTACATTTATCACTCCATAGCCTTGTACTTTATGTGACATGTTATCACCTAAGTAAATATGAGTGCCATCTATATTTTCATGATATTCATCGAACCATTCTTTCTTACAGGACATATGGGCATATGCACCCGAGTCAATGAACCATGAGTTACAATGCAGCTTCAGAAATAAATAATCTAATATTTTTGAATCTATGATTGTTTGGGGTTTCTTTATGCACACAATTTCCATTGTGATTTTTGAATCCTTGGTTTGATCCACTATTTAAATTTTGAAAACAATTTCTAGCAAGATGTCCTCGTTTTGCACAATAATGACATTCAACATTTATACTCCTATAAGAAACAGGTTGTTCCATACTTTTCTATTGTGTATGAAACTTATCTTTCTATTGTGTATGAAACTTGCCTCTGTTTTCAAGCCATGGTTTACCTTTGTGTGGTTTCCTTCTTGCAATCAAGGCTAGATATGAACCTTGGGCATCCATATCATAGTTATTTATCCTTTCTTCTTCTTGTATAAGAATCCCTACGAGTTCTTCAAAATTCGAGGGCTTCTCTCTCATTGCAAGTGCTGAAATAAACACTTTGTAATCTGGCACTATGCCTTTCAGAGTGATAGTTACTAAATCAATACTTTTTACAACTTCACCTATATCTCCCAAATTATCACTCAGATCTTTAATGCGAAAAATAATTTGCTTACCCCTTCATTAACTTCCATCTTGATTGAAAACAGTTTAGTTTTAAGAAACAAAACCCGATCTGCATTAATTGTTTCTTACGACATTTGAGCATATCCCCATGTTGCCTTAGACATGTCACAGTTTCTGAAATGATGAATTATGTTGTCTTTAACATACATCCTCAACGTTACCTTTGCTTTTGACTCCCGCCTATTCCAATCTTTGAAGCAATGCACCATTTGTAGAATAAACCTCGTCGCCAGTCACAATTTACCAACCATTATAGGATTCAAGAACAGTCAGAAGTTTGAATTTCCAGTTGACCTAATTTTCTACATTTAATTTAAAAGCTTCATTAATGTAGGAGTCAGGTAAAGGTAGATTTTCCATATTACCTTCACCCAATTCGAAAGCAGAGAAAAAAAAGTTTATCTACTGGCACACAACATAATTCTCTTCCTAATGTCAGAAGCAGCCACGGCTTCAGTCTTCCACACTGCAGACTCTGGGAAACTTCTCTTTAATTTCTCTGGATGGTAACAGCAATATTGGGCAGCGATCTTCTCCCAACGACCAACTACGATCTTCTCACAAATGGGTGGCACCTTCTGTAAACAATGGCTCTCTAATTCACACTCACCACACCTGTCAACAATTTAATCACCAGGCGGCCTCTTCACACAATTTCAGCGCACATACAGCAGATTCTTTTTCCTCTTGGTGTTTTCTAAATCTTAATCAACATTTCTGACAACAGATATAACCAGTTGCTTACCCAAATAAAAATCAACGTTTCACACCCACCACTGGCTTTAGACTCAGCGCAATTGGGTGACTAAGGACCGGATCTCAGCGTCCCTTCTTGCCAAAGTTACGATCTCGGGTTCTTTCTCCTTCGAGTGCATCATTCTGGAACGATTTCAGTGTTCTCCGACTCTTCTTTCTCCAGGAAACAACGGAAATGCCTAGAAACAATCCCGTTTTTGCAGTCTTAATAACTATTATGGCCCCTTATGACAGTGGCGGCAACGATTCTCTTCTTTCATCCATGATCTACAGTCAGCATTTTCTAGGAAGACTGCAGATATGTATTCTAACTGCAGATCGTCTAGGACAGCTTTCCACAATGACAACTTGCAGAACCCACTCTTCACACCTTACGTAAAGGACGGGTTTATGAGAAGTACAGACAATGATATGAGGAAAAGAGAGCACCTTAGATCTGATACCAACTTAAATATCAGAGGTAGACAAGGCAGAGCTCAAAGGCTCGCTCACACACATGAATGAATCCATGTACACAACCAATTTGATTAACTATGAAGAAAAGGATACAATAGTTGAAAAATATACACAAAAAATCCAAATCCAAGGATGGATCTCAAACCTCTACATGCTAATCATAGAAAATACACATCAACCCTAATCTCAAATCTCAAATAATCTGTTTATCATTTCTACATTATCTCCAATAAAAAGGTCATCCATGAATCTATTGAACCTCCAAAAATTTCAACCATAGCCACGCATCTCTGTGTAAAGGCTGAAAGAATGTTCTCATGAATATATCCTCATGAATGATTTCAAAGTTATTTGTGAAACATTGGAAATCTTCCATGTGTTTCTCAGTTGTAACATGGATTTCTCCATTGAACTGAGGAAGGTATTCTAAAAACATTGGGAGGGTAATCATGAAGGAAAAGTGGCAACTTCAAAGGTTTATAACCTTCTGTGATCTTGGACTGAACATAAGTGAGCTGGTTACAAGGTAGACAAAATGATTACATGAGGTGATAGATCAACTTCAACATATTACATGATGAGTGATCTTCAAAAGGTATTTGGATAAAAACATCATGATTATCATATGGTTCAGATGAAGGAATCAAATCAACAATGTAAGAAGAGGACAAACCCTCTTTTCTCAAGGATATACAAGATAAAAGGCTTATGATCCTCTGAATAAACAAAACGTGGGATGAACCTAGTCACACGCAATGGAAATGACATGAAATAATTGATGAATAAGAATAAAGGTTCATGGAAGAAAACTTATAAGCTAATACATGGTTTTTCCATACCATACTTTCATCTTTCTCAGAACAAACTTTATCTTCCAACAGAGTCTTTTGATTGTGGAATGGCCACTTGAATAATCTGCAATCAAACTTGGTGTCTAGTTCTTTTTCACCATCAAGAAGTAGATCTGCTCACTGAAACACACCTAGGGAAAGATATCATCATTCCTTCATTTCCTCGGCAACAACAACATTAATTTTTAATATGATCATGAATTCATGACATTGTGCTTTGGAAAAGCAACCCTTAGTATTACAATTTCATTTGAATTTAATATAACAATGTGTTTTTTTGAAAATTTGACACATGTCACATTCATGCTACGGTCTTCTAGGTTTACATGCTCGTTACTTACCTCTTCTTCTTTTGATATATTTTAGGATGAATATTCCAAGTGGTCACATATTATAGATGAATCTTGTTCTTCTTTTGTTCATTGGACAATTTTTTGTTTGATGCGTGATGAGTTTCAAGCCCCGGCTCCAAATTACAGTAACCGATTTTAATATGGTCCTCAAATCAACATTAATATAATAGTAAGCCATTTTAACATGGATCCCCAACTCTATCAATATGGGTAACATGGGGGTTCCAATTTTGTTTGAACACTAGTTCAAGGTCAAACCTTGTTACACACAAAGGAATTTTTTTGTTGCTGCCCTTTTTCATGTATATCATGTTTATTCTTACACTTGTTTCATGGTATGCTAATTATTTTGATTTTCTTTAATTAACATTTTTATTTAATAGATGAATTTGCTTTGAATTCTTATTGAGCACATAAAAAATTTCTTTCCTTCACATAATGTGTTAATCTCTATTCCTATTAAAGGAAATTTTGTTGAGCACCATGATTATGGTAGTTTGGATTCTCAATGGATGCTAGAGATGAAGGATAAAATAATTTTGGGACCACATATCAAAGCTTGGAGTTCATTAGATTAAAATATTTAATCAAGAGAAAACCCTTTTATCACGAATTCCCTTCGCTTTTGACATTCTTTTCAGACTCACATTCTTAGTGGCCACTTAATAAAAATTGCTTGTTGTTTCCACTTTTGCACCATTGATTCAATGGTTGTTGTTTGCAAAACACAACGGGAGTATTTCCCTGCACCAAGTGGAGACATTTGTCCTATTTGCATTAGGAGGTTACTCATTGCTTTGATCTAGCTGTGTAGGTATTGATCTCAATGATTATGGGAAGTTATCTTTCCATTTGTCTTCACAAAGTGCTCTTTTAGTTTCATTTGAAGAATATTTACATATATTCAACACCAAATAGACCATTATGGAATGATAGATAGGATCCATACAAATTATGCCAATTGTGTGTTCTCAATTTGTTAATATTCATAATGAGATTTAAAGCATGCATGCAAGTACTTGTGAGATGAATACCTAGAAGGAGAAATTCCTGCAAAGCTGGGTAATCTGTCAAATCTTGTCATCTTGTGAGTTCATAATTGCTTGTTTGCAAGACCTTTTCCTAGTGCACAAAACAATCCAATTTGGACCAAGTTTATAAGTTCTTTACTTGATCGAGCTATTTGTGTTGTTTATGCATGGATCTATCAAGAAATTCACTGAAAGGAGTGTGATTCCACCCTCTAATGGTGAATTAGGCATGCTAAGATTTTTGTAAGTAAGATCCCATCGCCAATTTTTTCTTTTAATTTTTGGAAAATTTTAATTAGCAATAAGAAACAACAAAATACTACATAAGGTAGAAGCCTATTTTCATTCATAAAATTTAGTTTTTGATCACTTGGGAGTGGTATTGCTCTCTAACTTATTAATTTGTGGATAATGAAAACTAGTATGTAGACTTGAAAAAACCATGGAGAGGCACAACAACTTCTGGCAGAAAATGTGGACCGTATTAAATTTAAACAAAAAATTGAAATTTGCTAAGAAAGTGAGAGAACTCAAGCTATCATTCAACTTTGAAAGCAATGCAGGTTGAAAACACATGGATACTACAACTATAGAAAAGGTAAATGCACCATTTCATGTTCTAAACGCCACCAATGAGGACATTTTACATAGTTTTTTTGCATTAAAATTGTAACTGTTAATTGCATGGTAGCAGCCATTTCTTACCCAGTTCTAGTAGTAGATCTCATTACAAAGCTATCTATAATATATATGGACTCAAGATATGGATTCAATTGAGCTCGTTCACAGGTTGACTCCGTGCCTTTTGTTGAATTTTCATTATGAGGTGATTCAAGTACTTCCATATATTTTGAGAAATGAGCTTAATCCTTCAAATAGTGTAAGATTATAAATATTATCTTTCATGAGGATGTGGTGGCAGTGAAGTGAAGAAGCGATGGGGCAGCGGTGATGAAGGAGGTGATGGCAGTGAAGGGTATTATTGCAATAAATGCAATAAGTAAATTATTATGCTTTACCTCTTTGTAAGAGGTTAGAGCTATGCATTCATCGATTAAAAACTAATGTGCACCCGTAGCATTAATCCAACAGAAAAATATTCAACATAAATGCACTAGAAAAAAACTTATACTTTCAATAAAGTAACATTGAATTTTTTTTCTCGAAAACCGAGAAGCCGACAATAAGACCTCAAAGATTCTATCCAATGAGAAAACTATATGAAATTAATAAAAAATAATTATTATTTGCTTCTTGTAGTTTCGATAGAAAAGCATATGGGTTTACTCGCATCAAATGAAGGGAACAACTAGTGCTTCAATCTCATATAAGATTTTTTTTGGCTTAAAGGGAAACACATATTCCTACCATTGTTGGAAACAATCAAAGGTAATAATCAATGCTTTCATATAAGGAAAGTATATTCCTCTTGCGATGCAGTGAGTAGAGTTTAGATTGTGGGTTCAACTCAATGAGCTTTGTACAAGATTAATGATGGTTTTCTTTTAGTTAGGAAAATATGTTGACCCCAATAAGAGGGATTGACCTAGATATTCTCCCACGGTGATTTATCCTCCTCCTTAATCCAATTGAAGAGATGGTGGATTTTGAAGGGCTTTACAACAATTCCTCACATTCTAAACTTAACCCAGAAACTCACTTGAATTTAACTCAATAGTTCTGAATTGAGTTTGAATGATTGACCAACATTCTAAACATCCTTTCCAAATATTCTAAGAAGTGGATTAGTTATATCATGGACAAAGTGTGGTATAATTAACTCATGATGGCTTCAATAAATAGGAAATAATATACCATGTGAGTTCATATTGGGGGATTCAACACACTAACAAATAGAAGCAATATATTGCATAGTATAAAAGGGTAAAAGGGTATTTTTAATATATTAAAACATACAAATATTTCGGGGGTATAAGTATGTATCTAGGGGGGTTTAATATGCTATTGGGGATTTGAATAAGTACTCTATGTCTAAATTTGGCGTGAATATGATTGTGTGTGAAGTCTATTTGTGTTTGAATAAGTATGATTTTTGTGTGGAGGTATTGTGAACCCAATTATGACTAGAGTTAGAGTGGTGCTAGAAT
The DNA here is from genome assembly GCA_001517045.1 of Pseudotsuga menziesii. NCBI lineage: Eukaryota > Viridiplantae > Streptophyta > Pinopsida > Pinales > Pinaceae > Pseudotsuga > Pseudotsuga menziesii. The sequence goes on from LPNX011093905.1 coordinate 29,989, forward strand.
TATATTATTTGAGAGTGAATGTGGTGTGGAATTGATTAGCATGGCAATGTATGACTATGTGTTTAGTAGGTTGTTCCCCATATTTGAATATCTTCTGTCACTGAAATTTCATGTTTCATATTCTAAGGTTTCTAGGGTTTAAAGTGATGTTCCATGTTTCCATACTAAGGGTAAAAATAAAAAGGGGTATTAAAAATGTAATGGAAAAAAATGGATACCTAGGATATCTTGTGAAAATAGTAATTTTTAAAATAAAAATCTACATGGAAAATTTAAAGGATCCATACTGATTTAAAAGTGTATAAACCTTAGTAAATCTTACCAATTCTTAAAATGTCAACTATAAAATATTTAGTATATTTTTCAAAAAATATTTCAATTTCTAAGGAATTTATATATAGTTTATACAATAATTTGGTGATTTTTAGAGTGAAATTTTTTTACCCCGTCAAAATTGGGTGAAACAAGGATTCATAAAATGCAAATTGGTGAATCTTTTTTTGAAAAAAGATATGGAAAAATAGCCCATGGACTAAATTTCGCCCTTAAAATTTTCCTTGGAAATGTGTATTGTGCAGGGGATTCAACAAATGGATTTTTGGAGGAATCCTTTAATATTTAATGAAATTATAGTTATTCTTTAATATCCTGTGAATGCATGCATAATGACATCTGTTTAGAGTGAATCCTTCAAGCGTTAAATCTTCATCACTCAAACCTCAATCTATAACACTAAATAAGAATTCCATTAAACCTATTGAGTTGGATAGGTTGTTGGCATTGGAGACGGAAATATTTCTACATGTCTTATTTTTCATTACAAAGGTTCTAGGAAAAAATATCAAAATCAAGATATAATATTAACAATGGTAAAGAATTAGGGTTGTAGTAAAAGGATGCTCCACCGATGAGATAAGGCTAGAATGAGAATATCCCTCACAAAATTGTAATACCAATTTACCAAAAATGATAACACTTAGAGAACTTATTTCCATTGGGAAGATTTCTAAGTCTGAATGCCTTCATTAGAAAGTGAACATTAATCTCGACCCCTATGAACCATTCTAAATATAACAAACTTATGAAAGAAACAACTAAATTTTTAACAAAACAATGTCATGTCGAGGAACAAAAGCTAAATGCTCAAACTTTACACATAATCTAAAATTTTCCAACAACGAAACAATAAATGGATGTAGCTTGGGTGGTTGGGAGGAATGAATGTTACCCTCCCCACCCAGGTTCTACTCTTGTAAGTGACATGATGCTCTTGTGGAGCCCTTTGTAATAAATGTTGTGATTGATGAGTTGACCATACCTTGATTCAGTTTGAATATCAGGTATCTGAATTTTCCGTGAAGTAGCCCTCTAACAAATGGTGAACCACATTTAAAAAAAAAAAATAGTAACTCATATACAAAGTTTGGAAGAGTTTGAAACAACAAAACACAAATTTTGGAAGAGTGTGAAGCAACAAAACAATGATAATAAGTCATACACAAAGTTTGGAAGAGTTTGAAACATTGAAAGAATGAAGAAGAATGAAGAATTGTTCCATATAAATGGCCATTATAAATTGAATTAAATGCGTTCACAAACATTTAAATGAAGACTTGCCACTAAATGTTTCTTATAATTAAAGATGGTAGAGAATTCATTCCTGTCATTTAAATTTATAGAGAATTCATTAATGCCCAGTGGTGATTCATTAATTGGCAGAAGAGATGAAGGATAAGAAAAGTTTGTTAGTAATTATTGGATAAAAATTTGGTAGCAAACTTAGCTTATTTTTAAGATAACCTTTTAAATCATGTAAAATTTTATGTATTTTCAAAGTTTCATCATAATCCAAATTTCATATATCGTTATGTATCTTCAAAATTTCATCATAATCCAAATTTCATATATCGTTGCTTATTCCTTTTATTGACTAATTTATATCCAAGGAGTTATAATTACAATTTTACCTTAATCTTCACATGACTATAATATGAAACACTTGTATTTATGTACTACAATCCATTTTTCAAATTATCCTGAATGTGTACATAATGATCTATATAAACCAGCAATTCTTCCAAGAAAGTGCAATAATACGTTTATAGGATGTTGTTAAGAGGGTTTAAAAAGTTTGAAAAGAGGAACTAATTATCCTGAATGTGTACATAATGATCTATGTAAACCAGCAATTGTTCCAAAAAAGTGCAATAATACGTTCATAGGATGTTGTTAAGAAGGTTTAAAAAGTCTTAAAAGAGGAACTAAAATTGAGTTGGCATTTTTTTGGGAAAAATCTAAAAGAAAGAGCGATGGAATAAATTGTCCATGATGTAGACTTGATTGAAGTTTTGTAGGGAAGGGCAATCAAGGGCCAACTATAAAAATCCCTTTTAGGATGACACAAATAGGCAATTGAATATTTACATAAAAAAACAAGTAGGCATTTTCCGATGAAGTTCAATATCCTAAATTTAGGATATGCTAGTGTTTTTTATCAATTCAAATGATTCAAATCAGTTACATATCAAGTTTGAATAAATATAGCGTTGTATATGTATTTGTCAAGTCTATACATTTCATTATAAGGAAACATGTTATGTTCAAAGAACAAAATTAGAAAAACAAAAGGAACAAGAAAAAATCCATGTAGTCATTGATAATACTAGATTAAGTCATATTTCAACCTAAAGAAAGATTCAGTCATTTTAGAAGGCAATAAACCATTTAATATCTATTTGTCTATCATTTCTATTATATACTTGAAAAATAAGTTAAATAATGCAATGAGTTTAGTGAGATTTTTGTGTATGTATCTAAATATTAGGAAATATTTCCAGTCTTATGCTTGCATTCTAATTAATAATGTTGTTTGCAAATATATTTTTACTTTTAGTTGTATTTTTACTATGGATATCATTGACTATAAACTTTTGCACTTTTAGTTCTAATTTAATATACATTTTCTTTAAAAATATTAGCTTACACTTTGCAAATGTATATGGAATGTTATTATCTATATATTTAAAGCAAATAAATTGTTTACCCACCTTTCCCATGTGTATGTAAAGATGGTAACTATCTTATTACTCACCCTGTTAGAAAACAGGACCGCAGAGAAATAATAAATATACAGTTAAATCATTAAACAAGATGCAAAACACATTAAACACATTACAGAGAGACACAGATATAACGTGGTTCACCCAAACAATGGGCTACGTCCACAAAGAAATTACCAGTCCTTTTATTACAGTCCAGAAAGATGAAGGGATACAACCTGCAGCAATACCGTTGCACTTCCTCTTCACTCTCACAGTCTCTCTCACATAATCACAAAGATTGTTTACAAGGCTATAATACCATACACAGTCATGTTACAGTGATTTATTTTATAGGGAAAAAAATACCATGGGAAAATACTACAGTTAACCCAATACCATGGTTCCGCATAACTGTTGATCAACACATATCCCCAAAAAAAATTCTCGAGGCGCTGCACTTGGGGTACAAACATGAAAGAATAATATCTCTGGATTTGGAGATCAGGCTCCACAACCAACAATATCCCACTTGGAGACTAATCACAGCAACTCCACCGTTGTTGCACTTGTTGGACTATGCTCTGGACCTTCGACATGGAAAATTTCTTATTTTCACCTTCATGCTTGAAGGCCAATAGAAACCGAGCAGGAACTCAGTTTCTCTCTGGTTACTAGGCTTTGTCAACATGTTTGCAGGATTCTATCTAGTATGTATCTTTTCTAGTTTTAACAATTCTTCATCTAGAACAGATCTATGAATTGGTACTTGAGATCTATATGTTTAGTCATCAAATGAAAGGTTGAGTTCCTTATAAGATGAATGGCACTCTGGCTGTCACTGTACAACCTACTATTCTCCTGCTTCTTACCCAATTCTTCCATGAACCTCTGCAACCAAATCATCTCCTTACTAGCCTCTGTAGCAGCAACATACTCTGCTTCCATTGTTGAAAGTGAAATAACCTATTGCAGTTTGAAATCCAACTTACTATTGTTCCACCCACAGTAAACACATACCATGTGGTGCTCCTCTTATCGTCTTTATCACCAGCCATACCTAGATCAACATATCCCTGTAGAACAATGTCTAAACCTCCAAAACATAATGCATGAGAAGTGGCACCTCTCAAATACCTAAGAATCCACTGTACTTCTTTACAATGCTCTTTACTTGGATTATTCATATACCTGCTCACAACTCCCACTGCATGTGCAATATCTGGTCATCTGCACACCATGGCATACATCAAGCTTCCAACCACTGATGAATAGGGAATCCTCGACATGTAATCTATCTCTTCCTGTGTCTCTTGACACATCTCCTTACTTAGTTTGAAATAGCTGACTAAAGGTGTACTAAGTAGTTTTACATTCTGCATTCTAAACCTCTACAACACCTTTTCTATGTACTCACCTTGAGACAACGTCAATTTGCGATTTTTCCTATCTCTTGTTATTCTCATACCAAGGATTTACTTTGCAACACCCAAATCCTTCATCGCAAATGATTTAGCTATTTTTCTTTTGAGCACATTTATATCATGCATGTTAGACCCTGCAACAAGCATGTCATCCACATACAATAACAAGATAATATATCTTCCGTTATCTAGCCTCTCAGAATAAACACAGTGATCATAACGACATCTATCATAACCTTGTTCTGTCATAAACTTATCAAATTTTAAATACCATTGCCTTGGAGCTTGCTTTAGGCCATACAAGCTCTTCTTCAACCTGCAAAATAAATTCTCCTTACCTTTGAACTCATACCCCTATGGCTGCTGCATATAAATATCTTCCTCCAAATCCCCATGGAGAAAGGTTGTTTTTACATCTAACTGTTCAAGATGCAAATCTTCTACCACCACTAGACTTATTATAGTTCTAATTGAAATCATTTTAACAACAAGAGAAAATATTTCATCAAAGTCTGTACCTTTCTTTTGTGCAAACCCATTTACAACAAGTTTAGCCTTGTACCACTTCTTTCCTCCATCTTCTTCCTTCAACCTGTAAAACCCATTTATTCTGCAATGCCCTTTTTCTGCAGGCAACTTAACCAGATCCCAAGTCTGGTTTCTTACCAATGAGTCCATCTCCTCATCCATGCCTTGCTCCCACTTCTTTCTAGTTTCTACCTGCATTGTTTCTACAAAACATTCTGGTTCACCAGAATCAGTCATCAATAAATAATACAGTGAAGGAGATAATCGTTCGGGGGGTCTACTTAACTTGGTATATTTTCTTACAGTTGCGAAAGTTTCAAGTACTTGTTTCTGTTCTTGATTTTTTGGTGCCTTTGGAACTTCATCTTCTTTGATTTCATCAAGCAATATGTACTCTGTGTTTTCCTTTTCCACTTTCTTTCCCTGCAATTAATCTTTGTACATGACCTTTTTATTGAATACTAGATCTCTACTCCTAATGATTTTTCATTTTTCATAATCCCACAAACGATAACCAAAATCATCAACCCTGTATCCAATAAATGTACATTTATTGGATTTAGCCTCAAGCTTTGTTCTATCATCTTTATCAATATGGACAAATGCTTCAAACCAAAAGTTCTTAGAAATGAGTATTTTACCTGTTTACCTGTCCATGCCTCCTCTGGAATCCCACCATCCAAAGTGCTTTAAGGCCCTCTGTTTATTAAATAAAAAACAGTGTTTACAGCTTCAACCCAAAACTGTAAGGGAAATTTTGCATGCAATCTCATACACCTTGCACGCTCAATGATCGTTCTATTCATCCTTTCTGACACGCCATTTTCTTGTGGTGTTCCAGGGACTGTCTTCTCTCTGCGAATCCCATTGTGTGAACAGTAATTGTCAAACTCCTTGCTGCAGTACTCAGCTCCATTATCCGATATGAGAAATTTCAACCTTTTTCCTGTCTCATTCTTAGCCAAAGATTTCCACTTTCTAAAAGTATCAAACACATCAGATTGATGTCTAATGCAATAAACCCAAGTTTTTCTAGTTGCATCATCAATAAAAGTAACATAATAACGAGAGCCACCAAGAGATTGTACCTGAGATAGTCCCCATACATTTGTATGGGCAAGCTCTAACTTTTCACTCTTCTTTTGTTTCCCAACCCTGAGAAATCTAACTCTCTTATGTTTTCCATAAACATAGTTCTCACTGAATTCCAAACTTACCCGCTTCAGATCTGGAAGTTGTTTCCTTGAGTGGAGAATCTACATCCCCTTCTCACTCATGTGTCCAAGCCTATGATGCCACAACGTCGCACCTGTTTCTGTGAAAGCTACATAAATAGAATAATCAGTATTATGAGGACATAAATATAACGTACCTATCCTATCTTATTTTGTTATTACCATTGATCCTTTAGTGATATTCCACCACGTTTCTCCAAACGTAGACAAACAACCGCTATCTCCCAACTACCCTATTGAGATCATATTTCTTTTCATAGCTGGAATGTGCCTTACATATTTTAGAAACCATTCATTTCCATTAATTAACTTAATCTGTACCTTACCCTTTCCAACAATTTTACATGGTTCATCATCCCCCAATAAAACATGTCCAAAATCACCTTGCACATAATCATGAAAGAATTTCCTATGGGTTGTAGCATGACATGAAGCCCCTGAATCTACTACCTAGTAATCACTAGTATTATCTAATGCAGGAATCAAAGCATCTTGTGGCACATCACCTGCTACATTTGCTTCCTGAGTAGTCTCTTGCTGCCTCTCACCTTTATTCTTTGGTTCTCTGTAGTCTTTCTTCAGGTGTCCTTTCTTACCGCAGTTCCAGCACTCTATTTTTCTGAATCTGGACTTGGATCTTCCCTTTTTAGACTTGTCACGATTTCCTGGGCTCCTTCCTCTCTCATTTTGTCTCCCTCTACTCTCCATGGTCAACGCATTACCTGATGTCTCACTTGTGCTTTTTCTTTGCACTTCCTCGCTAAGAATAACACCAACAACATCATCAAACTTAAGAGTGTTTGAACTAGGGACAGAGTTACTTACAGCCATGACCAAACTATTCCAGCTTTCCAATGCACTCATCATGCCCTCTGTTGTTTTCTCTTTCGAAATATTGAAAGCAACCGACGAAATATTGTTCCCACTGCCTTTCTGTCAAGAACCTCCCATTCTTCATCCTTCATAGTCGCTGGTTGTTTTTCTTTTCCGCCCAATGGCAGGTACAGATATTTTTGATACAAATTTTCCTCCATTTGCATCTTCCATAACTGATAGTTTTGGTCGTTAAATTTCTTGACCCTAAACTTTCCCTCTTCCGCCATTGCTTCCACTCGAACCAGGAACCCTTCTTTCCTGCGAGTTTACCAACCAAATAGACCTTTTGGTTATGATACCAATTGTTAGAAAACAGGACCGCATAGCAATAACAAATATACAATTAAATCATTAATCAAGATGCAAAACACATTAAACACATTACAGAGAGACACAGATATAACATGGTTCACCCAAATGATGGGCTACGCCCACAAAGATATTGCCAATCCTTTTATTACAATCCAGAAAGATGAAGGGATACAACCTACAACAATATCATCGCACTTCCTCTTCATGCTCTCATAGTCTCTCTTACACATTCACATAGATTGTTTACAATGCTATAATACCATACACAGTCGTGTTACAATGCTTTCTTTTATAGGGGAAAAAATACCATGGGAAAATACTACGGCTAACCCAATACCATGGTTCCACATAACTGTTGGCCAACACACATCCCAAAAAAAATTCTTGGGGGCAGTGCACTTGGGGTACAAACACGACACAATAATATCTCTGGATATGGAATATTAGGCTCCACAACCAACACACCCCATGGGTAATAATAGTTATCCACATGCTCCCATTGGGCCATAATAATTATCCACATGAAATCTAAGACAAAGACATCATGTTTGATCATATACACGAGTTGTGGTTGTGCATCTATATCCCTCAATTGATTTCACCTACCTCCATGGCTCTAAATGCTTGCTCTTGAACAATATTTCTTGCATCAATAATTTTTGAAGATTACATTGTAACATTGTAATCATTATTTTGTCAAAAATACTAGCATAACATGACACTAACAACTAATATCAGAGCATTAAATCCTAGACCTCAATGTATAGAGTTAACACAAACTCTCTAAAATGATATTTTCATCGGTGTGCCTAAGAAGGTGCAATGGGACGTTGAAGGTAAGGAAACGGAAGAAAATTAAATAGATTCGATGAAGTGAAAAAGAAAGTAGTATTTTTAGTATTAAGTATGAAACTACATCTTTTACATAATTGAATTCTAATAAATTAACAAATCCTAATAAATTAGTAAATAATGTCAATCATCCACTTCAATTCAAGTAAGTGTAACTCATTATCCTTTCTATGTGTATTAGTTGTAATGTTTTAACTTATTAAAATTATAAAAACTTAGAAAATGACTTAAAGCAATGTTTAAAGCAATGTTGAGACGATTTCATAATTTATTTAAATTATCTATTGCTTATTTTATTAATACTATTTAAAAGTATTTTTTTAAGGCAATGCAAGTTTTGAATGTGTTTAAAATTGTGAGATAAAATGTTTTGTTTTGAAAAAAAGTTATTAAAATAAATTATTTTACAATAAATTGACATAAAATATTAATGTCATTTTTAAAATTTATGTTGAACTAAGTGATCCTTGTAACTTACAATTTTATAAAAATTACAATTTCTTACAAATTATATTGAAGAAAGTTAAAACAATAGATATTGTAGCTCGCATTATTTTATATGTGATGATATAGAAAATACAAAATATATTAAAAAAAGTTAAAATAATAGATATTGTAGCTCACATTCTTTTATATGTGGTGATATCGAAAATAGTTGAAATAATAGATAGCCTAGCTCCAAAGTTTTTGATAAAAATCGAACAATATGACAAGATTTCATAATTTTTAAAAATAATCTCTTGTTTATTTCTATCATGTATTTCTATAGATAATAGGAATGAACACTATATAAGTTTAATTTTCAAGACATTCCAAGTTTTTAAGTGTTTTTACAATTTTTGCAGACTCTTCAGATTATGTTACATAAATTCAAAGACATTATATTGGACAACAATTGCAAGAGCAAAGACAATTTGAGTACACTTTTGTAGTGCTTTGCAAATTTTATAAATTGATAAAACGTATTCCTTTTAGAAGAGATGTGAGTTATTGCATGTGCTTATCCTTGGTCTCCCCAATGCCACTTTTCAACCCATCAATTTTATGAAGGATTACATCATATAGAGACTTTTGCATCTAAACTTTTTTTTTTCATAAAAAAAGATCTTATATATATATATATAAGGTATCACCAGATAATTACATAATGACGACATGTCATCACTAGTCCATAACAGAATTTACATCTACTAATCATAAAGTACTGACTTCTATCCATTTTACCCAGTTTTCATAATACCCTGCCATCACCCAACATGTATCCAACCATGGCTAATTATGTAATATCCATTACATAATACCCCACAGATTTGTCAAAACATTATGAACCATAAGATATAACAATCTAATGCGTTCATACAGTTATGCCAAAAATCTAATAAGAACCAAAAAAGGTAAAAGCAGATGGATCACGTCCATCCCCACGGGCCACCAAAAAATGTCCAATCGGCCCCGCTAATGCCTGTTTAGATAATAGATCAACATCATAATTGATCTCCCTATATACATGTTGGATGCTGATCTCCAAGAATTGACTCTTCAGCTGCAAAATACGATCCATCCAATAGGTAAGGAGAACCGCTTCCAATTGGATACTGCCTTTAAACCATTCTACAATAACCCGGGAGTCACCAGCAATTTGAATTGCATCTACGCCCAAAGATCTCGCAAAGTGAAGAATACTCCACAATGCCAGCAATTCAGACCGTGTGTTGGTACCAAATCCACAGTTCCATTTTATGTTAAATCTGCCCAGCAGAGGCGATATGAGTATAGCCCCTACTCCACACTTGGTACCTCCATCCTGTGAAGCCCCATCAAAGTATCCAATAGACATGTCATGTAGAAAAGCTGGTTGCTGAATAATACGAGTCTTTTTCTTCCTAATAAGCTTGGGGCCCTCATTCCATATGATCTGAACCTTATTGACAATCTGAAGCGGAGTAGTATATACATTTCTAAAAATAAAAGAGTTCATTGCCAGCCAGATAAATCTACACATGTGAAACGGTATAGTCCTCAGCTTACTGTCACCAGTTATCCAATTTCTGAAAGCCTGTGTAATATGTATACCATGCCATATAAGATCCGTTTCATATAAATGACCAATATGTTTCCAAACCTGCACAGAAAATGGGCAGTTAATCATCAAATGTGTAATACTTTCCTGAGCATCATGACATAACGAGCAAATTCCAGGACCCTCGAAGCCCTTTCTCTGGAGCATATTCCAAGTAAGAATACGTTTAGCCAACATTAACCAGGAGAATATCACCGTCTTTAGAGGAATTTTCCAACGCCAAACCTCCTTGAACCATATAGGAATACATTCCGTGAATGTGGTAGTAACAGAAGATGTATATGCCAGTGCCGCTGTGATAGTTCTGGTTTTCACATTCTTACTCCAAATCAGAGAATCTTTACAATGTTACAACCTTAATCTGGAGTTCCTAAGCTTGTATGTATATTCATTCCATTCAGTAGCCAATGTTTTGGTAAGATTTAATTCCGGAGCATCCACCCAGCCCGTGAAGCCGTTATCATCAATATAATTTGCTGCCTGTGCCAAAAAATATATCCTTTTATCAAGCAAATGAGTCAATAGTGGATCCGATAGTCTGAAAGATCCATTCATACCCAGAATAGGATCTCTTCCAATCCTTATGCTCCACCCATCACCAGGTCTCCACCCCAACCACTATTTCAGTATAGGCATTGCCTTCAGTAGTGCCCTCCATATATCCGAGATGTTCCTCTGGTCGTACTCAAACAGTCTGATCCATTCTGAAATCGGCCAACCCCGAATGTATTTGGCACAGATCACCCGATGCCACAGGCATGGTACAAATATACACCGCCACAAGTTTTTTGCAATTAGTGCTCTGCCAAAATCGCCAATGTCCTTTAGGCCCCATCCTCCACATTCTTTAGGCTTTGTCAACAGATCCCATCTTGCCAAATAGATAGAAGGCTTATCATTGCATCCAGACCATATGAATCTCGTCATTCTGCTCTGTATCAGTTTAAGAATAGCTTTCAAAATCCAGGAAAGGGAGAACCAATATACTGGAATGCTTTCCAGGACTGATTTAGTCAAAATGATTCTACCGCCAATAGATAAAAAACGATGGCCCCAATGACCAATGCGAGTCTCAATCCTCTTAAGCAGCCAAATCCAGTCCCTGATCTTATATTCATTTGGCTTCAGAAAAAATCCCAGGTATTTGAATCCATGTTCAAGAGGCAGAATATCGAAAGAAAAATGATAATGAAGTACCTCCAACTCATCAGGATCCCACTTTGACTGATAAAATTGAGATTTGTTCGGACTAATGCTCATACACGTAGCATCACAGAATACATCAAGGGCTTTTTTGATAGCCAACCATTCTCGATGGGAGCCCCCGCCAAACAATAGGATGTCGTCCACAAATAACAGATGTGTTATAAAAATACCAGCAGCCACCTCGATACCCACAATTTCTCCAAGCTCTGTTAATTCCTTTATCAACCTGCTGAAACCTTCTGCAATAAGTAGAAATAATAAAGGTGACAGTGGGCATCCCTGTCGTAAGCCCCTGGATGCCGAGAAAAAGGGAGTGGGATTTCCATTGACCAGTATAGAGAAATTAGCAGAACTTACGCATCCCATAATCCAATTTGTAGTGTGCAAGGGTATACCAATTTGCAGAAGTACCAATCGAATAAAACCCCAGTCCACCCGATCATATGCTTTAATGAGATCCAACTTCAATACCAGAGCTTTCTTATTCTTTAACTTAATGCTGTGGATAGTTTCTTGTGCAATGGTAATGGCAATTGCATCTAAACTTGTACCTAAATAAAACACAAGTGGAATACAAAACAAATGGAAAAGTCAATACTTGTCTCAACATTCAAAGTTTGATAGCTTTCATGTGAATATGGTAGTGTGCACAACTCTATAACACACAAATGGAATACAAAAACAAATGAAAAAGTCAATACTTGTCTCAACATTCAAAGTTTGATAGCTTTCATGTGAATATGGTAGTGTGCACAACTCTATAACACACACGAAGCCTAAGAGGATGAGGTAAAAGAAACCTACATTTTGACCTTCCCAAAAATATTTTCAGCCATTAGTTGAGGGTTTTATCAATGTGAAATTAAGAATTTTAAGCAATCTTATAGCTATAAAAACTTCACAAAAACATTAAAGTGAATCAAACCATTATAAAACATACTTTATATTTAAATAATAATAATAATAATAATCTAAACCTATACATACTTTATATTTATATTTAATGTTACAAATTAAACCTAGACATATATGCTTTAGCCTCACTTCATTTGAACTTGAAATTAGGTTATTTAATATTTTTTCTAATCTCATTTTTTCATTAAAAAAATCATATTTTTTATTATAGAATAAATTTAAATTTTTAACATTGTACAATCTCAATAACTAATATTTGCAATTCCAACAATTTTTATTAAAATTTCAAGCACAAATAATTATAAAATTTCAAACATAAATAATTAGAAAAATAATTTAAAAAATCCAAATAATATCATGTTAATTTAAATATTCATATTTTTTATTTTTTTCTTATTAATTATTTAAAAGTTCATGTTAACCAGTGAAAAACTATAACTTAATATTTCAAAATATATATATATATATATATTAAATTTATGATAAATTTAATCAATATTTATAAAATAAATTAAAAAATAAGTTCATATTAACCATTCAAAAACTATAACTTAATATTTCAAATATATATATATAAATTTTAAATTTTAAATTTATGATAAATTTAATCAATATTTTAAAAATAAATTAAAAATACAAAACCCTTTTGCAAAAGATTATACGCTAAGCATTAACAATAATGTGAATTCGTAACATGCTCAAGTTAGAGTAGAGTATTAACCCGGAAGTGGAGATTGCCCCTGTAATTACCACACAATTTACAAAGCAACATAAAAATTTCGATTGCTCATACAGATGTGGTTTATTGGCGATTCGCTTGATATGAAGTCATATGTTGTAAAGGAGGTCACGAATGCAAATCACACATGGACTTACCTGTGTCCCATGCTTGCGGGATATTGTGGGGCACCTAGGGGTATTGTGGTAGTGGGAATGGATCCCTGGACCCCGTGTCACGCGAGTACCAACCCAGTGTCCAGTTGTCGATTCCCTTAGTATAAAAAAAAAAACACAAAAATTTTGATTAGTGGATGTGAATAGAGAGGTAAAGATTAAAAAATGTTCGAAAATCCATAAGCAAGAGAATAAGTTTAGCATAATTCACCTGGTAAATTGGGATAGAGGGTTATCTATCAAACACATTTCCAAACCAAAGAACACTTGGGCCAGAAGCTAAAAGAGCTCTCAAGACTTTAAAGGAGACAGACATATATTTTATAACCAAAACGCCTTCCACTCGTTGGTTGAAATTTGGCAGATTATTTTTTTTAAATTGTAATTTGAAATATTTAAATCACAATTTCAACGATTTAGGTAGTTTTAAAAACAAAAATTTAATCTAAGATACTTAAAATAAGATTGTTAAAATTACAAACTTATAGAATAACAATTTCCCAAAATAAATTAACCGTTTTTATCAAAAATCAGCCCCAACAAAATGCGAAGCTTTTTAATTGTCTTTAATCGTACTCCATTTTTTTCGAGTATAATTAAAAACCCAGGTTACTCAAAATATCCGCCAATGAGTTTTGTTTAAACAGATAGAAAACTCAATAAGATTACAAATAGATAAGCATTAAAAATTTTGTGACTAGATAAGAGCAGCAACTTGGCTCTGTCATCCAAACACTTACGATGGCTCTCGACTCTGCTCCCTTACGAGGGCAAGAGAATCATTCTCACATGCATATTCACTTACAAGTGCACTGCTCTCTTGATCCTGAAGACTAAAAATTTATATAACGACAATGTTTAACTAAGTTCTAAATTGTTTTAGATTTTTAATTCCTTTATTTTAAAAAATCATAGGATTATACTAATTGGACAACTAATGTAAGAGGGTAATTATAAGGCCATAGCGTTGACAAGCTTTCGACACCTCCTTCACATCTTCACCTTAGAAAATCATGACATGAGGTTGATGGCTAGATGATTTGGCTTTGGATGCCTTTGCTTGTCGGTGAGGCACACCACAAACATGCTAAGCACCCTTGTATGAAGGAAAGGTGCACCACAAATAGTGGCAATGCACATTATTTGGATAGACCAAGATAACATTGGAGGGAACTTGGTGAGGTAGAGAAGTTTTCCATGAGAAACCTCATCCATAAGCATGCATTATGCATTATAGATAGAATGACAAGGCGAAACAATTGACTTATAGGTGACTTCAACATACTTTGTGGAGTCACTTCCGAGGTGCACTTGGGAACATCTTGTTAGAGACACTTGTGATGGAGATGGATGCGATGGGAACACTTGCCAAGAACACTTGTGATAGATGAAAATGTGAAGGGTGTACCTACCAAATATGCTCGCAATAGAATCATATGCAATGGGTACACTTGTGGGCACTTGAGTGTTGGATAGACTTGAAATCGTAGTCACATAGCATAGTGGGAACAACAACATTAGATATGGACATCAACTGATATGTCATGTGGGAATAATTGAGTTGTATGTGGACACCCAGGTCTACTTAGACTTGGAGAGGCTTGCAAGAGTTTGGAAAGACTCATATATATATAGTGGATGCCCCAAAGTCGTTAGAGTATATCATTCCTGAAAAACGGTTGAGACACAAGTTCAAAGTGAGTTTTATGGTTGTGCATAGTTATGGGTTTGGCATAGTAGGGCCAATTTGAACTAGTTGAGTGAAAAAGAAGTGAACATGACCTATAGGAGGCATGCATGTAGTAACTTCACAGATTGGATTGGCAATTTTGGAAAGATATTCCTTTTGTAATTGTAGTATGTTAAAATAGCTACAAGTAGTTGACATGGATCTTCTAGTGTACAGTGATACATACTCCATCTAATAAAGTTTACAACATATTCCTTGGGTGCTAATTCCACATGTGCCTTTTCTTTATTTAGTTGGATAAATGCTATTGTGTTTCATGTGATACATTGTAATGTTAGCTAAGCATTGTTGGGATGTTGTAAAGGCCACGGTAGGACATGTGCCTAGTGTTAGATAACTTGGTTGAGTAGAATTAAAGTTGCACACCTAACATATTGTAGTCTAAGGTTAATCTATGGGAGGACCTTAGGTGAAAAGTTATAGTTTGTGTTAGGAATGTTACATTCTTTTCATGTGGATAGTTTCCTAGAGAAGTCGATCGTAGACTAGCATAAGTCGAATGAAGTCGGAGATGACAAGTGAGGGAAGTTTGGCCAACCAACCAACCATGATAGTTTTTTGAGTGAAAGGAAAACAACTAGTCAATGGAAAGTCAACAAAACAACTGGAAGCTTAATGTGCAATCAACAAAAGGTGACCTAGTTAATTTGACTATAACAGAATAACCGAAAGTGGTCAGGAAGTTATGGATTTTCATTAATGGGTAGTTGGTTGTATTGCATCTATAAATAGGATGTAATGGTTATGAATGATTGTATTGTGCTATGATTAGTAGTGTGTAGAATGACCATGTAATGAAGTGTGTTTTTTGGTCTAGCAAGTCATGGGTGTAAACACTTGTTTTCAAGTGTTTGATTAATACATGAGCATAAGATCATTGGTTTGTTGGTTTTCCTCAAAAGAGAGGTTTCCAAGGTAATTTATCTGTAATTTGTTTGATGTGTTGTGCATGCCATTGTTAATGTATATTTGTGCTTAGCTATATGAATCAAATTGCAAACCTACTATAATTGACATTGATCCCAAACAATTGGTATTAAAGCAATATTCGACTGTCCGAGGTCGCCTTAGTTGTTGAGGGATTTTAGCTTGGTCTTGGATGTGGGAGAATACCTGTTGTAGTGGGAGTCTTCCAAAAGAATTTATTTATAGTTAGAATAGATAACATGTCAAGGACATAAATCAAGAAGTTTAATGGATAAAATTTTGAGCTTTGGAAGATTAAGATGGAGGGTCTTCTTGTAGATGGAGAGAAATGAATTGCATAATGACTTTGATGGGTGTGTCAAAGGAAGACTCAGAGAAGATCAAGATAAATCAAAGGAGTACAATCCAAATTTTTTTAGCAGATTCTATATTGTTGAATGTATCAGAAGAAAATATTACAAAGAAACTATGGTAAAAGTTGGGGAACTTGTGCCAATAAAAATCTCTGGTTAACAAGTTTCTTCTTCAGAAGAAGCCATATCTTTTGAGGATGGGTGAAGGAGACTTGGTCACAGAGCACCTAAATGCGTTGAACACTTTGATCAGTTATTTGTTATCCATGGATATTAAAATCACTAAGGAGGAGAAATGCATCAGTATGTTGTGTTCTTTGACAGATTCCTGGGATAGCTTGGTTGTGGTTATTGGAACTAATAGTACCACATTAAAGATTGATGATGTGGCCACATCTCTGTTGTTGGAAGAGATTATACAGAAGAACATGGAAGGAGAACCACATGATGAATTAACAGTATGAGGTCAACCGAAAGATAGAGGAAAAGGAAAAACCTCAGGTAGAATATCGAAGTAGGGAGGTAGATCTAAGACCACATCCCCTATTCCAATAACAAAAGCATGTTGGAGATGCAATAAAGGAATGCATTATAGATGGAATTGAAAATTGGCAGAATTTGAGAAATAAAAAGGGTCCGAAGAAGGTCAGTTGACTGATGATAAGTATTCACAAGAGGAGAAAGGTGATGTGTATTTGGCCTCTTCAAGTACATAGTCAGATCGTGACTCTTGGCTGGTCGATTCTAGTGTGTCATATCATATGGCACTGCACGGAGAGTGGTTATGTGAGTATGATAAGATCAGCGGAGGTGATGTCCTACTAGGAGATGACTTACTAACAAGGATAGTCATACGAGGAAAAATTCAACTAAAACAGAAAGAAGAATGAATGGGAACACTTCTATGAGTATTGCATATCCCACGTTTGGCCCGAAACCTAACATCGGTAAGTTATATGTGGAATGCAGGTGTATAGTATATATTTAAGAAAGATACGTGAAAGATGTTGTGAAGAGAGATGGTACTGAGGAGAGTCCAGACTAGAACACTGTACAAATTATTGGAAAAAATAGATATTGATGAAAGTGCTAATGCTGTTTGTCTTAAGTCTAATGGGATACCTTCTTGTCTAGTCAAGTCGACTACATTGTGGAATCAACAGATGTGACATATAGGTGAGAAAGGTATTTTTTCTATGCATATTAAATGTATGGTAAAAGGTATCCCTGATTGTTATAAAGAAGTTGATTTATGTGAACAGTGTATTTATGGTAAGCAGAGTCATGTAAGGTTCTGATATGGTGCTACTAGAGCTAAGGAAATACTGGAGTTTATATATAGTGATGTTTTTGGACCTATGTTAGTCCCTTCACTAGGAGGATATTAGTATTATGTTTCTTTCATAGATTATTTCTGAAGAATAACATGGTTCTATTTTTTGAGGAAGAAATATAAGGTTTTTGAGAAGTTTCAAGAGTTCAAATCTCTTGTGGAGAATCATACTAGTAAAAATATCAAGGTGTTCAGAACTAACGATGGAGGATATTTCTATGGAAAAAAGTTCAACTAGTTTTGTAGACATCACATTATAGCTCGACAAAACACAACTCCATACACACCTTACTAGAACATAGTTGTTGAAAGGATGAATACAAATCAGATGGAGAAAGTAAGGAGCATGATCAGCGGTGTAGGAGTCGCACAAGAATTTTGGGTAGAGGAAGTCGACATGGCATGTTACGTGGTGAATAGGTCATCATCAATGGCTCTAGTCAATAAGACTCTGTATGATGTATGGGATGGTAAGAGTCCCTTTCTTACACATTTTAAAGTGTTTGGCTGAGATTCCTTTGTGCATTTCCCAAAGGATAAATGAACAAAAATCAAAAGCAAGACAAAGAGTTGCATCTTCATTGGGTACAAGGATCGAGTGAATGGGTGTAAAGTGTGGAGTCTAGTGACAAGGAAGATAGTTTATAGTCAAGACATGAGATTCAAAGAATTCAAAGGAGCTTTTAGGGATGATTTCATTAAAATAGAAAAGGAACATGAAAAGAAAGAGTTATAAATGAATGATGAAAGTCTGTGTTTGGAAGAGTCGATCGAATCCGACGAAGAGGGGGAACAACAAATTCCAGATGTCATGAGGCATGGTCAAGCAAGGAAACAATTAGAAAGGTATAGTCCACCCAAATTTTGCTCTGCTTTTGCATTATTTTCCATAGAAGATAATTCCATGTCAGTAAAGGAAGTTATTGACCCGACAGAGGGAAAAATATGGAAAAGGTACATGGAAGAGGAAATGGAGTCCTTGAAGAAAAATAAAACATGGGATCTAGTTGCATTACCAAATGGAAGGAAACTCGTTGGCAATAAGTGGGTTTTCAAGAAAAAGTTAACTGTAGCAAGTCAAGTCGAGAAGTACAAGGCTCAACTAGTAGAGAAAGGATATGCCCAGGTTGAAGGAGTCAAGTTTAGTGAAATTTTCTCATCTATTTCTCAACTAACTTTCATTAGGGTAATAATGTATCAAGTTGTAGCATTTGATCTTCAAATAGAACATATGGATATAAAGAAGAAATTTCTTAATGGTGATCTTGGGGAAGAAATCTATATGAAGCAACCTGGAGGTTTTATAGTGGATGGAAAAAAAGAGTTGGTTTACAAGCTCAAGAAGTCTCTACGATTTAAAACAATCTACCAAGATTGGTACTAGAAGTTTGACAAGTATATCCAGGAGTTGGGGTTTTTTAGAAGTTAGGATGATCATTGTGTGTATTGGAAGAAAGTCAGTCGCCATTTCATATATGTAGTTTTGTATGTTGATGACATGTTTTTGGTTGGAAATAACATGGATCAAATAAAGGACGTAAAACTGCAGTTATCCTCTAAGTTCAACATACAGGATCTCGTAGAAGAAAATTTCATTATTGGAATGCAAATACAGATAGATTGTGTAGGTACAAGAATTTGGTTAAGTCAAATGAAATATGTTGAGATAGTTCTAAAGCATTTCAACATGTAAGAGAGTCGACCAGTTAATGTCCCTATTCCTTTGGGAGTCAAGCTATATGTTAAACAATGTCCTAAGACATAGGAAATAAAGGAGTACATGTTATGTGTGCCCTATGTGAGTGTTGTAGGTATCATAATGAATGCTATAGTCTATAGATGACTCAACACTGCAAATGTAGTGGGAGTGTTGAGAAGGTACATGACAACACATCGAAAAGAGAACTAGACCACATTCAAAAGAGTATTTAGGTTATGTGTGGAATGAAATATTTTTCAATTTGTTATGGAGGAAATCTTGAGAATAGTAAGGAAAAATCAATGTACATGGTTTTGACAATTCCTACTAGGTTGGAAACATTGATTGCATATGATCAACTAGTAGATATGTGTTCAAGATATTCGATGGAGTAATTAGTTGGATGAGTAGAAGAATGTTGGTTATCACAGTGTTGACTACTAAGGATGAATACATGGAAACTAATCATGCATGAAAGGAAGTTGTTTGGTTGTAGGAGTTGTGTTCAAAAGTTGGGTTAGGATAGCATGCTATTAGGTTGGATTGTGGTAGTCAAAGTGCAATATTCTTGGAAAATATTCTAACATATCATTTGAAGATGAAACACATTGATTTGCAATACAATTTTGTGAGGGATATGGTAGAGAACGAGAAGGTGTTACTGGAAAAGGTAGACACAGTGAAGAATGTTGCAGACTTGTTGACCAGGTCACTAAGCACATAATTTTTTTCTTAGTGCATTGAAAAGATGGGCTTGCTATCCTTGCTTGAATGAACTAAAGTTATTACTCTATTTTTCATGAAAAGAAAACATCAAGTGGGAGAATGTTTAGAGTGTTATATTCTTTGCATCTGAATCGTTTGGAAAATTCGATAGTCAAATGGCATAAGTCGACTGGAGTCAAAGGTGATATATGAGGAGAGTCTAGTTAGGTAATAGACTGGAATAGTTTTTTGGTCAAAAGGAAAACAACTAGTTGATAGGAATTCAACAGAACAACCATTAGATCAATGGGAAGTTGACAAAATTTGACATAGTCAAGTCTACTATATTAAAATTAAACAAAATATGGATTTCTATAAACGAGCAGTTGGTTGTATTGCATATATAATAACATGTAATGGCTATGCATGATTGTATTGTACTATGGGTAGTAGTGTGTAACAAGATAATGTAATGAAGTGTGATTTGTGGTCTATGAAGTCATGGTTGCAAACACCTGTTTTTGAGTGTTTGGTTAATAGATGAGCATATGCTCACTGGTTTGTTGGTTTTCCTTAAGAGAGAGGTTTCCAGGGTAATTTATGTGTAATGTCACTTGAAGTGTTTTGTATTCCGTCATTAATGTATATTTGTTCTAAATCAGTTTACAAACCTGCTATAATCAGTATCAATCCCCAATAGTTTGGTTCAAGTAGGAATAGGTTGGTCAAGACCTTATGGCCAAGGCAAGGAACTACCATATGACCTTAGGTGCCAAAGTGAAGTTAGAAATTTTTTTAAGCTCAAATAAAAAAATATGTGTAGACTGTAGGTTCATGATATTTGGTATCAAATCTAAATAGTGTGCATCTACATTACTCTTCACCATTGTTACTTCTCTGACAATGAATTGAAAATTTCTTTTGACACTCTTTTGCATTCTTGAGTGAACTTAGAAGTAGGGTACAGTCCTTGAGGAAAGTTGACAGGAAGTTGTGAAGGGAAACCTAAGTGTTGCAATCATAGACTTGTTCCTAGTCCCCGTAGGTACCCAATGAAGTTTGTTCGCATAGAACTTGAATAACTTGGAAGGAATTTGTAAATTGAAATTTGAGCACGAGGCCTTCACCTTGTTAACCAATATCTTATCATGTTAATTCATAAACGAGTGTTTTTTATATTGTGAAAAATACAGTCACTATATTATAAGTATTTGGAGGGAGGGGGGATGTAGTGTATAGGGGGTTTATATGTATTAGGGGGTATAAAAAAGCGTATCAATTAAAATAAGGGATATTTAGTAAAATAAGGTTTTATTTAATTGGAAAGATGTATTTGGAGGGGGATCAACAAAATGATTTTGGTGGGTATTTATCAATATCTAGTGAAAATAGGGGTATTATTTAATATCCCGTGAATGAAGGCGCTATGGCATAGTTTCACTAAGTGAAGGCATAGTGAATTTGAGTGCCAACAATTGCAGACTCGTGACTTGGGTATAGTCCATTCACAAGGTGAGTACTTTTTTTTTCTAGGCACATGACCATGACTACTAAGGTTGCAGAGGTTGCACCGTAGAGTGACAATAATACAAACCATATAAAGTTTAGGACCATAATTGGAAACTTGTAGAGAGGATCATTGAGAACATAATATCCACTCTTGGCATGCATTGAGAGAAGGAAAAATCCTTGGAGGAAAAGTTATCCATCATGCACCAAGTTTATAAAAAGGTGCTATCGAAGTGCTAGGATATTGCAAATTTCTATTGGGGCACTAGTTCATAACACTGATTTGAATGAAAGACTACATGTTATAGAAAAATTGTTGAAGACTATTGTTAGGCAAGTGAAAGATCAAGAGGATCTCGTTAACCTATTGAAATGGGTTATTGCCGATGGAAATACTTCACCATATCATATGAGGAATCAAGATATACAAATATAAAGGAACCAAAATTGTATGATGACACATGCAATGCTAAGTTACTTGGTAGATTCTATTGGGATATTAAGCTGTACTTGGAGTAAAGGAGTGGAAGCTTAGATGAGGCCAAGGTGAAAATTGTTGTGATGTTTTTGATATGTACATTGAATCTCTAGTGGAGAAATAAAATGGAGGACATGGTAGATGGGAATAATGTACAAAGGACTTAAAATTGGAAAAAGATGAAAGCAATCCCAAAGGGTCATTTGGGTCCAAGGAACTAGTCTTAGATTGCATGGAACTGGCCTTTGACTCTTAATCATACAAGAAGAATATAAGCACATATCAATTATTTTTTGGGTCTTATGATAGAGATCAATGACATGATGGAATAAGATAGGATGTTCTATTTAGGAGAGGGTTACACCTTCTGTTCAGAGTGGGACTACAACACCTTGATGTGCAGACCCTTGTAGTATCCATCATCACAATAGAAAAGTTGTTGGACTATAAGTTAGGGACAAACGGAGGCCCAAAGTGATATGAGAATGCTAAAGGAGATAAACAAGTTGCTAAGAGAAATAAGAAGGGAAAGGTAAGGGAAAACCCATCCAATAAGGCTAGTGAGGATAACACCACGTAACTGAAAGTGCCTATAGAAAAAAGGAAATCTCTTGTTAGAGTTGTGAAAAAGGACATTACAAAATAATTTCTAATTAAAATATAAGTTATATACTATGGAGAAATTGGACTAACCTACTATTGGTGTTTTGAAAGTCTTGATCATTGTGTTAGAATACAAGCCTACAACAAGCCAAGAGAAATATTTCATAAAATGTTTCTATTTAGTGGCATAACTAAATGGGATATTAGTACATTCCATGGTAGATACAGTGGGGTGACCCATAATTTCATGAAGGGAGATGCAGTAAGGGATCTTGGGTTGTAGCTTGAGTCCACAATAACTTCATTCAAAGTATTGAACTCAGAAGTGGAGATGGTAATTGACACAACCAACATGGTCACCTTGAAACTTAGTGAGTGGAGTGAAACAATGAGTTTTAGCACTATTGTTCCTATAGATGAATTGAGTTTTTTGGGACAAGAGTTTATGAGGAAGGAAAAATCAATGCATATGCCTCATATTGATTGTTTTGTATTATTTTTAGAATGGGAAACATGTATAATTCCTACTGTAAGGAAATATCTTCGAGTTACCACCAAGATGATTCCCTTGAGCATGATATCCATTGACAATCAAGGCACTGGGTACCCTTTTAGAGGAATATGTGGATGTGTTGTGTTTGATGGACATGCCATAGATAATGATTTGGAAGGAAGTTTTGTATAGAATTTGGTGAACAACAATTCAATAAAATGCTTGGAAGAAATCTTCACTAGAATAGATGCCATAGTGGACATCACACTGAACACAATTTCCAACATTATGGACACTTTCCTTGACAAGCAAGACATTTCATAGTACATGGATAGGCGAATGGGGGATTCAAACAAGGAGGCTAGAGGATAATTAAACTTGGATAGGGAAAGCTTGGAAGCAAACTAAGATGATGAAAATGAAGAGTAGTAACCTTGGCATATAAGGACTATGAAAGTGCTTGAACATTATTTATGTTCTCTTTAGAAACAAGATTGGAAAGAAGGACAAAAAATCAAAATATCGATGGAATATGGTGAGAATAGAATTGGTTTGAGTGTGCCTCTCCTCATGTATTTGAGCAAGAAGTATGGAAATATATTAATTGAACTTGATGGTTTGGACGACTTTAGGAAAATTGGTGGCATGGTTGTTGGTAGTATATTTGGTAGCCACTTGCCAACTTTTTCCATTGATAGAAATTTTGGTGGTTCACTACCTAGGAGTAGGAAATGGATATTAGCATGCCTTTGGAAAGGTTTCTTAGGAAATTCATTTTGTGTCATGATAGGTAACATGGCATTGTTAAGAAAAAGGTGGTGAACTTGATTTTTTCCTTTGGATTTATGTAGGTTGACTAAAGTACAAAAGGAAATGATTGATTTTGGACATGAGGATGTGCATTCTCATAGTTTGGGCACGAGAGTTGGACTAACTACCTAACTAGTTCAAGACTTGAGGGATCCAATGTAAGGATGCATGGATTAATAAGATAAGTATAAAAGAATTATTAAAGAGTGTTCAACACTTAAACAATGGAAATAACTTCTTAATGGAGGTTGAATTGTTGTACTAGTAGAAGACAATTATAGTAGCAGTTACTCGTGATTGTAGTAGCAGGTAGCAACTGTGATTGTGGAATATAGAATAATTTGTGGATAGATTTGGGAAAAGGTTCTTCATTCAAAGGAAGAAACAGATTGTGAGAATTTGCACAAGTATTCTAGCAGTGACATTGTGGAGTGGTTGGAGAAGCCAACTGTAGATGGATGCAGGAGTCTAGAGATAAAATTGGAGGACAACAATTTCTTGTTGATGTTATTGATGATGAGAGTGAATTTTAGTGGGGGAGGACATAAATCCATATACTTGAGAGGCTTCAGGAACCTCCATCTCATGATCAATTTATTGGTCATTTTTATTCGTGGATATACATGACATGAGGTTGATGGCTATATGAGCTAGTTTTGGGTTCCTTTCCCCATTGTCAAGGAACACCATAGACATTTTTGGCACCCTTGTACAAGGGTAAGGCACACTATAAACAATGAAAACTCAAATTATCTAGACAAACCAAGAGAATCTTGTAGGGAACTCATAAAAGTAGAGAAGTATTTCATAGGAAACCTTGTCCATTGGTATGAACTATGCATTACAGAAAAAGTGGCAAGAATAATCTATTGGCTTGTAAGTGACTTGGGTAAAATTGGTTGGAATCAGTTCCTAGGTGCACTTGGGCATAGTTTGCTAGAGGAACTTGTGATGGACGTGGATGTGACATGCACACCTATCATACACAGTTTTGATGGGTACACTTATTAAACAAGATTGCAACGGAAGTGGATGTGATGGTGACACTTGTGGGAACACAGATTTCTAATAGAATTACAATCATGATCACATGGCATAGTATAAGGATCATCAACGTTGGATATGGACATCGACAATCAAGTCATGTGGGCATAGTTTAGTTGCATGTAAACACTTGGTTCCACTTACATTTGGAGGGATTGCAAGAGTTTGGAAAGACTCTTATATATAGCAGATAACTCAAAGTGGTTAATGAAATTCATTCTTAGCAAGTGATTGAGAGAAGTTCAAAGTGAGTTTTGTGATTGTGAAAAGTTATGGGTTTTGCACAGTAGTGAAAATTTGGACTGCTTAAGTGAGAAAAAACAATGTAAAGGACATGTAGGAGGTAGACCCACAATATCTTCATGAATTGGATTGATAGTTTTGGTAAAGAGGTTCATTTTGTAATTGTCGTATATAAAAAGGATACGGTCATTTGGCCTAGCCCCTTTGTTGTACATTGTAAGATACTTCATGTAATAAAGTTTAAGGCATCCACCTTGGGTCTCATTTGCACATGTGCCTTGTGTACTCTTTGGTTGGATGAATGTTGTTATGTTTCCTATGATACATTGTGATGGCTAATTGTTGTGATATTGGCTAAGTATTGTTTGGATGTTTCAATTTAAAGGCCATAATTGGACATATTCCTAGTGTTGGATAACTTGGTTAAGTAGAACTAAAGTTTGACATATAACATATTATAGTCTAAGGTGAATATATGGGCATACCTTAGGAGAAGAGGGATAGTATGGTTGTAGTAGGAATAGGTTGGCCGAGCCCTTGTGGCCAAAGAGAAATTGGTGCAGACTACAAATCCATAACAGTAATCATCAAAATAGTGGACCGATTATAAAATAAGATAATTCTAATTGCAATATATTTATGATTCTTATTAATAAGATCAATAAGAAATACTCTATTAAATTATTTCAACATTCCCATTTGTTTGTTTAAGGGGTATGGTAGGTTTAAAATATAGTGTTTTTTGGGGGTGTGAAATTCATGTAACAAGTAGTCCATAAAATATATAACTTCAAATGAGATGATTATTTAGTTCTAATTTATTCATGAATTGCTAACACATAATCCACATAGTTAGTTTTAATTTATGATATTTAGATTTTTCAATATATAAAATTACTAATTATTATAAAATATAAAAATATTATTCATAAAAATCTAAAATATGTATTCTATATTAACAAGTGAAATTAACAAAATTAACAAGTAAAATTAACAAAATAAATAAATAAATAAAATTCCTTAACACCTTTGCTCTTAATAAACATTTGATAAAAAATGATTAGAAACTTAGTTATATATCAGTAAGAAAAATTATTCTTATTTAAAAATGTTTTAAATATATCCTATATACTAAATTTAGGATGTATTGAATATATATCACTTAAGCTTTTGCAAAATTTAAGCTATTAATTAAAAGATATATATATATATATATATATATATATATATATGAAAAATACAAGTAAATGCTTCTTTATAAGAAATATAACTAGCAATTGCCCCAAGAAGGTGCAATAATACGCCTATAAGGTAGTTGTTAAAGGGTAAAAGAAGGTAGAAAATGAAAGATTAAATTGAGGTAGTGTATATAAATGTTTGTAAATGATATGATCTTTTTAAGTTTTGTGTTGCATGTGACAATGATTAAAAGAATGTAGTGTTCCTAGTGTGTAGGTAATGTCTTTAATTATTTATATGGAGATGTAAAATTATTTCTAACAATGAGATTTCTTTATAAGTATTACGAGAAAAAAATACCTTGATAACTATTTCATTAAAACAACAGTATATTGATAAATGGAACAATGCAATTAATACACAACAAAATGGAACACTGCATTTTTTCAGAAGATAGAGAATAGTCCAAATCACAATATATAACAAGTTTACTGAACTTAACACTTTTACAAAATAGAAAGTATGAGATAGCATAACTTATACAAGAGAGGCATGCCAACTGGGCTTTACAATTAACATCACATTATAGTTTGGGATGGGATGCCATAGCATATTTTAGACATGTCTTGTTGCTTTTTAAAAAGAGAGCAATGCCAAATGGGATTTACAACGAACATCACATCATAGTTTGGCATGGCATGCCAAAAACTAATCTCATCAAGAAAAGACGACATTGTGTTGTTATAACTTATGCTGTAACAACTATAAAAATGAAACACATGTTTGGTACGAATCAAAGTACAAAATGAACAACAATAATCCCTTGTAGGATTCAATAGAAAAGTATGGTGTTGCAAACATTTTGGGCCAGCATAGGGGGTTTAGGCACATGAATAATGTATCCTTGTCCTCCGAAATGGAACCGAACCTTTCCCTTTTCTGAAGTGTCAAGTTTTTCTGAATTCTTTGCTTTGAGAAATAACCGCATCTGACTTGTAGATAGATGTGCATAATTGATTGGAGAAACTGCAGAAGAAACGAATAAATCTAGTTCTCTCTCTCTCTCTCAACCAATAATCCCCCTCCTCTCTCTCTCTCAACCACTAATCCCCCCCCTCTTTCTCTCTCTCTCTATCCTCCCCCTAACCCTTACTAATACCCTCTGTCACTATCTCTCTCCCCTCCTCCACCTTCCTCTAACCCTCACCCCTATCTCACTCCCCAAACCAGTTAACACCATCTCTCTCTCTCTCTCTCTCTCTCTCTCTCTCTCTCTCTCTCTCGTGCTCTCTTTCTCCCTAACCCCACTCCTACCGCCTCTACCCCTAACCATCCCCCCTCTCTCTCCCCCTACCCCTAACCCCCCTCTCCCATTTTCTCTCCTAACCTCCCCTTCCTCTACCACTAACTAGCCCCCCACCTCTCTCTCTCTGTCTCCCTAACCCCCCATCTCTCAAAGACAATGTCTAATCATGATGGGGAGGTTGTGGCAGTGACCAAGATGTATTCACGTTGCCACAATGGATGAAGATGTCGACAAATAAACAATGGGGAAAATGAGGCCCGCAAACATTTAATTTATATTATTTTGATAAAAATATATATATGTATAAACATAAAATTGACATAGTATAATGATGTAAATCTCTTTAAAAACCTTCCAACAAGCTAAACTCTAAAAACTAATGCATAGAGAGAAAGTTATGGCCAAAATAATACAGAATTTTTTTTGTATGTTATAGGAATGCATGCATTACTTTTTAGAAGTGCACATTATAAATGTGCATGCAAGTTATTTTTTAGAAAGTGTGCACATGTACGTTACAATAGTGTGCACATGTTATTTTTTAGAATGTGTGCACATGTGCGTTCTTATACACGTTGTTCGACGTGCGTGGAGGTTTGGCAATTGCCGAATCTCTACAGAAAAGAATGTGCACTTGTTTTTACAATTTTAGCGTTCACGTTGTCCCATTGCAATGGTTTTGGGTACCACCTTTGTGCATGTGCCCCTGTATGTGTGTAATTTATTTTGTATGTTTTTGTTATTTGTATGTGGATTTATTTGTATTTATGTTTTTGTAGATGTGTATATGTTTACATATTTATTTTGAATGTGTTTTTTTTTGGTGTAATTTTGAGTATTTTTGCATACATAATTTGAATTGCTTAGCATGTATATGTATTTTTATTATATTACAAGTTAGGTGCATATGTATTTTGCATTTCAATGCAACTATACTTTGTTTTGTATGTTTTTTAAATTCATATGTGGATGTATTTAACATAACTAAAGTTCTTTGTTTTTGTCATTTTATTTCCATTGTATTTATGTGTATGTGTTTCATTTATATTCCAATTTATGTGTATGTATCTTGGAATTTAATGTTTGTGTTTTCTTTAATTTATATGTTTTTGTAATTTGTATGTGGATGTAAATTTTATAGGTTCAAATCCAAGAGGGACACCTTTTTAGATTATTATTGTTATTATTATATATTCCAAATGTATTTAAATATAAAGTTGAATAGTATGCTTTAGTTATATATTGACTTTGATTGTATGCATTTATGTTTTTGCTTTTGTTATATATGTGTGTTTTATTTATATTCTAATTTGTGTCTAATGTAATTTGCATTTCAATGTATGTGTATATTTTATACTACATGTTTTTTGCAATTTATATGTGGATGTATTTTATATTCAAATCCATTTTATATTCCAATGCATTTTGACATAAAATCAACAGGGAAAAAGTTTACACTGTTTGTTTTTGGTCTTCATCCCAAAGGAAACTTAGATGAATAAAAAAACAACTCAAATAGGTAGAGAAATAAACTCTACCCAACCTCCAATAAACATTATTACATTGTAGAGATGTGTCCATTATATTATGTTGGCACTAATAATCCTAAACATATGTACAAATAAATTATTTAAAATACAATGTCAAAGATCTCCAAATACAAATAAATTATTTAAAATACAATGTCAAAAATAAATTATTAAAATACAATGTCAAAGATCTGCCTATACCATTTATTATACAATTCTATTGCAAATTGTAAAGCTTAATCCCTTGACATAGCACTAAAAAGTAAATCCTTTTGAACTAAATTGCTAAAAGTTATGGAAAATCTACAGTTGAGATGTGTCCATAATTATTATGTTGGCCATAATAATCCTAAATATATATAAAAATAAATTATTTAAGATACAATGTCAAATATTTTTCAATACAATTCTAAGAGTAAAAAGTAATTGTAAAAAGTAAATGCTCTTTTGACATAAGAGTATAAAGCAAATGCTCTTGAACCAAACTGTTAAATGATATGAAAAAGTTGTACAATAATGAACCATGAAATATTACTAATGGCACTCTAGACTTGCGAAAAGTTGAGGGTAGTATTAAAGTAAGATAGAACTCAATGCACTCATTACTCAATCAGCTCACTTTTCCATTCAAATGTGTTCAACCATTAGTAAATGCAGTCCACTGTGTAATTTGTATATAATTCCCACAATAATCCAAGGCATCTCCTATACTTTTATTTTCAATTTTCACTTAGCTACATCTAAACTAAAAATATTAATACCAAGTACACAATAAGCAAACCATTCATGAGAATACTATTTTCAGCAGAGGATGAAATGGGAAAACAAATGGGTTTAGAATATTATTTTCAGCAGAGGATGAAATGGGAAAACAAATGGGTTAAACCGGAATGAATAAAATAATTGCAAAGCTAGGAAAAATTATTTATAGTTACGAGTAAAAAGAAATATAAATTATTATATGTAAGATAAAGTACATGCGAAGCGAATTGAAAATTATATTATGTAAGATAAAGTACATGTGAGAACTGAACTGAAATTTTCTTACGTTTTGTCTGGTAAATAAAAATAATGTTACGAGGAAGAGCACTACAATCCTCATAATCGATGCCATAGCATTTTCTGTGTGAAATCAAAACCCTAGCATCCTCATAATCGATGCCATAGCATTTTCTGTGTGAAATCAAAACCCTAGCATCAATTACTTCTAGTTTCAAGGACACCCCGGTCTGATACAAAGCTACTTCCACAACAAATTTTCCTTAAGTTTCTGAAGAAAAACCCCACAAAGCTTGTCAATATCAATTAGATGGTCATCAATACCTATAACTGGTTTGGATGGAACAATGGCCTCTTGTGTTTCAATTTTCAATTGTGTCTTTCAATCTGAAACAATGAAGTGGGTGTTGTTTGAATACAACGAATTGTCTACTCCATTGTTGACAGAGCACTCTGTTTGCGCACAGCTAGCGATGGCGATATCAATATCACAAGAAGAATTTTAGTACAGATTCTTAATAGTAACATTCGTGGAATTGTTAAGTTAATTTCAATGGATCCCTATATCCTTTGCAAACCAAAACACTAAGCATATTGGTTAAAATAACGACAACCAACCTTTAGAAAGTAGATAGTACAGGAAAATTTGATCAAAAGAGTAATACTATCTGTATCCAATACACTAAATTTACTCGGGCTCAATGACATTCACGAGAACATTCACCTTTAAACTTTCCTACAAAAATTTAGCAGGTAAAGTGGCTTTGGAATACAACTGAAACAGGAGATATTTTTTTGTTGAAGTTACTACCAACCAAACTTAACAGAAGGAGTATTTGATTCATAGGTTATTCTCATTGAAAGCAATCTATTGGTTTGAGCTTGATAGTATTCAGGTACATATGTTGCAAACATTCACCTCAAAAAAATTGAGTGGATGAAGTGGAATTTAGAAGCTTTGTTTTAAGTTGTCTGCTATGCAGCTTAAGATGCCCAAAACAGTTGAAGATGGAAGCACAGTGTGCCCATGTAAAGCATTAATCTTTTTGACTTGGGAGTCTCAAGTTAGATTTAAGAGCATTTAACAAGACATGGTACTATGTATTTTGTGATGTGGTTTTGTAACAGGTTACAAGGAAGCAAACCAAGGCCAACATAATATTTGTAAACTAAAACCCTTAGTTACGGCATCCTGTATTCAATTTGTATTCTCTTTATAATGAAACTTTTTATGAGATTTTTTCTAGTTCATTTTCCCCTATATGTATACTTTGTTTCTACTATGTACAATGTAGTATGTACACAACGTAGAAGAAAGTCGATGTCCTGGAGTCAGCATTCAATCAAAATTTTATGATTTGAATCATGTTGTAAGAAACAAGGTAAGCATTCCTTTAAGAGTTTAAAAATATAGACATGATCACAAACTATTTCAATAGAATTTCAGAGGCTCGTGGAATGATTGCATAATACTGGGTTTCAACTTTGGAAACTTAGGATGGGAATGTTGCTGCTGAACAAACTCCTATTGGGATCGTGGAAGGTTGGGAGAAGAATCCTACCATAGTAGAAGATACTTTGTATTACCCTTCATCTTCCTGTTATTCTTTGCCAGGTTCGTTTGCATTGGAATTGAGAGTTGTTTCGGATAAACATGATTTCATGTTTGTGGCTTGTTGCTTGTTCTGCACAAAGAAAATAAAAATTTATTAGATTCTCCACCAAGATTTTAATTTATCATTACCAGTATTTCAAGAATTTCCACAGATAATTATAGATGACACAAATAAACACAAAAATCAACCACTCTAACTCTACAAAGGCCCATAATTCACATTTGAATTGATTACCTTCCATGCTTGCATGGTATTGAAAGGAATCATGGTAAATACCGAGCATATATATACTTATTTGTAAAGTTAAAAACTGTCAAGACCTTATGACACTAAAAAAAAGGCACAAAATGTTTAAGCTTTCGTAGGAAATGAGAGATCAAGGATCTATTGTCACGTACATCTGCTATTTGCATGTGTCCCTATGCTATGAAGGTAAGTAAAATAAATCCATGGATTTTAAACCCTGGCAGTTAAACAATAATTACATCCACCAACAATGGGACCAAATCCATTTCATGAAGATGAAATGATAATCACAAGTTGTAATAAAAAAGGCATTTACAACCCTTTTAAAGATTCAAATAAACATTTATTTCATTTCTAGTGAGACAGTGTAAAACAACTGTCATGTGCATTGTGTAAAAGGTAGAAAAGAGTTTATGAAAGTACACATGCCCTGAACACCATTGTGAAGTTTGAACCAAAGGAACAAATTCATAAACTCTAAATGAATACATTGTCCACTATTGACAAACTTTATTATGGTGCTTTTGATCCAAAAAAACAGGTTTCAAGCAATTGTACTAGAAATGGATTGAACGTTTTTCTCTTTAATTATTATGATTGTTAATTAAACTACTATAAATAAGTTATAGGAATCATCTTAATTGAAGGATTGCCAATGAAGCTACTATTGACTGAACAAAGCACAGGATCTAGTTCTATATGTTAAATTATGCAACAATCTACACTGAGATTACCTGCAATGTCTCTTTGTTTCCAATACTGAAAGTGAATAGAGATGCATCTGCATGAATAAAGTTATTCCCCTTCTCACACTCAATGGTGTAGGATGGTTTGAAAAGAAAAATAGGGAGTGACTTCCTTTGCTCTATTTAATTCCATATAGAAAAAGGAAATGAGAAAGAGTTGAAAATAGTACCGATTCCCTTTCTTTGGCTTCTGCAAGATGGATTAGATCCTTCATGGACAATTTTGAATAGTCAAGATCAACTTCAGGGATGTCAAGTAAATGCTTTTCCACTGCAAGGAACAAATCATTTTAGCAAAGTTTTCATTCAAACGATAGAAACAATCAAGAGTAAATTACATTTTGCAAGATACAAGTAAAAACTAAAAACTTAGAAACAACAAAAAATAGTTCATCAAAAACATCCCCACACAACTTACCACGCCTACGATGACTTATCATGCTTTGAGAGAACTTCTTTTTTGCAGCTTCCAAAGAATTTCCACTTTTCGAAGCCCTCTTTTTCATCTGCGTCTTTTTTTCTTCAACATTTTCATTTAGATTATGATCCTCCAAGGGTTTCCCGACATCACCCACACCTATATCTGAATCACCAAATTCTGAATGTTTTGTTGAAGACATATGTTTTCGTTTGCAGCATCTAGAATGATTGCTATTTTTTCCATCTAAATTATTTAGAGGAATTACTTCTTCTGTTGAGATAGTTTCTATGTTTGGAATTAAAGAATTTTCTCTATCTTCCAAAATTTCCTTAGACTCGTTCATATTACAATGGGAAGATTTACTACCTCTCATTTTCCGCCACGGATATTTTGATTTGTTATTGTGTTCATTTAGATCATTTCCTTTGCAATGTCTTTTGGAGTGTTTGCATCTAAAATTTCTTGTTGAGTTACTACAGTACCATCTGCAGCTTTCCTCATTCTTATATTTTCCCTCGAGAGTCTAGATTTATTATTCTTTTTGTCATAGAGACTGTCTTCTGGAGTAACCTTTTTTTCAGGCAATCTTTCTGTATTTTCAATAAGTAAATTTTCTCCATCTTCTAACATGTCATTTTGCACTACTGTTGAGTCATCAGTTGCATGTCCTGCTTTCAATCTTTTCCTCCAATTTTTACGTGGGTGACAGTTATTTTCTTCTTGATGATTTACTGGACCTATCCCTTCTTCTAGTAGGATGTTTGTGTTTGAAACAGACACATTTTCAATGCTCTCCAAAATCCCCTGTTG
Source organism: Pseudotsuga menziesii (assembly GCA_001517045.1). NCBI lineage: Eukaryota > Viridiplantae > Streptophyta > Pinopsida > Pinales > Pinaceae > Pseudotsuga > Pseudotsuga menziesii. The sequence continues at coordinate 64,148 of LPNX011093905.1, forward strand.
CATTATCGAATAGTCATTGGAAGAATCTCTCACAGACATGTTTTTTGTCCTGCTTATGGATTGATTGCTTAAATCATCCAGATTAGTTATCTTGTTTGTTCCATTTCTGCTGAGTTTTCTCCATTTTCTGATGTTTTCTGACCCATTCCTCTAAAGTATTGTACAACTCTTCTTGATTCATTTTTATTTTTATGCCCACCCTTTAGGTAAGAAGTACAAATCTCAGATTGTTGATCTTTAACTTTACTCCATTTTTTAGAAGACTGTGAACCTTTAGTTTCCAAAGCATCTTCTCTAGTCTCCCCAACTTCTGTTGTAAAACGAAGAGGCATGGATGTCTGCTTCATCAATAAATGCAACACATATTCAATTTGTAGAGGACAAATATTCAAATTAGGCTAAATGCATGAATGAAGCACGAAGAAAAAAGAAAATACATTAATTATACAGGACGCAATTTGATAGCAAATATTGATTGTGTATTCTATACTTTTACTATTAATGCAAGCTATCAATTTGTTGGTTTCACTTTTATTATTTCACTCTTGAAGAGGAAAAAATAGGGAAACTCATAGTTAATCTGCTAATGGTGAATCACTCAATTTGACATTCCTTAACCATTTAGGATATTAGTGAACACAAAACTTGTGAATATTCAAAACAATCTCACCAGCATAATCAACAAACTTGTTGAGACAATCACAAACCCTCATCGGATAATCAACATTATACATACATACATATACATATATATATATATATATATATAGCAATACCAGAATGGTTGATTGAATGGCATCTATCAGATCAACCATTGAGTTGCAAACTAATACACATTGCAGATTGTGAGCCTTCTTATGAAGTTTAAACCCAAACATAGTGAATGATTAACCACTTAAGCTCTACTTATCTGATCCACATTGTTGGCAGAAAATGCAAATTCGGGCTTAGTACACAAAAGAACAGGTAAGTAATGTAAACGAACACTGACCTTTCTTTTGGTTCTTCGAACATCAGTATACCTCTTGTCATCTTCAGTAAGACTGGCAATATCCTGTACCAGAGTGTTCGATGATGGAGAAAGGCAAGAAGCATTGTAGGCATCATCACTAGAATGAGATTCCTCACTATTTTGAGCTGAAAGTTCAAGGGAAGTGTTTGCAAGAGAAAGAATACATTCTTCACCTTTAGAATTCTCATTAACTAGTACTTCCTCTGTTAAGTTCTCTACACTGGGGCTTAACTGGGGTGTCACCTCCCTCATCAAAGGATCTAGCTCTGAAGCAACTGAAAATGGAGCTTCCTTAACAAGAGGACTTGAAGGGGTTGTATCAAAAGGCTCATGTATTGAAGCAACTGAAATTGGTTCTTGCACCGGAAGTAGATCTTCCCCTTTTGTGCCTGATGTCGGAGGAATCGAAGGAGTACCCAACTGTGTACCCGCATCTAAAATCAATATTTCCTCAACTGGGTTCTCTGCTGGAGGAATGGGGACATTATAGAAGATCCAACAGGGTCCTTAAGAGGACTGGCAAGCAGAGTAACAGTGTCATCCTTCTCATCAGCTTTAGTTTCAGAGAGATCAACCTTGGCAAGCTATTGTTTTGATGGTTTTTTGTCCATGGGATTGTTTTTGGTTTTCCTTGGAGCATTTGATGCATTATTGGGTTTCCTCGCTCGAGATTTTTCCTTTTGTTTGAACTTCACTAACTCTAGGAACTGCCAAAGAAACAAACACTAATGAATAATCTACTTTTAAAAAAAGCATGATTGTCAACAGAGAGATTTTTTTAAATTTTTTTTTTATGTTTTGCAAGTAAAAATAGCAAAAAACTAACCCGTTGGTGGCTCTAGAGGATCACCCAGTACTTCTAGAGAGATAAACATGGTTCTAACCTCAAAAACCTCCGCACTGATATTAATATTTCGACCTGTTTTCCTTCATCATAACAAGAATGTTGTTGCAAGTGAATTAGGGTAACAAACAGAATAATCCGAAATGCATTCAGATAATTGAATAAGTGGCTCCAAAGAAATGGGGACTTGAAAAAATAGTTCGTCTATGCATAAATCACACGCGAAATCAAAATTATGGACAAAACAACGTTCTTTTGGCAGAATCAATAGCAATGGCAGTTGCTTTGCTGCAAGGAATGGTCAATTCTATGTTCATCCAATGCTGGATCCTCATTCCCCTAGAGCATGGAAGTTATGGCCTGTAACTCAATTGTTCCCCCTGAAAATCAAAACCCATTATGGCCGAGGATCCGAATGCCGACAGGGCTAGAATACCATGAGCTGAAGGCGGGGCTTATGGGTGCTGCTGCAATTTTGAAGGATTGGAAGAAACATGACCTACAACAGGCATAGGCAAAGAAGAAAATGTACCTGTACCTAAACCTAAAATGGAGACAGGCAAAGCAAGAAAAGTACCTGCACTTGAACCTACAATGGACATAGGCAAAGCAGGAACACCACATGTACATGTTGCTGCCATGATCACTAGCTCGACCTTGTTGAGAAGCCATTGAATTGTTTCTCCATATGAATTGTGATCCAACCCACGCGTTAGCTAAAAGATTTGTGTTGCACTGGCTGCAGGTATTCTGACCCTCCGACCTCACCCATTCACCTTTGTGTGCCTGTCTTTAGTGGAGGGTCTCTTGGCTACCAATGCCTTCCTTGTTGGATCATTACTCTAGGGACCTTCTTCCCTTGGAGGTAGGGATAAGCGTGAGGGATTCAAAAAGTGGACCTTCATCCCTTGGAGGCAGGGAGAAGTGTGAGGGATTCAAAAAATGGACCTTTGTCCCTTGGAGGTAGGGCAGTCCGTGTTGTGGCTACTCCGCCGACTGCGAAATGACTGATGTCGTCCTGCTCATGAGGTCTTGGGTTCGAGCTCGAGTTTAACCTGGGCCTAGTTTTGATGTGGGGTTTTCTGTCTCTTGTGGCTCTTTTGCCTATGTATATGATAAATACTAAAGAAGTAGAAGTTATAGCATTGATGTTGGGGAGTGAATAAGAGAAAAGACCGATGGGAGTGAATAAGAGAAAAGACCGAGAAGCGAAAAAATTTCACAACACGCAACCAGAGAGGATGAACGTGAACGTGGTAGTCAGGTTAAGATGCATGTGTCAAAATTCGATTGGATTGATAGATGGCGATGCTACAATGTTCCAAAACACAGCTTATGAGAGAAAAACACCTTACGGCGTAACTAGAGACTAAATTGGACAACTGGGATTTCTAGTCACAAAATCTTGCAAGAAGACTGGCGCTTATTAAATCAATGATTCAGGTCATGCTAATATACCTCATGTCAATTCTAATAGCCCCAAAATATATCTCTAAAATGTAAACATCTTTGGAGGATATTTCTTTGCGGGGGATCAAAGTCCCAAAGGAAATGGGCCTTCGTCGTTTCATGGTCAAACGTTTGTTGCTCAAATTTGGTTGGGGGTTGGGTTTGAGAGAGGTGGCATTGGAAAGTAAGGTGTTCAGAGCCAAACTATGGTGGAGATGGATATAGCAGACGAAATCGGCATGGGGAAATTTATAGAGAAGTAAATATGCTCCAAGAATAGACTAACAAGACCTCATCTGAATAGACAAGAAATGACAAGGTTCTATGATATGGGAAAGAGCTTGGAAAAATAGGGATATCATCCAAAAGCACAACTTCATGGAAATACGGGATGTGAAATCGGATTTGTTCTAGGAAGACACTTGGCAGCAAGCCCCGCACCTCACAAATGTGGATACTTTACAGGAATTCTGCAATATGATGTTGGAAGGCGGTAAAATAAAGTTTCACGAATATTGGCAAGAAGACATCATGCCTTTGTTGAAACAGTATTGGAAGCCAATAACTCAAAGGAATTTTCCCGCAAAAGTGGGGGGGGTGAAAGGGAACTGGAATTGGAACTCAACCAACACCAAGTGTAGAGCCTAGAAGGATTGGATATGTTACGGTGGAGCCATGGTCCCATGGGCCACTTTAACATGTAAGAAGCTTAGTATTTTCTTCTCCCTAAGGAATCCCAAGACTGTGTAAGAATATGGGGCCAAATATGGAGGAAATATATTTGAACAAAGGTATCTACCTTCCTTTCATTGACTACGAAAGGAAAAGTGTTGACGTGGGATCAAATACGCAAACATGGTTTTGAAGGGACAACTTGGTGCCCTCTTTGTGAACAAGTGGAAGAGTCTCTCGGTCATCTATTAAACTTATGTAGATTATCCTTCAACATTTGGGATCAAAGTGCCACTTCACTTAGAACTACAGACAAAAAAAAATAGAATATATTAAACATGATTGTTGATTAGAGGCTAACTACGTTCAAAAATAACATCCTGAACTGGATCTAGCAACTCCTTCTAGGATTAACCATGTGAGGAACATGGAAGGAAAGGAACCAACACATCTTTAAGGAAACCAAGAGTAATAAAAAACTCATATGGAGGAATATCTTAAAGGACATACAATAAATAATCTATGCAATGCAATGGCAGGAGGTAGACTGGTAGACATCCCCATAGGAGGTTGTAATCCTAAAAGAGTGGTTTCCTGCAAGAAATACTGACCCACCTCCTCCAAAACCTCGATCCATGCAGCTAGTATCCCCTTCAAGTTGGTTGATGCCTCCCAAAGGGATCCTCAAGCTAAAATTTGATGAAACATTAAAAGCTAATCTAGGTCCTATCATTGAAAGAGGAGTGCTCAGGAATGACTGGGGTAAAATTGTTTGGATATTTTCCAGTTCCTTGGCGAGGGAGACCGACAACGTGGCAGAGCTCCATTGCGTCCTACAGGGCATAATTAGTGAATCCAAGCAAGGATTATCCATAATAGCGATAAAAAGACACTCCTATAGTCTAATCAAATCTTAACGAGGATGATTCAAGGGATGGAGGTTAGTATATTGAAGAACTAACATCTAGAAGAAAAAAATAAAAAAGTTGGTGAGGCTCGTGCAAAATCTATGTGCCCAAGATGTTGTAGTGCCCAGGCATGTCAAACATGTGGCCAATAAGCTGGAGAACTACGTGGGGAACAAGGGGGTCACCAACCAAGGAAAGGATAGAGATATGTCATGGTGGGAAGTGGAACACTCGGAGATCAGACAGAGATATGGACATGTCATGGTGGGAATTTCATGAACACTCGAAGATTAGGTAGGAGTGAACATGCCTGGACCATCTAGACATTTAACCCAAAATGCGGGTGGATGCGACATGTGATAGCAAGATAGATCAGGGGACACTTGTCTGCCAAACAAACACTACACCCATAAGGAAACAACTGGTTGTAATCTTGAATGATTAGAATATGGCAGTTCGTGGAGAATTAAAATATAAGATGGCGTAGGTATGGGAGGCATATGATGTAGGATGTTGTGCATGGGAGAAGTCAGGCATGGCCTAATCTCATTATGGAAAAGGTTGGAGAAGGTTGAGTGGTATGGGGAAAATGATAGCAAGGACTCTCGTCATTGTAGGGATAGGAAGCATGTGAAATCAAGACCAAGCATGGATCTGCTAGAACGAGAGCACGGGGAAAGGACCTAATAGAAGATGGAGGGTAGATTGGGTTGTTGTTGGAAATGATAGAGCCAACAGAACAAGCAACAACTGAGAGAAGAAATTTCCAAACTATGAAAAGGAAAGGCCCAAGCACGCAATGCTAAAGTCAAGGGTCCAAAAAGAAGTCGTTGTTGCAAAGCAAATGTAACACCAAGAATATGAAGAATGGGAGGAATGGGTGGAGGATGTGAGCACAACCTGCACTAGAGAGACATGCTACGCCAAGATGGTGTTGATGTATTGGTAGGTGAAAGCTCTGGTGGGGAGGGCAATTATGGACACCCATAAAGGCTGCTCGGACTCAAATAGATGGGCGAAATCTCTAGCCCAGTGGAACAGGGACCAAATTCTTAAAATCAATGGAATCCTGAATCAGATTGTAGATGCTATTAGAGAGCGTGTTTCTATAATTAATGTGTTGGCCTAGATGACGATGGGGAAGATATACACGTTGTCAAAGAAGTAGCCTCAGGCAAGCCACCAAGCACTGGAAACTAGAAACAAAGGTGCCAATAGCCAATGTTTATGTTGATGTCTAGTTTATTTTCCACAAGTCACAATGATGATTCTTATGCTAGATGTTTATGTATATGTTGTGTTGCAATTAAGGGATGGGTTATGTTTTCTAGTTCCAATATATAGTCTAGTCTACATCATATTGATATTATGAACTTGAATAGATCAATGAATTGTTTTGGGATGATTAAGGATTAATTTCCCTCTCAAGTATGGTGGTTAGTCCGTTCTCACGTTGACGATGGAACTTTGGTTGCTTTTTTGGGCTTTCGTTGTAATCTTTTTAATATTTTACCCTACATAACTTTTAGAAAAACATGATTAAATCCTTTAAAAAGCTTTAAAAAATAAATGTAACCACCAACTACAAACAAAATTTGTTCACGTGCTAATATTAAGTAAAACATGATTTATTTGTTTCCTCATAACCAAAAGTATTAGTTTCAAAAGTCCACGTAACCAATGGATTCCGTGAGAACAACCAAATACAGAGAGAAGGAGCTACAGTCGGCCGTGATCGCAGGGTTTTGTGACACCACAATCAGGAAGGACACACAGAAGCAAAGCATTGGGAGAGAGTGAGGACACTTGACTCATTTTTATTGGATAGAGAGATGACAAAATTAACAGTGGTTTTAAGCAAAACCTTATATAGAAAAACGCCTAACGACGTAACTAGCAATTTCCCCAAGGAAGGTGCAATAATACACCGATAAGGTAGTTGTTAGCGGGTAAGGGAGGAAAAAAAATGTAACATTGAAGTGAGGTAGTGGGAGATTGCAAGTAATACCAAAAACAAATGGAGCACTTCAATGTATTGAAAAATCAGAAAATTAACAGTTTAACATCACATTATACAATGAACATGCCATTGCATGGGAGAAATATATCTGATGAATAAAAGAAGCCAATGTGTAGTCATAATCTGGAATTACTTGCTGTCCATGTGGTTCCAAAGTTCATAATTGTGCTAGCATAGGTTGTCAAAGCAGATTGGAAAACAAACATTTGACGACGGTTTATATAGCTCTAACTTCTCACATTAACGGAAGTCCTATTCAAGGAGTAGACATGATAGCACTGTATGGTTTGGTGATTTCAGTATATATATACATTTGACAATTCAAGGTAATAACACAGTATTAGTGAACACTCTTGACACTGTATGATAAGTATCCAAACTAACCATTATCAATCCATGATACATCAATTGACACAATTGAAGACAATATCAGTACCCATGATACTGTTTTAGATGATACAATGAGCTGCCAGCCACGATTCATTATCATCCAATCCATCAATAGATGATTGAAACAATTGCAAACAAAGTATTTATCAATAATTACATCTCTAGCCAAAACCACAGGTATTTGTTTACCCTTGCAAGCATCATCGCTTCCAATAGTCAGGATTGCCATCGGTCCATCAGGTTTTGAGAAACTGTGCAAAGTGAACCTTAAAACCTTTGGAGTGTTATCATTTGCATATTTTATTAAGGAGTTGTATTGTTTATCGTTCCAGCTTGTCTGCATTTCAACTGATTATAATTATCTGCTAATTGACTGGAACTTGTATTGAGGTGAACCCAATATTCGTTGAATCTGTTTGCAGTAGTGTATCATCCTCATCTTCCAGATCACAAAAAGAAATATCCTCCTCATTAGACAACCTTGTTGCAGAATGTACAGATGCATCACTTTTACCTGGTTGTGCCTACAGGCAATTATCTACATCTACATCCTCATCATTATGCTCCACATCCTCAGTAGATGTTGTGTGATTATACAAATCATTTTTCCTAGAAATATGATAATCACCTTTAGAGTTATTGCCAAATTTTGGTGCCACTGTTTCTAGAGATACAGACTTGAAAGAATCTGCATTTTCGCTACTGTCTGTAACTGGTGAAAAATGCTCAAACTTCTGCTCTTGGAGGAATTAAGAGAATGTTCCTTTCTGGACTGCCCAAGCTTCTTCCAGCATTGGTTAATCTGGCCTTGTTTATTTTCTTTGACTCCTCTGAAAACAATGCCCTGGCCTCTAATATCTGCAAAACCAAAATAAAAGTATCAATTTTCTTTTGTCCTCAATACTCAAAAGACCAAAGGCTCCAAATGATCCAGATAATTTTTTTTCACCTAAAGGAATTATAATTTTACTCATCAGAACATGTAGAAGTTTAATTGAGAAGACAATGAATGTAGTAAAAATAAGCGACCAGGCTAGTGCAATATGAAAGGCATTGCTGATGATAAGGATAGATTTTCTTATTTCAAGCAAGCAGAACTCTGTGAAAAATGAGACTTGTAAGATGAAACCTAATCTAAGATACAGATCACACATGATTGAGCCAAGGTCTCTTATTGCATTTCATTCCACCTATATCAGGATATTGCAAATTCAAAAAGCACATCTACTATTAAAAGTCACACAATTTCAACAAAAAGCACAATTTCAGAGATCCAAATCACCATGCAGAGTTCTTTTTGCATATGTCCAAGAAACTAGAACTGAACGAGAATACAAAATACAGATGCTATAGCAAAATATTTTTATAACCTTGAATTCAACTACTTCACAGGAGATATCGGTATCATGGCCACGAAGAGTTTGCAATGAAGCTTCAAACTCTTGATTTCCAGTCTTGGACTGCAGCATTATAAACAAGGACTTCCCAAATTAAGTTTCCATCAAGCTTGTCACATTGAATACTGACATGTTAAAAAACTTTAGATGACTTTGGTGAAGAAAAATAACTCATATAAAACTCACCAGCCATCTTGGAGATTCTAGGATGAAAAAGAGTCCAAGCATCAAGAAGGTGGAAGGGGCAATACCCACACTTTGGGTAACAATATGAATGACGATTTCTCAAAAGAATCTATAGATAGGAAAATGAACCGGTCCCGTTTCTTCCATCACCACATGGTCCTATTAATCATAGGACAATATTCCAGGGTCAAAACTTGAATCAACACGAAACAACAGCAAGCATTCCAGTGGTCGCGCTTGTCTGAAGCAAATTCAAACGGTTTTGTTAGATTAGAAATATTTTTTCCGTATGCAAGTCATAAAATTCCAGTAACGACCTAAACAAATCACAATTAATATGGCATATGTACAAGGATTTCCACACATCTTCACCTGTGACAAAACCATATATCGTAAAGACAATGTCAGTTTGGTCTAGTACTTCTTGAGTTGTATGTTGAAACTAACAATTCCTGAGGAGCAAGAGCACTAAATCATGCAACAAAATCCTATGGGGGAAAGAACTGTGCTAAAGAAACAACATTTACATAAGTTTCATATATCTGCAGAAGACAGGTTTGATTGTATCAGATTTACACAAATTTCTCTTCTGCTCAACAAAACAGGGCAATAATTTATTGAAAATGCCCTTCTTTTTTCCTTATATCTTTTTTTTTTGTGGGAATGGCATTTCCCCCTAATCCCCAAGTTTCCTAGAAGTTTCATTTTTAGGAATGTTTACAGACAAAAATAATTGAGGGAACATGCAATCTCTAATGACTCAACTTTCTAGTATTCTACTTAGGGCTTGTGACTCAGGAAAGGTGCATATGTGCTTTTCAAATTTCTTAGGTAAACTAGTAATCGAGATAAAATTTTGAGTTCATGATCATGCCAAGAAGATGCAATGCAAAATAGATTGATTTAGTTATTTATGAAGGAACAGCATGAATTAAGAATCACAGAACTAACAATTAACCATGGAAACTATATAACTGTTGAATTGACTCCCAACCAATTTCAGAGATTGGACTCTGGATGCATCTGAATTGCTTCGAAATGGGGCTCTGGGTTGTATGAACTTAGAGTCCCCATACTCAAAGAGGATTCCACTTTCTTGTTTATAAATAAACCTCTATGTGGATTTTACCTTACTGCTTATGTTATAAGCCTCAAATAATAAATCAGAGTTTTGTGCACATGACTTTACTTTTTCCCTAACACTTTCTTCCTACTGTCCATTTTTACAAAACATGAGTCATCAGGAAAGTTAAGCTTGGCTTTCTTACCTCTGATAATTTTTGCCTCTACATCATAAGCCTTGTCGGCCGCATCATAAGCCTTGGCGGCCTCCTCCACTGTGTTAAACATTCCAAGCCACACCATAACACCCTTTCTGGGATCTTGAATCTCCGCAGCAGCCCGAGACTCTTAAGCATCATTTTTAGTTCTGGTGTTTTACTAAGTCGACGTAGGAACTGGTCTCTTATTTTTGTGGCCAACTCCCATTAGAGGAAATTTGGGGTCTAAAATGGGCCTTATAAGAAAACGTGCCAAAATAAGTTTTTGTGAGTTGGAATTCAAGAACCAATAGAATTTC
>LPNX011093905.1:74786-93034 GCA_001517045.1 Pseudotsuga menziesii
CTATGCCCTGTTTCCTACTGTAAATATAAGCATGCGATATCATTATAATACAAGACATAATATGTTATGTTTATTGGTCATGAATTAGGACTTAAATAGAAAGACATCAAAATGGATTTGTGGGAAGGAAAAATACTAATAATTGATGCTATGTACCAAACATGGAGACTAAAAAGAAAGAATTAACAGAAACTCTTGGGAAATTTTTTTGCATGAGATAGTTGGAAAACAGTTTCCAAATGTATTGTAAAGATTGAGGGTCAAGACTCAAAGTTCACAACTAAACCATTTTCTAAATCAAGAGTTGTACACAAAAGCTGCATTACTGTGAGGTTGTCAATGAGCTTAGTAGATGTGTTGTGGTCCTCCCACAAAGATTGGGAAAGTTACATGTGTGTGCAATGAAATTAATGTAAAAAATAAAATAACCCAAAAATAGTTTCTCCAACCTGCCTATTGCGAAATTTGTAATCCACTTCTCATTCTAAAATGGCAACTCTTCAAATGCCTCCTTGATTAGATCTCTACTGTTATAAAAAATCATAAACTAATTTTTTAGCACATTTAACAAACATGTATTAACAATGGTCATAGTAATTATTAATGTGTTCAAAATTTCCACTGAAACCAATCATAAAAGTATGAAAGAGAACACACCCGATTTGTTTATTCTCTCTGACCCTGCAACGTCAACTATAAGCAACTTGTTTTTTCTAATGGAAGGCATGCGATGTCCTTTTGACAACTCAAGACTATTGCCATTCTCATTTGGTAAAGGTAATTCATTTTCTTTCTTCTCCTTAAGCGACCTTTTTATACATACCTGGAGAGACAAAATTAGAATCTAATTATTCAACCAGATACAAATTGCACAAAAAATGTGCATAATGTGGCATCTTCCCAAGATCAAATAAGAACAATGTATGACATAAAATAATTTCCTTCACATTTTATTACCAAGAGAATTTCATGGCTTCGTGAGGATTTAGTGTTCATCTTTGTATTTGATTCAAAACGATTTACTTCACCAGTTTCCAAAAGTTGCACAAAACTTCCACGGTCATGTACTTGGACCATTGTGACTCCTGGAAAAGACACATCACCAGTTTTCAGATCCTCAACAATTGTGATATTGTCTCTTCTAGGTGCAAGTAGATCTTGCACAGTCTCCAAATACAACTGAAACAAAACTTGGACCATTGTGACTCCTGGCAAAGACACATCACCAGTTTTCGGATCCTCGACAATTGTGATATTGTCTCTTCCAGGTGCAAGTAGATCTTGCACAGTCTCCAAATATAACTGAAACAGAACCATGATGATAAATACAGGATGAGACAATGTATAAAGAAATCTCATGTGATAAAAAAAATCTCAAATAACCTTAGATTAGGTTACAGGTATAAAAATTGAAAGTTTTTATGAGAAACAGATAGATTAACAACACAAAACTACTTAAGTAATATTCTGGCTATGAAAATAAAATTCCTTCCTTAAAGAAAACTACACTTAGTGGCAAATGTTTTTGAAAGTGTACAGTACAAGCTATTTTACATCCTACGGTAAAGAACACATTATAGAAAGGAATACATGGTAATTTGTTTTTCCTGATTCATTTTGTAGATGACTAACTGTAGAAAGCATATAATTGAACACCTTAACCTGATTGCATGATATCAAGTTAAAACTCACAATAACCCAATAAGCACCATGCAGAATCAGTTGAATCGGGATTCAGAACATTCCCATTCAATTAGAAATATTGTGTAAACATATATGCACACCGTAAATTTTTAAAATAGGATGCTGCATTGATTTAACCCATTCTATATGATGCAGAAATTGCAAAATTCTAAACCAATAAAGCACCACAAAATGCAGCAGAAGCCAATTTTAGTTAATGACGTTCTCGTCTCTGAAATTTTTGAAAGAATGTATATGTAAAATTGCTTGGAGGATGATAAAAATTAAAGATCAAATAAAGAATAAGATTCCATAGACAAGAAGAAAGTTTCAATTTTATGTTAAAAAGTAATTTGCATTTTTAAAATGACCCTAACTCTGAGTTGAACATGTGGTTAGAAGGGACCTGTGGCACTTGAATATCAAGCAAAATCCAATATTAGTAGGTTGAATAGTATATAAATACGTATTCATTCCCTAATTTCAGAATGAGCTTGGTTTAGGACTTGGAAGGATCCTCCAGCAAGATAACTGCAGGCAAGACTCTACACCGTAATTTGTATTCAATCTAAATCTATTTCAATACGAAGTCATCCTCTTCCTCCCCGCGCTCTTGGCTACGTACTTTTCGAAATCCTTCAGAGGAGAAATCACCCCATTTCTAGTACCTTCAAACCCCAACCAAAGTCAAAATAACAAAAAATCAAATTAACCCAACTACCCTTTGACGTCTTTACAGAGTATCCAGGTCTTCTTTATAAGCCGTGAATTGTTGCTAGCTCAAACCAGTCACAAAGAACTGCTTGAATTGTCTCTAAGAAGTGGGTCTGTTACATACTTCTATGACATCATTGATCTTTATAATTTTGAATCACATCTGAGAAATGGGAGAAGAGTTGCAGAGATGGATATTAATGGTCACTGCTAGAGCTCCTACAAGCATGAACATGAACAATAAACCCAGCTTGATCTTTATAATTTTGAATAACATCTGAGAAATGGGAGAAGAGTTACAGAGATGGATATTAATGGTCACTGCTAGAGCTCCTACAAGCATGAACATAAACAATAAACCCAGAAGATACACATCTAGCAGCCATGTGGATGATGTATCAAAGCAAGTATCAAACCTGCTTGGTGCTCCTGTCCCATGCTGGATATAAAGAATTGGAATCCTTGGTCTATAGGAGCTTTGGTTATCATATCAGCAAAGAAGAGCACAAATAGAAAGGGGACAAGAGAAGAGACTTCATATGGTCTTTTGGCAGCTCTAGTTTTAATCTAGATCAGCACAAACTTGCCTCATATCTCAATCCTTATGTATAAAAATATTTTTCTGCAGTATAAGTAGCATAGTGCAGTCTGGCTCTATAGGGATTTTGAATTAGAAGTAGGAAAGTGCAGTATGGCTCTATAGGGTTTTTGAATCACTCTTTCATGGACAGTGATTGTTGTGCTTTTGAAGTTTTGATTACATCCACATGTTAGACTTTTTTGAAATTGTGCCAAGAAGGTTTTATATAGGTAAAAGCATCAATTTGATGTTGGATTGGCTGGTTCTCAGCTCGAATCCACATACCCAACTGAAAAATAGAGGTTTGTTGGAATCGCGTTATGTAACTGACTGTGTGATAATATAATTTTATTTTTTGAAAAACAAAAAACATCCTAAAAAAATCATAGATTTCTCAAAAAAACCAACAGAGGAACTTAAAAAAACTGAAGAACCTAATTCAAAACCAAGTCCATTCAATCCAAATTCGATGGAATCCAAGTAGCTTACTAGAAATTCAAGCTCCCCGGTCATCTTGAGCGAGAAAACGCTCCCTCAAACTCCTTTGATGGCAACCCTTCTGCGCCTGCAGTCACATGGGGGAAGGATTCATCAAGAATATCCATAGCTTCTAAAATTGTTCTTAGATAAATCCTTGCATATAAGAGATCAATTGAAATCCTATTGAATTTTAAACCACATCAAGAGAATATTTGCACTCTTCAGTGCTTTAAAAAAGCAAGAATTTATTAGCTTCCATTTTATGTGCTCTAATTGCTTCTTTCCAGTTTGCCACCTACACCAAAAAGTTCAAGCTTAGATGGAAAATTAACCCCAAACCACATATGGCCTCTATGCTTCCATCTTTCAACTAAATCCACTGAAAGAAATTCATAGATTTCTGTTGCTGTATAAATTTTCCCATTTGCATTTAAAACTGACCATGAAAACTTTGCTTCCAATTATGAGAAATGAAAGAAAACCCTAAGAAAAATAAGTGCACCATATGAAATGCCAAAATACAAATTATGAATTTCGATTGGATTTCAAGATCTTGTGTGTGAACACCAAGATAAGTATGACATGACTCGATAAAAATGCATAATTCAAGTTTCTGCTATCTATGTTGCATTTATCTTCAAGTTCCCATCCAGAAATGGGAAACGAAAGCCAGATGCACCCCCCTTAAGAGCGGTTTCCGATAACATAAACATATTATACTGTGTCTAGAGATGTCGAATGAATAAATGATTCATTAACCATTTCCTTGAGACTCTATATATACTTTTCCTAGAACACTAGAAATCGGTAAGCTGGAAATGAAATATTCCAAGTAGATAATAGAGATATGCACCAAGACATATTTTCGTTCTTTTTTATACAAGATTTAAATTCTCAATACCCTATTAGATGTACATAAGTATGAGTAATACCTCCTTCAAGCAAGGTCCATTAGAAACATTGCAAGCACTATAAAGGGCAACATTGGCAGACAGGTAACAGCACTTGCCAACAGAGAAGCAGACTCTGCCTTGATGCCTACTTGAACTAACAAGGTGTCAACTCCATATTGTTTAAATATTTGAGGCGTGAAGTTGAGGACTGCACCGATACCATAGAGTTGTACCGAAACAAAGTCTTCACTTAGACATACATCATACATAACCAATAGCATGCTGTAAGGCCCAAAAAAATCTCTCTTATGTAATAAAAAAATTGAATTTACCTGCTGGAGTAGTTGAAGAGACATCCCCACTGTAAGAGCTCTTCTTACTCTAATGTCAAAGAAATCATACCATGACATACCCTTTTTCGCCACTTGTGAGGGGTGCAGAATTGCAGGCCCAGAGATGGTTCTTCCTATCGCAGACATAGAGGGATCTACATTGCTCTCTATCAAGCATAAGGTTGGTTCACCCACCAAAGAAGCAACCTGAACAGATTCTTGTCCTTCTAGATTGGATAACGATCGCATAGAGCTAATAGCTGAAGGAGCATGAGACACAGATTCAGGAAAAATAAAAACTCTCTTCAAGTTACCGCTCAGACTAGGTTCATCGGACTTTTTCCATTGCTAAGCCAGCTGCCAGCCACCTCCCAATCCCATGCCCCAACTGTCCACATTGGGACTGTTCTTACTCAGATATTTCATATCACCAGACTTCTTGATGTCCCCTCCTGTGTACGACACAACGGTGGAGCTCATCGTCAGCTGCTTGTCTTTGTATTGCTCCAGCCATCTGGAAACATACAGCCCATTGCAAAGCTAGTGCGCCTAAATCCTACTATTGGTCCCCATTTTCAGCAAGATCCTATCCTCCTTCGTCAGTTGGATTTTGTTGGGGTTTGATTTTCATGGTGAGATGGCTGGTAAAACCCGGTTTCAAAGGATATAAGAGGGTTTCATGGGTCAAAGTCTCCACTCCATGTTCACTTACAGAGCACGCCTGTCCTCCCCACACACTCGACAACCTGGTTCTCACTGGCAAG
Source organism: Pseudotsuga menziesii (assembly GCA_001517045.1). Classification (NCBI taxonomy): domain Eukaryota; kingdom Viridiplantae; phylum Streptophyta; class Pinopsida; order Pinales; family Pinaceae; genus Pseudotsuga; species Pseudotsuga menziesii. Next base: position 80,233 of record LPNX011093905.1, read on the forward strand.
TCGAGTCGCCTCCCTTATTTAGTAAACATTGCACAAATTGCAGTGCCTACTATAATGATGACCCAGTATCAAAACTCAATGAGCATGCCCCACTACCCATGATAAGAGGTGAGGAATGTAAGGTTTTAACTATTTGGTCAAAATGATCCTTAGCATAGTCAGGCTTGATCCCTTTCCTCTTCCAATAAATATGTATGCACGTCGAACTTTAGTAGTTGATGAGCAAGTTAATTTGTGGATACAAGTAAAGAATGGCATATAGAATACCCAACACAAGCATGTTATTTAATATCTCTTATTGCTTGATTTTTATTATAGTTCATTATGTTTTTCTCAGTTATCTTTGCATAGAAAAATTGCACCTATACAGGTGGGCACCCCCAAAAAATCTGGGATCCTGTGTTGCACAAAACAGGGGATAGCAATAGTTTCTGAAATGGGTACAGGTTTCAAAAGGGACAGTTTCATAATCTCAGAAAATGGAGAAACACAAGTGTGTGTGTGTAGAGAGAGAGAGAGAGAGAGAGAGAGAGAGAGAGAGATTTAAGGATAAATTAAAAGAAGTTTGTGTTGATTTCCAAGGACTTTTCTTATTATGCGCCTATCAGGTTTAGACTTTAATTATGTAAAATAACTATCTGGGTTCAACCACAATCTTTACTTTTTCAATACAAAACTTCTATGCATTTCTGTGAAAAAAATAATAAGGCATATTGTCGTTTAAACATCATTAAAATTCATACATGGAAAAACAATTTTTTTCTTCATAAAGAAGATAAATAAAGTAGATTTGGGCCTAGCCCATAAATAAGAAAAGACAGTAGATATCAAGAGCATGACCGAAAATAGTAAGAAAACATTTCTTGACATCATTGGGGTTCTTCCTAGGCCATACGCATTGTCAACAAACTCCCCCCAGTGAAAGGTTTCTTGCAACATACCCTAGCTCTTTTGTTTCCCATTAATGGTGTCCTTTCCTGCTGAACTTAGAGTTGAAAGTGACGCATTTAAATTTTCAATCCCCCAACACAGTTATATCATTTTCCATTCTACCTCCACCTGCTAATGTGCTCTTATCTTTGCTATTATGTTGTAAAAAATCGAGTTCTTCTGGCCTTCCTTTGACAGTTTTGTTTTTCATTTCAAGTGTTTTGTTTTCACTAGTGGGAATTTTAAGTCTATTATGGACTTTCTTTGCTTAATTAGTTGGAAAAAACAAATACACAAAAGAAGTTTGAAAACTGCTGGCGGCTTCCAAAAGCAACGGAGAAACCAATCGGGAGGTATCCAAAAATGGCTAGAAACGGCCAAAACATATTCAGCGTCTTGGATATATCTCCAAGGTCCTAAAACGTGTTCTGCATATGCAAAAACTGTTTCGAGGACACCGTGTAAATTTGTGATATAAGAATGATGTAATCTTGACAAAGTCGAATTTGAATCGATCAAAGCGGTGTAGCTATTGAAAAGGAGAAGCGTTGAGCTTCATACTGACAGATACCAAAACAATCAACAGGAATTACGGTACAAACTACAACATACAACAACAATGCCTACCATGCAATATGGGAATCGAACATAAATGATACTCACTAGTGCACCTTATCTCGCTTGTGTTGTATCGTATCAGGAATATTAACATGTGGCATTGCCATTCTAGATGAAGTGGGTGAAGATTCTTCAGGCAGGAACTGAGTATCATAAGCAAAACTACTTATTTCGGCCTCAGTTAAACGTTCTGCGCAATGATATGCATCCCACAGTCGGGCAGGGGCTGGTGGGGTATCTAGTTCCATTTCATCGTCCTCGTCCTTGGAACCTGCTTCCCATGTAGTATGAGGCAAAAACTGAAATTGCAATGGAGTATGCCAATAGTCCATAGTCGATATCCCCTGAAGCAAACCGTCAGAATACCCTGCAGAATTGAATCGCCCAGAACTATTAACCCCAGAAGCCATATTTCGGAATCCATTCATGGGTTCACCGATGCGATCCAAACTGCTAGACCCTTCGACACTATTTTCAATTTTGAAGTTATCGCAGAGCGCAAAATCGAAATCGGAAGCGCTGACGGGAAAATCAATCGCTGGCTCCACACGATTGCATATATGTTTGTGATGTTCTTTAGTTGAGTGATGGGCATAGTCTATACATGTATAAGCATTTCTAATCTATTTAAAAGTTAAAGGAGATCCTTCTTTTCTTCCAAAAGTGGTGACATCTTGGTTCATCTCAAAATATTTATATGCTACAATCATTGAATTCTATCGTAAAAGGTTGTGAGGCACATATCCTTAGCAATGATGCCAAAATGTTAGATGAAATCCCAAGGTCTAAAAGTAAGCACTTAGTTCATCCATTTAGACCCTTGTCAAAATGTTATCTAGGAGTGTAGGTTTGTGACATTGCCACTTAGTTCATCCATTTAGACCCTTGTCAAAATGTTATCTAGAAGTGTAGGTTTGTAACATTGCTTTCAGTTTATGTATATTTAGAAATGGGAATACCTATGCTACTTCAAAAGGAAATATTTTCTATTGTAGTTCTATCACTTCACACATATATTCAACAAGAAGCCACTACCGTACTTCAGAAATCAAATCTGCAATTATTATATCTATTACTACAGTGCAAAATCATATCTACGTTATCACGTTTGCTTATTGAAAATTGGCGAGAGGAAGAGACAACTGGTCCCATGTCACTTTCAGGGAAATCATAAGGTAAACCATCATATGCACCAATTCTTCAATAAATCATACAATAGTATACAAACATTTGAAATCTAAACAAAACTTATACCTTTCATTGTGTCTTTCAAAATGAAAGGAAAAGGTTATTATATATAAAACTTACAATGGTTCATGCTCCCTCGGGCTAATGCCTTTTTTTATTTACATTAGAGACTAATCCTAATCTACCATATATTATATGTGACCAATAATGGAATCATGCTATCATTAGTTCAGTTCACCTTGAGACATGAATTGGTGGAGGTGAATACAAGCTTCCACTTTCACCGTATGAAGCTGAAGTGACAACTTTGTTCACATTTGTCTCAAACATCTTGGTGCCAAAAACTTTTCTTCATGTCAAAAATTCTTCAAGAGATATCAAGGGAGAGAAAAACTGTGCAATAAGCACTACATGATCATATGGTCCTTACAAAGAAAATATATTTGCTGCACTTAACTTTTAGTGGAGTTTACATGTTCAAACCTAGGAAATTGGCAGATATACAAGATCTAGAATCCAAACCTCTAAAGATTTAGGATTTTGGAATCCAAGGATAAAAAATTACAAGTTACATGAATAAACTTAGAATTTAAATGTTACAAGAAGACTAGAGAATTCAAGGATATAGGGTTCCGTAGTTTTTGGAGATCTAGAATTCCAAAAATCTAAGGTTCTATTGATTTTGGTATATTCCAGGAAGTGATTCCATGCCCAAGAAGACCACATCCAAACAAGGGAGATGCCATAATATAATGGAGGAGGTGCATGACAAACAGTCTCATCACAAATTATTCTTAGGCTCTCGTTGTTATTATTGGATTGAATGGAAATTGATCAAATCATTTGATAATTAGCAAGGGAAATGGTCGTTGCAGGAGCAGCATGAATGTACACAAAATCCATACTTTGACCAGGAGGGAGTGACTTTAACCACTTAGGAAATGAATACGTATTGTTGGCATCTGGTTTGGAGAGACCCCATAAAGGACCATACAATCTTTGGATAGAGAGGCCAATAGCTGTTAGTGTCTGGTGTGGAGATCTATTTGTAATAGATGCAACATATATGTAATAAGTAGTTCTTGACTGACTCCAAGAAGTCGTGAGCTTCTGCGAGATAGCCAGCCTAACATCATCTGCAGATTGTTAACAATAAAGCAGCATCAGTACTGTTTTTGTATTGAATAATCACCAAGTCATTATTATAGCAGGAGTTGCATAGATTCATCCCACATTATTGGATGAAAATCAGTATTTTCATAGCACAATAAAAAAAATTAGTTCTTTTCTCAAATATTTACAAACAAACATTTTATTTCTGTAAAATGCCACTAAGTGCAAAAAAATTAAGGTAAAACAATACAACCTAAGAACTGGATGAACTAATATGTTATTTTTAATATAGATTTAATTGCAAAATCCAAAACTATCATTTATTTTCCCCTATTTGTCCAGGATTGAGTTTGTTTATTTATGTGGCACTACATTATTTTTACCCTTGGCTCATTCCTACTGAAGTTGAATTGTGGTGGCCAAAATTTAAGATTCAGAGGACTTACTCTGTGGGGAAGTAGGAAGAGAACTCTGTTTAGGTGCAGGAGAGGGCTTTGGCTTTGGCTTTGGAACTGTAGTTGGAGCAGAAGATCCTGAATCTGATCCAAGCTTTAGCATAGTCACTGCGAGAAGAACAACCATTAAAAGCATCACAATCAACATCACTAAAACAAATTGAAACCAAATTAATTTCATCCTATAAAACAATAATACCTGGGAGAAGCTGGTTGTCTCCAGCATTTCCACCTTGAAGTCTAGCTAAAATTCCGACCATTGGGCCATTGGTGTAGGTTGTAGGTTCTGTTTGCTCATAGTTGTCTCTTGCATCTTCAAAGTTATCATTGTGATCAGGTCCTCCAACAATAGCACCAACTAAAATATTCAGATCATTTCCTTGGTGGTTGAACCATGTAGCATATCCTCCTTTGCAACTCACAAATGATGAATCCTCTTTGTATGATACAATGGAGGAAGCTCTATGATGGACTTGGCGAGGATGGTTTGGACTATATCCCACCATGTAGCTTGTAGCTCTTGGATTGTCACCGAGTATGTAATCAACCTACAAGAACATGGTTTTAGCCAAAGGACTGAATAGGAATTAATGCTTTTTAGATCTTGGACTCATTAATCTATCTTCGTGATAAGGAGGTTTTTAGCCCATCATGGGATTTACAATTATTATACCTGCGACTTAGCTAATGCCAACAGGTGAGATGGATCTGCTTCTTCACTGGAGCATTGCAGTTGCTTGCCAGCAGAAGACAAATAATCAGAGTAGATTGTGAGAAGGAATGAGGCACTCGTCACAAAATGCATGGTGTTCCGTTTCTGCCAATACAATAGCCCACCTGAACAACCAATGATGCACTCATTTAGTCCACTTTGTGGCTTGCTATCAAGATAAAATGATGTATGTATTCTGGAAGGCAGATTGATGAAACCAAACCTGGTGTTCGCTGTACACTATGGCCATTCTTCTTAAGGCACGCACACATGAAATATTCATCTTTTTCTTGATATTGTTGCATTACTTCTTTGTTTTGCCCACCCCTGCCTTGCATGAAGAACTGATCACAGACCAAATACAATGTCAATTGTTTAATCGATTTCTGTCCAAACTAAATGAGTTGATTGGCAACCCAATCTAGCCATTGGTATTGAGGCCTGCATTGTAAGTTGATGGCAAATACTACTTATAACTAGGTAAAGTTCATTGGACATATTGAGATTTCAAATCATGATCAATTGTTGCAAAGTCACAATCATTAAAAAATTGGTTGATTTACCGATAACGCAATCTGACCTTGGATGCAAGCACTTGAACCCCTGCATATTTATCATCCCAACTGAATTCGTTCATGGCCATTGTTGTCCCACCAAGTGAACCTGCATTGTCAATCATGTAGTTCAAGTAGTACTGGTCCCCTGTTGCTTCATGAAGCCATGCTGCTGCCCACAACAGTTCATCCTGCACCAGCCATGCCAAAGTATCCAAAGCCAAGTCAGAGATCTATTTCTTCATTCACCAAATTCACACTAAGTTGCACAGAGTTGAAGAGAACTTACAGCATATCCACTAATTGACCCATAATACTTTCTCACAATGGTGATACTACTGTCATACTTTCCTCGGTACTTGTCAGCAAATTCAAAAAGCTGCAAGACTCCCAATCAATTGAATATTAAGATAATACACTAGATTAGAGCATTACCAATTACAGTTATTCAACCGTGGAATAATGCACTTGATTTTAAATTCTATGAATCAGAGTAAATTACCTATTTAGCATGGCCTAGAAGATCATTAGAGTAATCAGGATTAGATTGTCTGAATACTATTGAAGCAATTGTCATTGAAGCAGCGGTTTCTCTTGCAAGATCTGATCCAGGATTGTTAGTGTCAATATTGTAGGCTTGTCTAGGTGTTGTCATATCTTCTGGCCTCTGCCAAGCCGTTCATCAATTTCCACAAAACTGCCATTAAAAGAATCGGGTACCGCGGCTGGCCCGACCACTAAACCGCCATTCTCGTATAGCTTAGAATAATTCAAAACCCCTGAATCAATAGTAGGGTTCCACGGCCTACATTCAGGCTCTTTGACTGATCTGAACATGAAACACGACATTTGCGCTCCATCGTCGCTCTGAACCCTGATCTCCTCTACAACCATACAAGTGCTCAAAGCCCACCCCATCCGACGAGAATTCTCATCTACCATTGCTAGCATTACAAGCCCTCAAACCTCCTTTCAACCGTTACACGGCCATAAATACCCCAACACAGAAATTCTCAAGGTTTTCCGTGAAATATGTATGATCGGTTTGTTGGGAATCGAAACCAAAATAGACATAAGCACCATTTACAACCTTTCTACAGTAAACCTCGGCTAGCAAAAACCCGGCGATAAAATTGGGGAATAGCGCAAGATGAGCGAAAATTACCTCTTTAAAACTCGCAAAGACTGTGGCTCCGTGCTCCAGCTGCGATCCGACCGCCAAATCGTTAGCTGCTCCTGCTGAATCAGTGGGGAGGAAACCAGAGCTGAGGGAGCTCACAATAAAAGGAATGAAACCGAAAATGAAATTGAATTGTTGAAGGGTTTCTGTTCCGGACGTTTGGTTAAACCAGGAGAAGACACCACGTGAGCGGATATCTAAGCGACACCACCGGGTCCCTTCCAAACCAGTGGATATCTGAGCGACACCAGCGGATCATGAAGAAGACACGCAGAGAACCAGCGGATCCTGAAGAAGACACGTGGAGAAATACGGTTGGCTAAATAGACGACGAAATGAACAGTGGTTTTCCAAAGAACTTCAGAGAAAAACACCTTACGACGTAAATATTTATTAATTTTATTATAATAAAAATAATGCATAAAAAAATATAAAAAATAATGTGTGTGCAAATTCATTATAAAACCTAACGGCGTAAATATTTATTAATTTTATTATAAAAATAATGCATAAAAGAATATAAAAAGTAATGTGTGTGCAAATTCATTAATAAATTATCAATGTATAGAAAAAAAGTAGATGTACGTGTATAATTCATTTAATGATCGACTACAATATTTAAAATGGAGAAAAAGAAATAATAATGTCGTCGATTTATATCAAATATATTATTAATTAATATGTTGTGTTAGTTGAAACTAGACTTTGGAGCAATAAAATTATTATTTTAATAAAATTTAAATATAAATAAAAAAAAACAATTAAAAAATTATTTATATTAATATTGAAAGAAAAATATATAAAATAATTATTATTATTATACTTTACTAATAGGAATGATCATTAATATAATATAAAATTGTTATATTAATAATCGTATTAACTATTAAACATAATTATAATTATTTTTAATAATAATAATTTATACAATCATTTTGAAAAAATATATAAATAATAATATTTTATAAATTCTAATATTTATTTTATGTATATAATCATCTTGAAAAAATATTTAAATAATAATATTGTTTTAGAGATAAAATTAATTATTTATTATACTTATCGTTAATGTTGTTAATGATATTTCTCAATATTAACATTAATGTCAATATAAAATTAATACTATAAATATGGTTATGCTAATCATATAAAATATTGCTTATGTTAACCATAAAAAATTGACCATACATTTATCAATGGTTATGCCATATTGAGATGTTAAAGGGTTAATATTATTAATTAATTGTTGGTTATGGTTGTGGCAATGGTCCCCAATGGATTTGTTGTGTTATGATATTCATGTAATATTATGTTATGTCACATTGTAAAGGGTTAGGTTTCAATGTGACATTATTTATTATTATTAAAAATTAATTTAAATGTTAAAATGCCAAAAATTAAAAATAATATCTATGGTTGATTATGGAGGGATATGCATGATTATGGTTGGGTTTGGTTGACCAAAATATGTACATGTCTTGCCATGTTTGCCATGATTCAATATGGCTACATAAGGTTTTCAATGGTTGATTATGTTTAACAATGGATGGTCATGTTTGATCACTATTGAGTATGGGTGACCCTGGTTCAGAGAATGGTTTGATCATGCTTGATGATGGTTGACAATGATTGGCCACATTTAAGAATTGTTTGAAAATGGTCAAGACCATTGTTAAATTTCTTTGACCATGGTTGACTTTGTTTGGCCATAATTGACCATGGTTTACCATGTTTGAAAATGCTTGACATGGTTTACTATGGTTGAATTTGCACTATGGTTTCCAAATGCCAACCATGGTTCACTATGGGTGACTATTGGTTAACTGTTGACTATTAGTGGATTATGTCATCCATGGTTGATGATGCTTTACAATGAATGGCCATGCTTAAGAATTGTTTAAACATGCTTCACCATAGTTGAATTTGTTAGATTATGGTTGACTTTGTTTGGGCATAATTGACTATTGGTTGACCATGGTTGAATTTGCTTGGCCATGGTTGACTATAGATGACTTTAGTTGACCAAGGTTGACTTTCGCTAACCATATTTGACTTTGGTTGAGTATGGATGGCCATGGTTAACAATGGTAGACTTTATTTTTGTGTAATTGACTATTGGTTGACCTTGTTTGTTGATGACTATGGTTGATAATGGTTTACTATGGTTGTCTTTGTTTGACTATGGTTGACTTTATTTGGCCATAATTGACTATTGGTTGACCTTGTTTGACTTTTGACTTTTGTTGAATTTAGTTTACTTTGGTTGGCTATGGTTGACTATGGTTGTCCCTACTTAATATGGTTGAATTTGGTCAAGTTGACTACGGTTAACAATGGTTGGACATGGTTGAATTTTGTTCACCATGGTTAACTATGGTTGACTTACATTGGCAATAATCGATAATTGGTTGATCATGGTTGAATATGGTTGACCTTTTTTTTACTATGGTTGAATTTGCTTGACTAATTGACAATGGTCCATAATGGTTGACCATGGTTGAATATAGTTGACAATGATTGACAATGGTTGGCCATGGCTGAATTTGCTTGACTAATTGACAATGGTTGACCATGGTTGACTATGGTTGAAAATGATTGACCATGGTTGACAATGGTTGGCCATGGTTAACTTTAGTTCATGATGATTAACTATGGTTAACTTACATTGGCCATAATCGATAATTGGTTGACCATGGTTGACTTTCGTTGACCTTGGATTCCCATGGTTGGATATGGTTGACTTTAATTTATTATGGATGACTTTGATTGGATGGTTGACTATGGTTGACTTTGGTTGGACATTATTGACTTTGGTTTATTATGGTTGACCATAGTTGACCATGGGTGACTATGGTTGACTAATTGACTATAGTTGAGGAAGATGATCATTATTTTTATGGACCACCCAAGAGAGGAGTATATACATCCATGGATTTGGTGGATAGGTGTATGAAGGGTTTAATACATATTGGAGCCATAACATACCATTCAATGTTAAGTCTTGTATGGTGCCTTCATTATTAAGGGAAGGACATGGGAGTTTCACCTAATTCATTAGGGTGGGACGGATGACATCGATGTGAACCATAGTTTTGGTGTGCAGGTTGCATAAGAGGAACTTCATGTTCTATTAGAGAGACTCATAGAGGTTCTAATCATCATTGGGAGTGATGAACTTCCAATTTTGGTGGTGGGATCATGACATCCTTCATAGTGATGGATTGTTTTAGATGATAGTGATGATCATAGGGGTGCAACATAGACAATAAGATCTTGGTATTACTTCGTTCAACAATTTAGTAGTGGGAACAGGAGGTAAGATAGCCAACTCTTTTAGGAGCTTATCCATGTGGAGCATTGTTACCCAACAAATTCCCAAAAGAGAACGAAAAGAGCATAAAGAGACTAGAAAGATTAATCCATGCCTTAATAATGAATAAAAGAGATGAATAGAAAGCCTCTTCGAGGGGGAAACCTCCTTATACAATCTACTAAGTACATAAGACAACATAAGACAAGATAAGACAAGATGACATGATTCAAATGAAAATGTCTCCTTCTTATATATAGGATACAAAGATGTACAATTACAACTAATGGACACAAGAAGGCATAACTAGTATAATAATACTAATGATAATTACCACTAATAGATCAAAGATGACATCAAGACTAATATAATGTGGCACACTATAGGGGGGAATGTGTCCAACATTTAGGGCTTAAGAAACGGTGGATTAGTTTCCTAGGTAAGAGACCTTATGATGGATGGATACAGTGTTTTCCTACTTGGTGGATTGGGAGACTACATGAGACTCTTGGTAGTGACAATATGCAATGCAAAGGTAGATGCACTAGGAACTATATATTTCTCAGGTTCTTTTGGGACCCTGGAATAATTCTTGGACTCAATTGCTTCAACTAGGTTGTAGATAGGATACTACAAGAGATGGAGCTATATCTTGAGGGGATGATTGGATTTCATGAGCATCCTAGGATAATGACCAATGATCATGACACATTTGCTTTTCCCATATTTGGGGTTGAGTATGGTAGCATGATTGTAGACCTTACTTAGATGCCTATGCAAACCACTATCCATGGTGGTAGATTTAGTTTTTGCATATTTTTCAGTTTGGTGATCTAGGAGAGGAGTATGCAGTCAAAGTATGCCAGTGGGATGGTTATGATCATAGTGGCACAATGACAACATGGTGGTACATTTTTTAGATTAGTTGGGGATCTTGGAGATACAGTGCATGTTATATTTCCAGCAGTAATCCTTGTGGTGAGAATCAATTTTGGGTTTCATATGATGACATTATTATTGGACCAGTCTATTGGGAAGTTGTGTGAGTAGTTGCAGTGTAGAGTTACTCTTCTTATTGGTAGTGGTGAAAATGCTTCATACATCAGTGCCTTGCAAGACCATACATTGAGCAAAGTATAGTTCACCTCATTTTCATTGGGTTGGAGCCATGGCATCATTTTCATACATTTGTGTGGTTCATTTTGTGGGATATAGAGTTGATGAATTGTTACATTTGAAATTTAAACCCAATAAAAAATCATCACTAAGGGAAGAGAAAGAGAAATTAATGTGGATAAGTTTGTGAAGAAAAACAAGCACTACCACCTAGAATGAAATTGCTTAAGGACAAGCAATATTGGGTGGGGAGAATTACAATGTCCCCAATAATTCATTATGCACCACTCCATTGGACTAGGGAATTCAATGGTCTAAAGTTAATTGGAAAAATTAAGGAATAATAGTAACGTGGTGAATTGGGGCCATGAGGATCTATGGAAAACCCAAGGTCCATGGAAAAATTTATGGAGCAAGGAATCATTCTCTCCGAAAAATTAATTTTATTAATATTTTGAGATAATTTGGACAAGGAGGGAGCATTAGTGGTGGAATGAGTCCAAACATGTGGTGTAAATCCCATCCAAGGTGGAAGAAATCCTCTTGTGAAGGCATATCAAGGATTGCAACTCATTGGGATAAAAATAGAAAATATATGCCATGTATGACAAGAATCCGCTCCTTTGACATCTTATGACAACTTATTATAGTTTATGACATGTTTCATGTCCTAAATTAAGCCCCCCTAATTCAAATTTCCAAGGAAGATAAATATAATATTTGGTCAAATAACATTATAGAGGAATTGAATGACTTCCATGGTATCATTTTCTCATGAAAATAAAATTTATTAATATTTTTGGCAGAGAATTCTAGAATGAGGTAGAAAGGTACCAATGTATTTTATAAAAAGTATGCAAGAATATTGGGAGATTTATTTTGGAAAATTTACTTATGAATTGGATATCCGTTGTGGCTTTCATAGCTTGGGATATGTTCCCCTTTCATTTTTGAACTAGTTTTGGTGGTGAGAGATTCCACCCTAGATAGTGGAGATGAGGAGATCATCCATATCTCTTCATAGAAATTCATGACTACTAAGTTGAGAGGAGAAATCACTTTTATATTTCTCTACATAAATTTATAGCAGGTGTTTATTGTCATGTTCAGTAGTTGGGTCAAAATATTGATGGTGTGATGGCGTTCCAGTTGCAATAGTACGAGTTTGTTGTCAACCGTATTTGTGTTGGTTTCTTCTTGAGGAGGGCACACCTGTGATCATCCAAATATATTGGGGACTATTTGAATAGATGAGTATAATTTATATTTTATGGAGGGTGCATTGTAGTAGGAATATCTAATATTTGGGGTCGAAATATTTCTTGTGAAGGGCGCAACAATGAATCATATTTCTCATTTGAGCAACATTTTCCCCTCTCTTTCTCTGTGGTAGTTTGGTAGATATTTCCCTTTATTATGGAGCATATTTTCTTTTTTTATTTAGATATCCTATAGCATCCATTGATGTACTCTTTGTAAATTATTTTTTTATAATAAAAAATCATAGAGCATTTCCCTCATAAATTGCTCCATATTCAACCACCAGTGAAACGATGTATAAATATGTAATTCCATGAGTTTATTTGTAAAAATATGGTTGTGAATATATATATATATATATATATA
>LPNX011093905.1:93145-140176 GCA_001517045.1 Pseudotsuga menziesii
ATCTCTTTGTGTAGATTTGGGAGTTTTACAGTTGTATATGTTTTAAATATTGCATTGGAGTTTTGGGGGTCGGAATTTACTTTATCGTTAGAACTTTTATGAGTGATTCTATGTTGTGCGACCTATTCCATTGTGTCAGGAGCATCATTTCCAATAGGAAACAATTTTAATTCACTAAAAGAGGTTTATGTATGCATACTTGTTATGATCATGTGACTGGTTGGTTAATTTGCACATTTATGGTTGCGTGCCTCAATTAGAAATGTCAATGTAGTCTTAAGATTTAATTAAAAAAACTTCCATAAAATTCTCTTATGTCTATTGGTGGCAAGATCATATGTTTTTAGGTCCCTCGTAGGATTTTTGGGTCAATTTCGAGTGAGTTAGGGGCGATTTGAGAAGAGTTGGAAACTTGGTGTTATGTTTGGTCAGATTTGAACTAGTGCTCCTAGTTTCGAATCTAGTGGTTCTATGGAGTTGGAATGGAGTCAATATATCTGATTCTTGGAATGGGGATTTAATTGAACATATTACAGTGGTTCTGAATCATACTTTTGGGCTGCACCATGTTTTTATTAATCAAGTAAACATATGCAAAAGACATTGTTGTTGGATACATTTTAAGAGTCAATTTACCCTCTATTCAAAGGTTGCAGTTAGTGTGCCCAAATTTTTTATTGGGTACATTACACAACCCAAAATTATGCAAAGATAGAAAATACTGAATAAAGAATAAACTAAATAGATAACTACCCCCTGAAGAATTAAAGGTTGTGGTAATCCTCAATATTCTCTTTCTTTCATTTACTTTTCTTGACCTCAATCCCGCCCTTAAGATTTGGATTCACCACAACTGTCTGTGATCCATCCTCTCTTTGATCATGTTCCTTATCTGAATCAAAACTTAATCAAAATCATGAGTTTTGTTTATTCCTCCTGTATAAATTGTTAGTTTTTCAACATTAATCTAGCATATCATTAGGATCTTTAACTGAGAGAACAACAAGCATAGCAATCAAACACAAGAGACAATGAACACAGTGTTTTTCCTCAGGGAAACCATAAATGGAGAAAACCCCGCAACTTCCTCAGAGATAGAATTAACACCAAAGTGAAACCCAAAAATAGTAAGATAATCTCCCAACATTAGTAAGCTCTTTCCTCTAGCTCCAGTGTCTTTCTCTTCCTCAACTATGAGCTACACTTGAGTGTGTATGAGTTGTGTGCTAAATAGAGAGTCTAAATCTCTATTTATACTAATCTCGACATGACTAAAAGCCTACTAGGGCTGACTTCACTAGGTGAGTCTAATAACCCTAGTGCCCCGAAACTGCAGGGACTTTAACCCTTAGACAATAGGAGGGTTACCCACAATGACTTGACATGACTTTTTTACATTATAGATTCTCCTGGTAGGAACATCGGGGCATGACATGACACAAGAACATCCCGGAATAAACATCGGGTTAATATAGATAAGAAATACAAGTGAATACATTTTGAAGTTACAATTACATCAACACTCCCTCTTAACTAGGAAGGTATTCTCTCAACACAATTTTCATCATTGGTCTTCTTCTCTGGATCTTCTTGTCATCTGCATTCTTCTTCATCTACTGGCATGGTAGGACACACCTACTACCATATAGAGAAAGGCCCCAACACTTACATCTAATGGCATGGTAGGACACACCTACTAGCATACAGAGAAAGGCCCCAACACTTACATCTAATGGCATGGTAGGACACACCTACTACCATCCAGAGAAAGGCCCCAACACTTACATCCACTAGCATGGTAGGCCACACCTACTATAATCTATGGAAAGGCCCTGCAGTTACATCCACCAGCATGGTAGGACACACCTACTACCATCTATGGAAAGGCTCTGCAATTACATCCACTGGCATGATAGGACACACCTACTATCATCCAGGGAAATTCTCTGCACTTACATTTGACCATGGAAGGAACCAATCCTACCACCATGTCAGAAGGGAACAACATTACATATGACCATGGGAGGAACCAATCCTACCACCATGTTAGAAGGGATGATGGACTCATCACTTCCCCTTGGAAGGAACCTCGATCTGGAGAACACCAAGATTCTCCCTAAAGTACTCAAACTTCACTCTGGCCATTGGCCTGGTCAACACATCATCTATATGCTCGTCGTTGCAACATACTGGAGCTTCACTGCTCCTCTCTACACCATATCCTTGATATAGTGATATTTGATCTTGATATGCTTCGACTTGTCATGAAACACCAGGTTCTTCGACAACTTCATACAACTCTTGTTGTCGCAATATATACAAGTAGCATCCAACTGGAGATCAAACAAATCAGATAGTATCTTCCTTAGCCACACTACCTAAAAACTAGCCGAACAAGCTGTGACATACTCTGCTTTGGCTGTACTTAGTGCCACGCAATACTGCTTCCTACTAAACCAAGAGATCATACCTGATCCCATATTGAAGCAGCACCCCGAAGTGCTCTTCCTATCGATGGCACTGCCTACCTAATCTGAATAAACATAACCCTCCAGGTTAATCTTCTGATCTGCCTCATACTTGAGCCAAAAATCAACTAGACCTTTCAGGTACCTCAAAATATGCTTTGCAGCAATCAGGTGAACATGTCTCGAATCCATTAGGAACTGGCTCGATCTGTTCACAGCAAAGCAAATATCTGGTCTGTATTTGTCGGGTACATCAAGGACCCAATCATCTGACGATACATCATAGCATCAACCAACTCTGATGAAGCATCACTCAATAGCTTCAGGTTCGATGCCATAGGTGTGGTCATGGCCTTGCAGTCCATCATCCCGAGCCTCTTCAGCATCTCTACTGCATACTTCCCTTGTCCTAGGAAGATTCCATCTGCATTCTGCCACACCTCCATGCCTAGAAAGTAGTGCATCATACCCAAGTCCTTCATCGCGAACTTGGCATCAAGCTTCCTCTTTTTATCAGCAATCAACCCATCTACACCTATTAATAAGACGTCATCTACATACAGTAGGAGTATCACTGGGTTCCCTTCTTCAACCTTGTAGTAAAGGTTGGAATCTTCTTTACACTTGGTAAATCCCAAACTGGATAGGAAGTTGTCAATTCTGTCGTACCATGTCTTGGGTGCCTGTTTCAAACTATACATGGCTTTCTTCAATTTACACACATGAGTCTCAAAACCGAGTGGCTGCTCCACATACACTTCCTCTTCCACTACACTATTCAAGAAAGCAGTCTTGACATCCATATGGTGTATCTTCTATTTCATTACTCAGCCTAGAGCAAGTACTGATCTGATGGAAGTGAATCTGGCTACAGGTGCAAACATTTCTTCATAATCTATTCCTTGTTTATGGGAGAATCCACGAGCCACAAATCTTGCTTTTTATTTCTCTATGCTACCATCTACAGCATGCTTGATCTTGTAGGTCCACTTGGAAGTCACAATAGACTTCCCCTCTGGTCTTGGAATAACATCCCAGACATCATTCTTCATGATCGACTGGTACTCCTTGATCATAGCATCCTTCCATTATTTCTTCTCTATCGCTTCTTCATAGTTGGAAGGTTCTTTATTAATGATGTCACTTAATAGGCCTACATAACCAGAGTAGGACCTAGTTCTTTTCCTCTCTCTGTGCATTTCTTCTCGAGCCCCATATCTTTTTGCACCTTGGATAGCCTCTCGTACCCATGTAGGTTTCCTCTTATGAGGATTCTTCTCTTGGGGTGGATCTATAGGTTCCTGGGGTTCTTCTATTTCTCGATCTTCATATTGATTTACGTCATTCATAGTTGTATCTTGAATTCTAGGTACTTTTGTTTCTTCAGAGTCTTTAGTTGGTCTCTTTGTAGATTTGTTGTAAGTCGAGTCTTCGTCGAATGTTACGTCTCTGCTAAATTCGATCTTCTTGAATCCTAGGAAGTATATTTTGTAAGCCTTTGATATTTCACTATATCCCACAAATATATTATTCTTTCCAAAAGGATATAACTTTGTCCTCTTTTCTTTTGGAATGTGTATGTACACTGGATAGCCAAATATTTTGAGATGACTGACTTCTGGTTTCTTGCTGGAAAAGACTTCTTCAGACCCTCTTGTTCTCGAGTACTCTATGTAGAGTACGGTTATGTACATACACAGCCGTCCTAGGAGCTTCTGCCCATATATGCATGGGAATATCTTGATCATGAAGCATTTCCCTTACAGCTTCCATGATCGTTCTATTCTTCCTTTCTGCAACCCCATTCTGTTGTGGATTATATGGAGTTTTCAACTCCCTCTTAATCCCTGAATCTATGTATAATTCTTTGAATTCATTTGATGTGAATTCTCTATTGTTGTATGATCGAAAGGTCTTGATTTTCTTTTCTGTGTGGTTCTCGATCAAGGCTTTGAATTCCTTGAACTTACTGAATACTTCATCTTTGTTCTTCAAGAAGTATATCCATGTCTTCCTAGAAAAATCATCAATGAAATAAACATAGTATACATACCCACTCAATGAACTAGATGACATTGGACCACATACATCGGAGTGGATGATTTCCAAGATTCCTTTTGCCTTGCTCTTGCTACGTGGAAATGTCTTCTTTGTGTTATTTCCTTTTGCACATCCTTTGCAGACACCATCATGTTTTGTATGTATTTCTGGAATACCTTCAGCAGCTTTTCTTGCAAGTGGTAGTGCTCTATAGTGCACATGTGCAAGCCTTATATGCCAAAGTTCATTTGGATATACCGAGTCATGGACCAAATCTTGTTCTGGTGGGCCCTTTAATTTGTATAGTCCTCCCTCTTGCTCCCCAATCACTACTGCATCATCTATTGTCTTTCCTTTTTCCCACATAAGGACTTGGCCATCTACGAATGAAACCCTTATGCATTTTGCAACCAATGCAGATATGGAAAGGAGATTCTTCTTTAGTCCTGGTACAAACAAGACATCCTTCATCTTCATAGACTTTCCAGAGTCTAGCTTATAGGAGGATTCACCACTACCTTTTATTGGATACTGGTAGTCATCCCCAAGTTTCACCTTGTGATCTGACTCGTGTTTGGACAGTTTCACAAAATTTTCTTTGAATCCCATCATATGCTTGGAAGCCCCACTATCAATAAGCCAATCATTGCTTCCATGTGTGACAGTTCCCGTGAGAGCAGAAATCAAAACATATTCTTCATCACTTTCTTGTTTGATTCTCTTTATGGAAGGTTCATCATCCTCTACAACACGAGCATGATGTCTTCTCTTGTTTCCCTTCTTCTTGTGAGAGCCACTTTTGTTTCTAGGAAATTCTCTAGAAAAGTGTCCTTTCTCGTTACATGTATAGCGTCTGATTTTAGACAAATCTCTGCTATATCTTTTAGGGTTATCTTTCTGGTGAGAATTCCTACCTTTTGGAAGATTACAGTCCCGCCTGATTTTCTTGGAGTGTACTATGAGAGCTTGATCTTCACTTCCCATCTTTTCTTCTTGGGATACTATTCAAGCTTCTTCTTGTGAGCATTCCTCCCACAGTCTACTGAAGGTAACTAGCTTTCTTATAGCACAAATGCCTTGAATGAAGGAGTACCACGACCTAGGGAGACCATTCAAGGTGGTCATCACAATCTCTGCATTCTCCACTTCTTCATCTACTTCTTCAAGTTGTTCTTTGATCTGGGAGACCCTTGTAAATTATGATTGTATGGTCTTTGCATTCTAGATCTTCACATTCTTCAACTGGTTCCTCAAAGTCATCTTTCGATTTATGTTCTTTCTTTCAAACAACTTGGTCAAGGCTTCAAACATTTCTTTAGGTGTCTTTAGGGAGGACACTTGTGGTATGAGGTGATCTTTGATTGAATCAGCAATAATCCTCTTACCCATGATCAAGTTCTTCTTTTGTAAGGAATTAGCCTCATCTCCCTTTGGAACTGGAACCTCTCCACTGATGTAGGAGTCCAATTGATTTTCTTCAAGAACTAGTGAGATCCTATACTTCCAGGTTTGGAAGTTATTAGCTCCCTCAAGCTTTTCATCAAGCTTGGTGTGATGAGATATCTTAACTAAGAACCTCAAATGGAAATATAAAGCATTTAGATCTTACTAATTTGAGAAGCTGAAAACTGGATCTGGAGCTGACCTTCTGTAGTGCTTGTTTTCTAGTTCCGGGGCAAATTAGGGTTTGAATTTCCCAGAGTTCTACCCAACCAAAAACCTTGATTTTTGTCTCTAAACTTTGATTTTGAGGAGGAGAGAAATCCTAGTCTAGAATCACTAAAAAATTCCTCTTCAATGAAAATCCCTAATTTCTCGATGTAGTGGTAGGTCAAAAACTGAAAGTGCTTAGAATCAGATTCTGCTTCGACAGAAAGATGCGCCCTTCAATGGAGATTCGGCCTAGCCTCCTTTTGCTAATGGATTGTGGAGAGAGACCCAAAAAGTAAGAATCCATAGCTTTCGCAGCTGCATAGTGTCTTGTTCTCAGGTTAGCTCTGATACCTTGTTAGATTTTCATCAATTAGACAGTATTATCTTAGGATCTTATCTGAGAGAATAACATGCACAACAATCAATCACAAGAGACAATAGACACAAAGATTTTCCTCGGGGAAANGAATGAGTACCAATGGCAACAATAAAACCCAAAGACAGAAAGATGATCTCCAACAGTTTTTCTCTCTCTCACTTGAGCGAGCTTCTTCTTTCTCACCTATGCGTTATAGTTGAGTGAGTATGTGTTACAAATAGAGAGTCTCACTCTCTATTTATACTAGCTTTTGACTTGACAATCACTTACCAGGGCCGAATTCTCTAGGAGAGTCTAATAACCCTAGTGCCCCGAAACTATGGGGACTTTGACCATTGATCAACTAAGAGGGTTAACCTCTATGACTTTACATGACTTGATTACATTAATGATTCTCCCAATAGGAACATCGGTGACCAATGAAATACAATATATAAAATATATAAGTGAATACATTCCGAAGTTACAAATACATCAACACTATGTGTAAAATAACATACCTTAGAACAACCAGATCTAAGGGTAGATTTCATTGTGCAAGGGAAGGGCTCAACCTTGACTATTAAACAAGTAACAATAAATATTCTTTTAAATTTTATAATTTTTATTCTAACTAATAAAACAATTACAAGTACTCATACCTTTATAAATGGCCCAATGCAATCGTTTCAGGAGTTGGTCCAGTGGATCCCAAGTTCTGGCTCTCCGATATTCTCCAACAAGGGTTGTCATCGGGAAAGGAATCAAGGGTTGCATGGAGTAAACTCAACATGCAATGTGGGATAGTGTGGAAAAATGTGTGTCTGAAAATGGCTTCAAGAGTATGGTTAACAAAAAGTGTAGAAAACTATTGAAAAATGTAAAAGTTGTGGAATGTTTGTGGGGAGACCTTCACAATGTATTTATAGGATGATCCAATATTTTCTTGGCCATGGTATTGGTCCATGGTTTTTCATAGTGCATGGTATTTTTCCATGGTTTTTTACCCATTCTCATTTTAGGGGGTTTTTGTCCTTTTTGGGAAGGGAATGATATCTTTAGAACTAGGGAGATGACTGCAATGGGAGATACTTGGGGAAGGCACTGGACAAGTGATATCCAGGGTATCCAAGGGAGACTCATCGCAAAGTACTCCGAACAAAGGTAACACAATGGGGGGGAGTGCTGCCATAATGTGAGACTATATGCAATATGTGTGGGCATCGAAAGGCACCATTTGGGCCTTCTTCATAGTTTAAAGAGCTCGAAGAAGGGATAGAAGTATGCTCATTATGATATTGTCTCGTGGATTTTTGTCGAGCCCTAGATGGTAAATGCTCGATTGTGTTTTCATGTTTAGAGAGTATGAAAACATGAAGAAGACTCCAATGGGGTATCTTTTTCGTACAATAGTCTCCTAACCCCAAAAAGGGATAAAACTGTACAAAGGAGAACTCTCCCAGATGAAAAGGGAAAAAAACTTTTTTTTCGTAGGTAGTCCAACCAGTATGAAAAGGTTTAAACCTATACTAATTGGACGAACATTCAAATACTTATACGAGCATGAACGAAACCAACTTTGCTTGACGTTATTTTATTTATGAGAGGGTTGGAAAATAGCTTAAATAAAACCCATAAGTCAGCTTTTTTGTAAACAATCCCAATGTCCAAAAAAGCATAAAATGATACAAAGGGAACTGTTCCTAGATGGAATGTGCTAGGGTGGTCCTTTTCTTTAATTAGTCTACATAGTCTGAAAAAGGGGTAAACAATACCACATAAACACCCTTTCAAATAATTTAACGAGTGTGAAAGCAAGTAAGCTTGCTCGACAATCTTTTCATTCTTTAAAGAGTAAAAAAAGAGCTTAACATAAACTCTGTAATGCTCAGTCAAGAAAGGCGGAAGTGTTCAATGTGTTAAAAGGGATGATGCTGGGATCATGGCTATTAGAGAGAAAAAATAATAGCAAAACACTAGTGGGGCCTCCTTATGGGATGGTGAATGGTGGTAAAATAATGCCAATTTTTCAGTATGGATGGAGCAGAGGGCTCGTGAACATGCCAATGCAAAAGGGGTTTGGTATTCCTGGTGGAACGCAGATCGAGGTGAATCCGAGATATGGCCTCAAAAAAGATAAGATGAGCATGATACATGGTTCCCATAGGTAGACAAAATGCAGAAATCCATCGGTGCTACTGACGTGAAAAATAGACACCAGATAACTCTGTGGTGCATGGAAGAAGGATTTGACCAAATGGAGGCCAATAAACAAGGGTGGACCACATGACACATGTCATTTTCATTGTTCAGTTTTGATTTGTTGTGGAGGGCCTCGAAGAAAAGGTGTCGATTTCTTCCGATTGGACCGATGGTTTCGTGATTTATGATTTGTAGGTAAGATCTCTCACCTAGCCCGTCATTTTTATGTGATTATTTTGTCTTTTTTCTCATTCTGGGGGCCTTGGCCGAGTCCAAAGGGGTTTCAGGGTTGGGTTGCACTTTTCAAGGGAAAAGGCATGACCAGGGTCGCACCTATCATGCATAGATGCACAAAATAAATGACCCATGTAGGCGAGGTGATATTAGGAGGCCATCACACGTTCCGTCGATATGGATCGGCTCATGTGATGGGAAATAAATGACCCATGTAGCCAATTTGAGATTAGGATACCATCTACTTGCACCATCAACAAAACCAACATAGGAGGGTAAGGTAGGATCCATCTAGAGCAACCAAAGAAACAAGCTGTGAGACTCATGGTAAAAACGATGCTAAAAAATAGGAAAAAATATGATACAAGGGTATTCAGGTTGGTCGACTTAGGCATAGAATATCTTGAGGTAGAGCTTATTGTGGGGATTATTTAAGAGGTGACCATCAGAGTAAACCAGGAGTTATTCCCCCTTGTCGAGACAATGATGGATGACATAAGGGCCATACCACATGGATTCGAGCTTCCATTTTCCAGTCTTATCATTGGCTTGATTGTAGATAAGGACGAGGTCCCCCTTGATAAAGATGTGTGGGTGAGTGTGGGAGTCATAATGGGACTTCGACTGGGTCTTAGCCGCTTCGATCATTTGGAGAGAAACACGACGATCCTCATTGGTTTGTTCAAGCATAAGTAGGATTTCCAATGGTGAAGTCTCAGGTAGAAGCTCGACGACAAGGAAGAGTGATGGAATCTAGCATTCAATGTGAAGAACCAACTCCACGCCATGGACTAAATGGAATGGGGTAAAACTGGTGGCGGTTTCAAGGATCTCTTCATTGTCACGAAAGTGGCACCTATATAGATTAGAGGGATATTCTGCGGTCGATGAGGGGGAAGGACGACTGTAAGTGGAGATAATATTGATGGTGTTTTTGGTGTCCGAGGAAGATGCCAAAGGGTGGATTTCCTCGAGGAAAGTGATTTTAGACTCAAGGGAGTGCTTATGAAAGTTAATGAGGAGGGACTGGTACTTAGGAAATTTTGGGAAATGATGGGAATAATGAACATATAGGAAAAAAAACTACACACTAGTGGTTTGTTCATAGTGATTTGTTCTTAACCGCATCGATGTTGGGTACATTGAAAACTGGAGTGTCATCGATTTCTACTGTTATGTGTATGTGGGTGTGAAGAAACAGAAAATCAGGACAATTTTGCATTGCATGGCCAATGACATCGCATAAGGCATACGTAGGAGGTGGATGTAGTTCTGTTGGGGCTATTGGCATCCTTCCTCCAGTATTCATGGGAGGAGGGGGTGTAGGAATAGATGCAGAAGCAGCTGGTTGTGTACCAGGAGGTGAGTGTGATATTCTCTCGATAGGTTGTACTAGTGTCAACATGATTTGTGATGTTGGGGTGGGGTTGGGTGGATCGAGGTACCACACTGGAATGCCCAAAGTGAATCCCAAAAGGTTTAGAGTATCCAT
Source organism: Pseudotsuga menziesii (assembly GCA_001517045.1). NCBI lineage: Eukaryota > Viridiplantae > Streptophyta > Pinopsida > Pinales > Pinaceae > Pseudotsuga > Pseudotsuga menziesii. The sequence goes on from LPNX011093905.1 coordinate 103,593, forward strand.
GAATGGTTTACTCACGATTCCAGAGGGTAGAAATATAAAGGGGATGGTGTGTATGGAAAATGAACCCCAATAATTCCCCCGAGAAAGACTGGGGGGAATGGTTTGTGGTTGGGGTTGTAGCTAAGACTGCAATGAGGTCAGAATTTTACCAGATGTGTTGGTGCAAAAATCTAAAATTCCAGCTGTAGAGAGAGGGGGCGGTAGAGACAAAAAGGTGTCAATCAAAGGGGCACTGTAAAGAGGCCTAGACCAATGCAAACATAGAGGGGATGTATACGCTATCAATAGTGGTGTCAATGGTATGGAGTACATGGTCCGGTGTGGCCAATCCTTTAGGATCGTAGTGCGCCAATTGGTCGATAGTCATAATCTTCCCATCATGAGGGAACATCAGGATTCAGAAGACGATAGAAGCAACAACTTGCATTGCATACATGTCACTACATCCAAGGAGGAGGTTGTAATCTAATTGGGTGTTCACAACCTCATTGTCAATCAACATCGTTTTTCCATCCAACTCAATGGGGAAATTTGTGAGAATGCCTTGTGGTTGGGAAACACGGCCATTGTAAGCATGAAGCGAGGTGGTTGAGGGTTAAAGGGTTGGGGATCCGAGCTTCTTCCAAATGAAGGTTGACATACAAAAGTGGATGCACCCTCATCAAGGATGCATCGATGGATGACCAAATTCTGAATGCTGATAGGAACCTGGAAGGCTACGAATAATGGCATGTGAGGTTCTCCTTGATCCAAGTCGAAAGTTATCAACTTGGAATCAGAGTGGTCGACGAAACCTAAAGTAGATAACAAGGATTTGCGTTGTGAAGGACAAGTTCTTAGGACTTCTAAAGAGGACATGGCAGAGGGGGACTGGGCCAAATCATCGATGATATTGTAATTTAGAGCATCTCTAGGAGTGGGGTTGGTCGCAACGCGACACAAAGAGAACCTAAGGAAATTGGAAGTCCATCCCGTGGGGGGTCTCAAAAAATGTAAGGACATATTGAGAGCAGTGGAGGTAGATACAGTGGAGGGATTAATGGTGTCCATGGTGGATCCATATTGGTTGTGTCGAGTCTGTAAGTTGACGTCAGACGACAATGTTATAAGACGATGGATACTAGGATCGATGTGTTGACTAGAATAAGTGGTTGCATTGTTTGGTTATACCAATGGTTAGGTTGCAACCATACCTTGATTCGGTAATGGGTTCTGCAACACCATAGGAGGAGGACCTTGTGGTGTTGGGTTTTGTTGTGGAGGAGCGACAACGTTGGTTTCATGTTGATTTCTGGCTTGTAATAGGTGGTAGACTTGATGCATCTAGGGGAACTGGCGTGTATAATGGCCATAAACATCACAAATGGTACATAGATGGTTAGTACGCAACTGAGGGTTCTTCCCAATTCTAGGTGGACGCTAGGGGTTCTGTGTAGGGGCATTGGCTCCGTTTGTATTAGGGAGGTTGGGTTGTTTATCACCCCCTTGAGGTTGGTTGTTTCTTCGGTTCCTACTTCTCTGTCTTCTTCCTTGCCCTTGTTGGTTATTGGGGGTGGGTTGATTGGGGAGGTTTTGCTGAGCATAGACCTATCCTTGAGGAACAAGAGGAGTTGGGGTCGGAGCAAGTGTATGTTGTACAGGTGGTGGGTAGTATATGGGAGTGGCTCAAGGGGCTTCAAATCCTACCATCTAGCCATTACATGCATGTTCCAGGAAAGTAGATCCATGAATGTTAGGAACTAGTGCGAGAAACACATATGAAGGTCATGTGGCTCCAGACTGAGCCGCTGCGCGTCAAAAGTTAGAGGCATAACTAGGTTGGGAAACACCAGGGGAGTTACCAGAGTGAGCCGAGAATGAAGGAGAGGTTGTGTACAGGTGGGGGTCCTGGGTGACGGATCCAATGACTCCTTTAGTAGCCTGGGATTCCCTCGATGTATAGCATCGTGAGGATCCAACACGATAAGAATTAGGGATGATGGTGTAAAGGTAAACCGATTGGGCATAAATAAGGTCAAACTATTATGCTTTAAGTATTTTTTCTTCCTTGGTTTGTGGGCACTCATATGCAACATCCTTGGTGATAGGGGGGATAAGGTTTTAAGAAACCAATTAAGGAAGATCTTGTCATCTGACTAGATTTTGCACAAACTACGATGATGACGCCACTCATGGATATGATCCGTGATATGGATATCAATGTTCTGTCTACATGATAACATTATTTCCATGCCCTCATCATAATATACAGATAAATGGAAGTACTGGAGGAACATCAAAGCTAAATAGGAAAAATCAGGATAAGTGGCATGGGGCAACTCAATGTACCATTTGGATGCAACATAGATGATTGTGCATTGGAATAGCTGCAGTCGGATAGAGTCGTCCACTGTGCTGTTGGAGGAAAACCATAAGTGGAAGGACATGATATGGTTTTTAAGGTTTCTCCCACCTTTCCCTCAAACTTAGGGATGTCCGAAGGGATTTTGGTAGGCATGGGAGGCCATAGCGGGTCATGACATATGGGATCATTCATTAACCTCTCCAAATTGGGTAGGTTGAGACTAGCCATGAATGGTAGACTAGAACCTTAACTAGATATGGGAGGGACAACAATGGTGTTGGGTTCGATGGGCATGTACTTACCGCGGGAAAATGGGGGTTGGTAGGGCTGAGTTCCGACAGTAGAAGTAGTCACTGGAATGGTGTTAATAGATAAGATAGTGGTAGAAGGGCCAATAACCCCATGCATGAATGTAGGAATGGTGTGAAACATGGTAGATGGAGTGGGACACAACTAGTGGGTAGAGAACCAGCAACAGTGTGTGTGGTGGCAAGGGTCCCACTAGGACCAAGGCCTGTAGGGCCAAAAGAAGTGATATTTGATATGACGGGTGGAGCGTTCATAAGTCCGCTACCAACAATCCTTCCCTAGAAGGGGTTGGGAGGTGCACCAACCATGGGGATAGATGGGGTAGTAAACAAGGTAGGTTCGGATTGATAGGAATCTAAATCTGACTCCGATGCAATATATGGATCTGAACTTGGTGAATGACGTCGAATATGGATCCAACGATGGCGGTTCAAGGAAGCGAATTGAGGGGTATGCCCCCTAAGTATCTGGGAGTAGAGTGGTGGAGCAATGGTGGCATGATGGTGTTCTCTATCATGAATGAAGGATCAAGGGTGGAAAACGCAAGCTCAAAAATCCAATTACATCCAAGTGTGCAAAAGGAGAGCTGATAAATGATGGCACACAAGAAAAAAAGCAAACTCTAAAACCAAACTACAACAACGTGTCACAACAGGAAAGTATTTAACAAAGAGGCCATCAATCCAACAAGTATCACTACCTATGAAGAAAATGACACACTAACCTATGGGGTATAAGTGCAAGAAAGCTCCTAAATACAAGATGGAATCCCCTCGCAAATTGTATCCTTTGTTGGGTGGTGAAATCCAAATTGCGTTGAACTATTCTTGTCATAGCATAAAAAATACCCTAGGATATTCGAACACAAACCTTTTCTAAAAAGGGTGTGGAAACTCCTTCCTTTTTTCATATTTTAGAAAATATGGTTGGTAAGAAGTACTTTGGTTTCAAAGATGAAGAAACCACACCCGTACAGGAAACAATGTAAGCATGGGACCTAATGATGAAACAATCCTACATACAGTAAATTCTAAGCAATCCCATGATGCCCTAAAAATCAAATAAAGGGCTCGACTGAGTTCTTTTCTCTACCTTCCAACATATAGACCCCCTCCAAATCCAAACCTTAAAAATTGAGATTAAAAGAATGACAAATATGGAATTTCATGCATGGATCCAAAGTAGTAATAAGAGTAATATATTCTTTGATGGAGCCTCAAAAGGAAATCTAGGGTGGCATGAGCGGGCGTGGGTGGGTACCTCTCGGCCCCGAAGAATATCAAGAATGGAAGTATGCTTGGGAGCTAGGTACAATTCCCCTGAACAATCAAGCAGAGGCTCTGGCATTATGAAAGGGTGTCGATCTCACATTCATCATCGCGAAATCACAGATGATTACCCACTCCATAATATCTAAAACGTTTCCTAAGGATCCATATTTAAATAGGTTAATCTATAGAGTACTTCTAAGGGGCAAGAAGTTTAACAAAATACAAGTATTTCATGTGTTTAGGAAACATAACAAGGTGGTGGACTCACAATCCAACCTTTTATGCTCCTGAGATCAAGGGATACGTAATATTGGGGGGGTCTCCCATCCAACCCACATCCCTTAATTTTAATTCTAGACCACGTCATAGTACACATGAGGCAAGCGAACATGACAGATGCTATTTGTCTCTCCAATTATGAGGCAAGGTGCTAGAATTTATTCATGTCTTCCCATGATAAGCATCAACAAAAAACTTGTGCTCGAACTAGAAACAGTCTAGAGTGTTCGTGGATTTGAATTGTAGTTTAGTGCATAGCTAGAGTCGTGACAGGCTCTAAATCTTGTTATCATATTTCACCGACGCAATATGAAATGGGAAACGTGGAATTTGAGGATAAGGTGGGGTTCCTTCTGTGTAATCTTGAATGATGGCAGAAAAATGTTAAAGAATGAATAGAGGATGAGATAGGAAGGGAAATTTATAGGTATGAAGACACAAATTCCAAACTGGAAAGGGCCAATTCCAAAATTAAATTGATGGAGGTTGGATTCCGATGTTTGTGTGGTTGGGGGCATGAGAAGGGGGAGCTGATCAAGGAACTTTGGGAAAATGTTCATAAATTGAAGAGAGAGGTAGCACCCCAAGTTCATTGTGTGGAGCATCGAGAATCTTCCTTTGTTGGATCCCTGAAGGCCTATCAGGTGGCAGAGAGGGAAGAACCTTATGTTAACATAAATGCTATCCAACATTGGCATCCTAATCCCAACATTATCTAGTTTATAGCACTGCATCATCTCTCAAGACCTCATCTCTCCAGGTCGCTGGGTTTTTCCAACTATCATGTATTTATCTAGTTAATGTGTTTCAAATGCCAATTATGTTGTAATAGTGTTATAAGGGTTATACCAGCAAGTTAGCTAAAAAGGAAAACACTAGCAGGATTAGACGGATAAACTCTAGAGATTTTGGAAATTCTAAAACAAGGAATAGACCCTCTTTTTGTACTCTATATGGCTGGACGGTTAGGCTGTAGCCTTCTTTTAATATACATTTTCTCGATTTCGGTTTACAAATAATAATTACATGTACATAAAATAATTTATTTCTATTTCTAACTCAATAAAAACAAAATTATACGTAAATAACACATACAAGTCCTCTCATGATGTGGGGGGGAGGGTGTCGCAACACCATATCATTTGGAGCTATGTGATTGGAAAATGGGAGAACCCCTCTTTGGAGAACGATCTACATGAAACAATGAATACAAATCGTATATGTCAACCTTTAAATATAATATCATCCTCTAAATATGATGAAGAGAGATCAAATAACTCTAGGCATATGTCCTTGAATTGGGAATGTGTACACTATTATAGGGTATAACACACTAGGAATGAATCTATGGTGTCATTGTTACTAGGTTTTTCATGCCATTACTAGGATTTTGCACACTAGGAATAACTCTCAAGGCCTTTACCAATAACCAATAGCAAGCCTTCTGTCTAGGAATATGAGCACCACTAGTAAGTTTTGCACCATAATAATCGTTCTTAAGGCCTTTTATCATGGAGGAAAACAAGGGTCATAGGCCCTAAACAAAGCTTGCCAATCTTGCCAACCATGAACAAGGAATCAAATCATAACATACATCCGATTAAATGTATATGCAATGGGAGTTAAGGGGGCTCAAATCTTGTGTACATTATTTCTAAAAATATAAATTAAAATCTAGAAAATATAATCTAAATGGACTCTTTATTTTTCAATATTAACAATAACTAAGAAAAAGGAATATTAATATTTGTAATTCATATGGAAAAATTGATATTAATAACCATTCTAATGGCTAATTCAATTTTATATATAGAAAAGACACCATACATGCCAAATATAAGTACCCGCCATGCCACATATAAATTCAATTACGAAAAAACACAATTCGCCAAAGTAAATATATTTCCATAGGTTGTTGGGTGAAAGGCAGAGCATTGTGAAAGAGTGTGGGCAAGCTCTTGTTGCCCGTTTCTTTTTATTGCAGGCTCAAAATTGAGTGATGAAACATGTGGACGAGTTATTTCTCAAAAAGACTGGAGTTACTTTTTTGCCAAATATATTTGCATGTGATAAATGGGGAAGCAATGAGCTTCGTGGCCCTAAGTGCAATTAGTTTTGTGACCATGCAAGCCTCATTATGAAGTATTCAACAAGTTAGATATATCCTTGGGTATATTGTATTCTTTGCAAGTATAAGCACCTTGACATGTTTTCTTGTGCCCAACCTAAAGGTCATGGCATTAATTGGGGAGTTTAAGGCCAGGGTCCCTATGGGGAAATTTTTGGCTATTTGGGGGGGGGTTTGGTGGCTACTCTGGATGTAGTTATGGGTTGTGTTGTTTTAATCAATAGATTTACACTTTGTAATCTACACCATTTGGCATATTAAAACTGAATGGTGTCATATAATACCTATATTATAAATTGATGTAGTTATAGGTTGTGTTGTTTCAATCAATAAATTTATACCTTTGTAATCTACACCATTTGGCATATTAGAACTGAATGTTGTCATGTAATACCTATATTATAAATTGTTTTTATTATATATACTTTTTCAAGTTATATTTTTGTGCATGTTGTGAATATGTGTTATCATTTTTATGTCCCCGACAAGGGGATATATATGAATCGGTCAGGACAATTATTTGGACTAATTTGCAGTAACTTTAACAAAAATATATAATTTTTGCTATAGTTTGTATCAATTTTTTTGGGGGAATTATTTAAATTTCGATTTATCTTACTTCCTAATGGTTTATATAGGTGATGTAGGCCTAGGACTTTGTGCCCCAAGACCCGGCGGCGAGCTTGCGTAAGCATAAAATGATCATTTTGTCATTTTATCATTAGCTGATTGGCTAGGGGTAAGCTGTCGTCATGCCTGGAGAGTCGCCTGTGGGCATTGGCGGCTGTATAAGGTGAGCAACATTAAAGGATGCATTCAAGAGGTACTTGCTGTGAGTTATAGATTGCAGGTTTGTTTTAATGGTTACTGCAGTCTGCGCTTTCCTGGTGTGTGGAAAAACACAATCTCCAACAAAAATAATAAATGGTTGGCACTTCTATACCAACGGGTTTAATCAAATATGATCGAATTATGATAAATTCCAGTGGAAATTTTGCTCATCTTGAAGAATTATCGTAGCCTGGTAGCCTTGCGTTGTAGCTAGAGCAGCCGCTGTACCTGTTTCATATCCTAAAAAATTGGCAAGAAATTGGCATCAGAAATCATTTAAAATAATGGTTTTGCTTTACCATTTTGGCATTTATATTTGATAAACAAGTTTTTCCGTTTGTTTGGCTCACCAGGCAGCATCAACGCTAACCCACTTCAGATTGAGTTAACTCGAGAAACTCAAGCTCGGCAACGACACGGGAGTTAATCGGAAGGAGTTTTTTCAACCGTGAAAGAAAAAAGTGGAAATATTTTAAAATATATTTACATTGGAACTCAGTAAAGAGGTACTGTAAAATTCAAATTTCATCAAATCCTAGTGAATGATATGCTCAATAGAGACAAAAGATGAGAGCAATAGCCAACGTTCAATCTGGCCTCTGTCGAGAGGCACCTCTCATGCTTTAAACCTAACAAAAGAAGAATCACTAAGCAGTAGCTTCTTCCAGTTGCATGTTAGAAGGCAACACACAAAGGAGAAGGACACCGCCGATAAGGCATTAATGGAACCCAATCGAGATTATTTTCCTCTGGAGTATAGCATTTTCTATATAATATTTTCAGCAGTCGCAAATGGCAAACCCATGCGTGATAACTTGGGATTGTGACACCATGATTGTGTTGTGCGCTTCTATTGTGGACACAAACAATGCCAATTAGTTCTGGGCTTTAGTGGAGAACTAGGACAGAAGTCATTTTCAAAATTTGCACATCAAAAAATGTGTACTATGAGTGTTGGGGATAAAGACCTTAAAAGAAAAGAAAAGGAGCTGATGCTCAGGATTTGTCCCAAGAGCCAAAAGGATGCACGATTCAGCAAAGAATACAGTGGCACATTAAACGAATTGAAGAAAAAATGACATAGATGTGGCACATTAAACGAATTGAAGAAAAATGCAATGTAGAGTTCCCTAATGAACTGGACTTGCTTCAGTCTTTCTTAGCCCTGACTGTTGAACAGAAGTGATATCACCTCTGACAAATCACGTAGGCACGCACTTCTTCCTTCTACCTGCCTTATTATCCACGGTATCAAAGCATCGTATATCAATGTTGTTTTGCTTATTTAGATAACGAATTTGGAGATTTTGGTGTAGAAGATGCAAGTTCAAGTGGTCAACTTATAGATGGTGATATGGATTGTGCATCCAATTATTTATTATATGAAAATATTACCCCCATTGACTGGACCTCATGGAGCCCTTCCTAATCTGGCCTACATTTAGTGCGTTTATGAGCTTTCTGTTTGATCCTTTGTTCCAATAGTTTCTGTGTGTATATTAGATGTGGATTCGGTGTCAGGCTTATGATCTTGTTGCAGTTTGGAACGGCGCTGAATTCGAACCCTGGACTTCTAAGTTCAGGTGTTTTGCCTATTCGCTTAATATTGAAGCAATTGAAGCAAATTTTGTTTTTGGTCATCAGGTGAAGGTGTTTTAAGTGGCCGAATGTTAAGATAGGCATGTAATTAGCTTCTTTTCACTTTTATTAATGATCATAAAAAAGATGGTGGAGAGAAGGACAATATCCAAATGCATTCCTTATAAATTTGGCAAACGCAGAATCCACTGGGCATTCATGGTGTTTTGGGGTAACCCGGGGCCTCCTGTTCTCCTCCATCGGTTAGCCTTTCGTTTTGGCTGGATTTCTGTGTGTTTTCACTCAATTTAGAGCCACAGGCCAAAAGGGCGATTCGGGATTCTTTTTAGGGGTGATTGGCCGAGGATTCCAATAAATTAGAGCATTTGGAGGAGGTTTGGCGGAGAAAAACAGGAGCTGTAACTCATGAGGATTTTTATTTTGGTTGTTCATTTAGTCAAAGATGGGTGGTCATAATGGACAGAAGGCCAAGATGGCCCGTGAGAAAAATATAGAGAAAAATAAGGCGTCGAAAGGTATGATTTCCTGTCTGTTTACTTTCCTTAAATTAGGCGTTGTTCTTTCTTCCACTGTTTGAAGGATTTTAGAAAGGTAGCGTTGTGGGTCTCTTGTTTCCCTGATCGAGCTAGTGAACTTTGACTTACAAAAACTTGAACTCAGCTGCGAAAGGATTTCAAACTTTGACTTACAAAAACTTGAACTCAGCTGCGAAAGGATTTCAAACTTTGACTTACAAAAACTTGAACTCAGCTGCGAAAAGATTTCAAACTTTGACTTACAAAAACTTGAACTCAGCTGCGAAAGGATTTCAAACTTTGACTTACAAAAACTTGAACTCAGCTGCGAAAAGATGAAGACACACAGCATGAGCAACAAACCAGACCAGGTAGATGACCGCCAAAAAAGTAATGTAAGCAGTTATTAATATAATTCAGTGACTGAAAAAAAAAAGATTTAATAATATGAATGGTGCAAGGGTACAAGCATATCTACGAGTAGCACAATTAATGCTCTTATTAAGAGACAAAACACAAAATTGATTAATGGTTTTAAATTAATGACTACATTAAAAAAGGGAATGTAATGATAACCTTTTTGAAAAATCAATTTAAATGTTTGCAATTTGAGTGAAAATGAGTGTTAAACGGTATTGTGAATGTTAAGGGTGAAGAGATTTTGGGTCTCCATTTATAAAGTTAACGAGAGTTATATGTAACATTATAAAAAAATAAAAATAAAAAATATTATTTTTATAAGTGAGTTGGAAATTTTAATAAGATTTATTATTGATTCTTTTAAATATATTTATTTTCTTGATTTTATTGAAAATAAAAAAAAAATTATAGATTGATTTTGATGTTAAATTTAATATATTATTTAAATTATCTGTACATTAAGTGTGTTTATTTTATTTACTTTTAATTGGGACAATTTAATATCATATATTTTATTTATAATTTATAGGTGATCCAAAACTCTTAATGAACCTATGGAATGGAAAATGTCATATTTTGAATATGACACTTCTTATAATGAACAAAAAATTTACCTAGAAAGATGGTATATGGAGTTTTGCCCTCACTTTCATTGTCTTTATTTTGCCTTTCTAAGCTTCCTTTAGAGGATAAGTTACTTTTCAAGCCCAAATGTGCAACTCCAATAGAGAGGTGGGTACTCTTTTAAAAGGAGAAGTTGGTTTTCAACTCTGATAATGAAGGAATTAACTTAACCACCCAACAAGCATCAACAATTTATCATCTAGCTAATAAAAAATGGTTCATCCCCACTCTGTAGTTAGGCTTGTCTTTATGTCTTTCATGGCCTATTTGAGATGTAGTAGTCGTTCTGGCAAATCTGGTAAAGCTCATCCTCACTTTGAATCCATTGAAATAGAACTTGAGTCTCAGAGTCTTCTAAGTAGCCAAATCTCTACCATCCTCAAAAGGATGCCTAGGTAGGCTATAACAACATTTATTCTATTTTTATTGAGTTTTAAGTAGGCTATAACAAAATTTAATCTAATTTTATTGAGTTTTAATTTTTTTGCATAAGCAATTACAAACCATTAGCTATTACGGATGCAATGTCGGGGACATTGCCACCTTGTGGCTCTTGTTTCTATTTTAAAATTAGATTTATCAAACTCTTTGAAAAGATATGTTTCATATGGGCTAATTATCTTCCTGTGGCGACCATAAAAATAGTTATGGGTTTCAAAGGGAAAATGACGTGGCAAAGAAACACAAAAGAAATATATGTTTGATATGGGTTAATTATCGTAGAAAAGTGAAAACCTTTTCAAAATAGAAGGTACCACACTTCATGGCTATGAATCATTTCAATTTATCAATATAAGTCAATATGGTCGTCATAATTCCATTCTCACTATGAAGACGAAACCTCTAACATCTATACCATTGAATTTAACAACACCTTATGTTTTGGCTTCTTATCTAATATGTAATGAAAAAACCCATGTGTAATCTATAATAGATCACTAATCCCCCATGGAGTGGCCAGATGACATTGGGTGGGTGTGGGTGTAGCTTGTGCAAATTCCAAACTTCATGGCATTCGGTTTTCCTTTTAGACCTTCCATAAGGACTTATGTTTGTTTGTTGTCAATAAAATTGTAATGGTGGAGAAATGGGTCACTCAAGCATTTTAATTAGTTTTTTCATTTTTTAATGGTGTTTTGGATCATAGTTATAGTTATAGGATTAATGGATGCTATGTTAATCAAATTTTAATGGATGTTATGTTAATCAAATTTATGATTTATGGTAGTTTGTTGTCAATAAAATTGTAATGGTGGAGAAATAGTTCACTCAGGCATTTTAATTAGTTTCTTGATTTTTTTTAATGGTTTTTTGGATCATAGTTATAGGATTAAGGAGTGTTATGTTAATCAATTTTATTGGGTGTGCATAAAAGTGGTGGTAGGGTGTCAATCAAATTTGTGAACAATGTATGTAAATTATCCAAAGTCTTTTGGTTTTATTTTTATTGTAAGTGTAAGTTATGCATTTTTTTTAATTCTTCGTGCATTGTCGAAGGATTGAAAAAATTCCGACAACATTTTTTCTTATCAATACACACTTGGAAAAAAACCCGGCAGCATAAACACCATGAGTTTCTGAGTTATGGTTGTTGGTTTAGGATTTTTAGTTTTTGGTTTAAGTTTCATGGTTTTCGGTTTTCGGTTTATGTTTTTGGTTTAAGGTTTATGGTTGTCTGTTTACATTTTATGGCTGTCAATTTACGGTTTATGGTGATAAACTTTACATTGCAATTACTAAAAACTACAAAATAAAAAAATGAAATTGATAAACATATATTGAAAAATACTAAAAACTACAAAATTAAGGATATAAATAAATTATTAATTCTATTTTTTTAATTGATCAAAATTACATTGCAATTACTAAAAAAAAATGAAATTCACAAAAAATATATTGAAAAATACAAAAATAATGAAATAACTAAATTATTAATTCAAGTTTTTTGTTTTGTTTTAGGTGGTCAACCTCTTGGTGTGGAGGCCATTCGTTGTTTGATTGGTGGCAAGGGGTCACAGGAGGTGGGTAGGAGATTGTAGGAAGTGGTCAGGTTGGTGGGTGGTCAGCGGTTCTGTCACTTGGTCGAGTTCCAATGCTCGGTCAAACTCTTTAACAGGCTATGTGAGGGAAATGACAGTCTGCGAGCTATGTTTTTTTATTTTTAAAATAGTCATGAGATGTCGATAAAGCCTCAATACCTCAATCAAGCCAATATCTCAATCGAGGTATGAAGCTCGATTAAGGATTATCTAAACCCTTGAATAAACTCTGAAAATAGATCGATCAAGCGCTTGGTTAAGCCCTTAGTTGAGCTTTTGAAATCTCAACTAAGGGCTTAACCAAAGGTTAATCGAGCTCATTGTTTCTTCAATTTGTGCCCTCCTCTTTCCAAAAAGTGTCACCCATCTTCGTGGAAACACCCAACTCATGATATTTAATTATGAATCGGAATAACCAATATTCTGTGAAGGATACCTGAGGAGTTATGAATCTATACATCAACTCTAGTTTCGAACTTGGATGAAAAGAAGCTATTTCTTTCCCTTCAACATCCTTGATGAGTATGTTGTTAATGTCCTCTTGTTAAATGATTCAAGCATGGGAGGAGATTGTAGATCTTGTATACACTCTGTGTAGGATGTTTTTATGATTACCTCGTATATTCCCTCATTTAGGTTGATTTCTCTAGGTGTAAGAAGCTTCTCATAATATGCCTCCCAATTGATCATATACTATATCTTTCCCCACTTATAGCAAATTTCTTTGACAATTTGGTACGTAGTATTTGCATAAGATGGGAAAGTTGTCATGACCACATTATTTTCTACTTTTGGTCTAGGAGACTCATCCTTTTGTAGGCTCATTTCTAGTACTATCACTTCCTTTTGATTTCTTTGTCACTTGGAGGCCATTGCAAACCTATATTGTGTTGTGAAACATGTTGCATGATATAAAACAAGTAAGATAGTAAAGCAAAAAATTAAGAACAAAACTCTTGGATCATATGGATTTGTCCCAAGATAAATGATCTTTGTGTAGTTAGTATTCAATTAAGACAAATCACGTGATAGACCAAATACAAATAATAGCTTGTAGATAGAACTAAAATTTATTTAGGATTGGATTGAAAAATGAACATTATAGCTTCTTTTAATAAGAATTTTATGAGGATGGCATCAACGTTTCCTGTCACTGTGCAAGCCATAGTCAAAATTTTACACGGATTGTCAATGCAAGAAATAAACTTGCAGTTCGGATAACTGAGAAAATATAAGATTGAGGTTACATGGATCCTATGTTAGGAGTGTTAATGAGGTGCAACAAACTCCTGTGTTTGTGGGGAATAACATGGGGGGGAAACCCTACCTTCCCTTTCCTTCATTCACACCCCCCACCTTTGTCTCACAAAGTGGATTCACATAGCATCATCTACAATTCAACTTCAATTCTTGTTTGGGAAACCCAAGTCTATCCATCAATGTAGTGAGTCGAGTTTTCCATATATAAGTGTGTGGAGATGGCATTGGTGCTTAAATCATGGGTATCAAAATTAACTGATGGGGGCACATGGATTTATTTCAGTTGGAAAAATTTCCATTAATCGAAAAGGTAACTAATGGATTTGATTCTTTAAAAGTGGGTGGCATCCTATTTGGGAACATGCATACATATGCTTCACTATCATAACTAGTCATGGGAAGATATGTTGGTATTAATGTGTGCACCATTGTATCAGATTCCCCAACCCTTTCTCTATTTCACATGAGAGAGAATAAATTGATGAGTAGAAGGGAGAAATAAGAGATTACCTTGTGAATGTTCACGGGGTGTAGAATAGACGATGAATGAGTGTATTGTTAAGGAACTCTTTGTGTTAGGTCACCAATTTAAAACTTCGTAGATACTAGCTTAAAAAAATAAAGATTACCTTATAAATAACATTGAATTTTCCAAGTGGATTTTAGGTGGAGCCATCCTTGGTCCAACCAATAGAGTTTTCTCACACTGCCATAGAGACCAGTGTTAGCCATTCGAGCCTCATTGGATTCTTTTTGGTAAAGTAATATGTAATAATGCCAAAGTGTATTTCCTTTTTTAACTTTCAAAACAAATGAATGGTAACCCTCATTTGGGATTATAACTTATCATTTACCATGGGTCGATTGGCTTTGGGCTCTATGACACATCACAGTTTGAAACCTTTTGTATTATTGATACATTGCCCTTTAATGTAGGCCCTTTATTTTTGTGTATATGGATCTTTGTGATGTAAAATTGTTCTAGGCTCACTATAATATGTCGCAAGTTCAAGAACTTTTATATTGGTTACACATTGTAAGTGTAAGTTCCAAATGGAAGGTATTACATGTTGCACCCACATTTCCCAAGTGAAATAGGTCGCAAAGTAGAAATATTTGGTGAAAATTATTTAGCCTGTTGCAAGCCAATTAATGTGGCAGCAGCAGGCATGGTGCCCCTTGGATATCAAGCAGCTTGATATCCAACGGGCATAATTCTTGTTGTCCCCGCATTAACTCCTACAACATGCTCAATGTTGATCACCAAAATATTTTCCAAGTGCGACACGACACAAGTTCAAAACTTATGTTGCAATTTGTGTGACTCTGGTGTTGTACGAAAACAATGTTGAGATATGATGTGATACATCGCATCCTTGAATTATAGGTGAATAGAAATACAACGCAATATATAATCTCTTTGGACAAGCTATATATTGCTTGAGAGCATTCTTCTCATAGCGATACATGGATATAAATAAATTATTGAAAGGTAATGGATTGACAAATATTGAGTGGTGTGCATACTTTTTACCAATCATATTGATTCCAACCACGAGTAAATAATTACATGAGGGTACTTCAATATATTAGCATGAGCAATTAAACAAATAGTGTCGAGGAGAAAAATAGTCCGATCTTAAAGGTAGTTGATCAAACATACCATTTATGATGTCTATTAATTACAGGACTTAGAAGGTTGACTATAAATCAAAAAGTAAAGTTTAGAGGGGTCCCATAGAATTAATGGGGCAATCCAATATCCTAGAATCATAATAGGTTTAGTTGATATTAGAGATGTTTAAAATCCTCGTACTCATCTAAAAGGAATTTCAATTATTTTTTATAAAATTTAAAGCAATATAACTAGCAATTGCCCCAAGAAGATGCAATAATACACCGATAGGTTACATGTCCAACTTAAAAAACAATTCCAGTTGACCAAAATAGGAAACTCTAATCAATCAATGCAAGATTGTAGAGATTACATTCGGTTCATTTGACAAACATTGAATGATCCAAATTATAGGAGAAAGGATGGATCGATGATGAGAAATAATTCACGAAGAGAACATGCACAAGAGCCTTAAGAGATCCACAAAGTTAAGGTGAGGTACACACTTGATCTTAGATAAATGGACAGGGAAGAATTCGCAAGAAATGGACGGCTCACAGGAGTTGCGGAAAGAAACTTGCAGGAGAAAAATTGCGAAAACCAATTTAATAAAAGTGGGAAGGTACATCCACAATCCGTAATTGCAGAAAGAGCGTTTTGGCCAAATAATTGTGGAAGTCAATTTTGGAACTTGGAAAAAAACATCCCGTAATGCGCAATCCACAATTGCAGAAAAGTTGTTGTAGAAACTCAATTATGTAAGTAATATTGGACGATCTAGATTAAAGGAGAAAGGATGGATGGACGAAGGGGAAATAATCAATGAAGAGAACATGCACGAGAGATAAGAGATCCCCAAAGTTAAGGTGAGGTTTGCACTTGATCTTTGATCAACGGACATGGAAGAAGCCGCAAGAAATCGACGTCTCACAAGAGTTGCGAGAAGAAACTTTAGGGAGGAAAATTGTGGAAACCCATTTGAGAAAAGTGGGAAGATACATCTGGAATCCGAAATCCGCAATTGCGGAAAGAGTGTTAAGGCCACATAATTGTGGAAGTGGATTTTAGAAATTATAAAAAAACATCCTGTAATCTACAATTTGTAGTTGCAAAAAAGTTGTTGCGGAAACTCAATTGCGGAAGTAAGATTAGAAGTTCCATATTAAAGGAAAAAGAATGGATCAACGATGGGGAAATAATTCATGAAGAGAACGTGCACAAGAGATAAGAGATACACAAAGTTAAGGTGAGGTCTGCACTTGATCTTAGATCAGCGGACAGGGAAGAATCCGCAAGAAATCGACGTCCCACAACAGTTGCGGGAGGAAAAATGCGGAAACTCATTTGAGAAAAGTGGGAATTTACATCCGCAATATGTAATTGTGGAAAGAGCATTGCGGCCACATACTTGTGGAAGTGGTTTTTGGAACTTGGAAAAAAACATCCCGTAATCCGCAATCCACAGTTGCGAAAAAGTTGTTGTAGAAACTCAATTGCATAAAGATTGAATTGCAGAAGTTAGATTGGGCGATCCAGATTAAATGAGAAAGGATAAATCAACAATGGGAAAATAATTCACGAACAGAACGTGCATGAGAGATAAGAGATCCACAAAGTTAAGGTGAGGTCCACACTTGATCTTAGATCAATAGACAGGGAAGAAGCCGCAAGAAATCGATGGCTCACAGAGTTGCGAGAAGAAACTTGCCGTAGGCAAATTGCCGAAACCCATTTGAGAAAAGTGGGAAGGCACATCCGCAATTGCGGAAAGAGCATTGCGGCCGCAAAAATGCAGAAGTCGATTTTGGAACTTGGAAAAAAGCATCCCACAAACTCCAATCCATAGTTGCGGAAAAGTTGTTGTGAAAACTCAATTGCGGAAAGTTTGAGTTGCGAAAGTAAGATTGGATGATCTAGATTAAAGGAGAAAGGATGGATCGACAATGACGAAAGAATTCATGAAGATAACATGCACGAGAGACAATAGATCCATAAAGTTAAGGTGAGGTCTGTACTTGATTCTTTTGAAAATGTTTTGCACTTGGAGTATTCTAGATGCTGGATTTAGTTAATAAGTGGACATGTGTTTGCTTTATAGGTAGGTATGACATGGATAAGCTTTTGTATGAGCATTATGATTGATTTGTTGTTGTGAAGAAGAAGAACGATGTTATGTGTATTGATTTCCTTGCATTTGATGGTCATTTCTAACAAGTATAAGCAAAGATTTTTTTCTTATCGTGCATTCCTAAGAAGAGTATGTGTCCCATAGTTGGAGCCAAATATTACCCCCTATTTGTATAAGGTGTTTGTTAGGATTCTTGATGTTTATTTATGCTCATAACATTATGAGCATGGAATGCAGTATGATTGATGTTGATTTATTGTCATAATATTGTTATAGCTGATTTCACCACTCCAGGTGAATCACACTTTGTATGGCCTTCCCCTGTCCCGCTGCAGACTCCTTAGACCCCATGGACCATTTTTTGTCCTTTGATGTTTCCTTGATCATCCCTAAAAACATGTGAAAAATGATACACGTGACTTTTAAACCCTTAATCGCGTATATACGCGGGTTTGACCACTAAAACCGCGTACATCGGGATGTGTAGAAAATCCAAATCCTTTTGGAGTTTTCCTTGACATGGATCCGACTCACTTGACTCCTGGCCTTCCCTATGCCTTGATATCGCTCGGATTCGACCTTTCATTACCCCTTTGAAAAGATATATAAGGAACTCTATGTTACATTAAATGCATATGAGAGAATTGAGAGCAAAGAAACTATAGTCCATTATTGTCGGAACTTATGCTTGAGTCTGCATCCCTTTGTTCTTTGGAGCACTAGTGTGTTCTTCCCAAGCTTGCCTTTTGCTTATGAGCTTGCTATCGAGAGATGGAGGATTGAGGTGGTGGAGGCCCAAGTGGGGGATTCAATTTCTTTGGTTCACAGACGTGCCGTCAGAGGTTGTATCTTGTAATCTCTGATTTATATTAATAGAAATATATTTTCCTGTCCAATAATGTGTGTTTGAATGAATATTTTATCCATTGGATTATGTCAAATGCTTATACATTATTGATTATATATGCTAGAATAGATCTAACACCATGATATATAGAATGCTTGTATTGTTTACTTGTTGTTGAGGAAGTAATCTATCAATTCAAGCTGAAGTTGGAAAGCTCAATGGGGATCTACTTCAACCGTCTGGAATAAGGTACGAGGTCTGATCCTTTAGTGTTAGGCATTTACTTTCTATTGCATATTGGAAAGGATTGATTTCTGGATTCAAGCTGTCTGTTGTGCTACCCCAAGCCATAGGAATTTCTCTTCGTAAAAGAATTGGCGACTCCGCTGGGGAGTTCCTAGTAGTTGTCCTTTGGGGGTTGTTTTATCGACATTCAATGAATTTGAATTGCTCTCTCTCTCTTGTTTCTGTGTCGGGTTTGGGGGCATGTATGCCTGGTAGTGTCTTATCGGTGTGAAGTTTGTCTCAGCTTGTCTGTTTGCCTTGATTTTATGCACCTTTCTTCCTGTACGCGAGTTTTTAACTCACAGTTGCGTATACACGCGGGTTTCTCTGTTATTTCCGCGTATACACGCAGGTTCACTGCGAACAGTTGTGTATACCCTTTTTTTTTCCTTTTTGTGAAAGTTAAATGGTTTTTGGGTGAAGTTCAATGTTTGTTGAGTCTCCTTTGGCACTACCTGAGTCTGTTTATACCTCTGCTTCTGACCAGAAACGTATTTTTTAGGCTAAATTTTTTTTTAAAAGGTTCTTGTCATGGCATTTTTTATTTTTTGTTTGGGATTAGTGCATTAGAGTTCTTTTACCTTAGTGCTTTGCTTGAGTGTTGTTTGAGTGTGATGGTAGAGTCTGGGGGTCGTAGAATCATTCTTTTCATTTTCATATCTCATTTTATTTCAAAAAATCTAAAAATATTTGCTTATCATCATGCATTGCATTTTGCATTTTGTATTGTACTTGCACTAGATTTGCTTTGGAGTATTACTTAGGATTTCATATAGGAAAGCTTGCAGTCATCATTTGAAGAAAAATTGTGCATTTCACGTAGTAGCATACCCTGTTTTCATGGACACAATGCATTTGCATTGATTGTTAGGTGTGCATTTTACTTCATGTTGCGTCATAACACCATTAGTTGCACGGTCATATCCCTATTTTGAGTAATAAAGCCAATTAAAATCAACACTAAATTAAAATGAATTACACTATTCTCTTTTCTAGGGTGCACCAACAAGCTTAGGTTTTAGGATCTTGGAATAGTTCATTGTAAGTAAATTCTCCAAGATCACTAAACAACAACATGTATGTGTCTGTCCAGGTGAGTGTGTGAAATCCTTGGCATAACCAGTGTTTCTCAGGATCCTCCTCTCAAAAGGGAGTTAAGCACGAGGCAGTGTGAGTGGTTATTGATTGGGATGACCCCTAGTCATAATTGAGTAGCACCGAAGATATTTCCAGGATTGTATTCGTATCTGAGGGCTCTTTCGAGAGTTTTGGGCTTTGCTACCCTGCCCATACGGTCAATCCCGCCTGCGACTGTCCGCCTAAGCATTGATTATATTGAGGTGACCTTAGTGGCCTTACCTAGGATATAGAGGGGGTACTTTGCAGGGGTTATTTTGCGGGTGTCCCGGCCAGGTTGGGGTTGGACAGCACAGTCGCTTTACGCGTTGAAGCTGAGGGCCACAATAATTGGTTACATACCTCTGCTTGTTGTGTATGGGAGTCTTAGGCCTCTCATAGGCGAGACATACCTGCTTCATTCGGGAGCTCACTTATCTAGCCCTTGTTTGCTTACATTTGGCTTTATATTTTATTAGTGGTTGCTCTGTGCATGATAGTTTGCCTAGGGTTTGCGTAAATAGAGAGTATTTTTTATTTTTTGAGTCATTGTGGATTCGGGTGCGGCTCCCTGTTGTTCTCGTCGTTTAGCAGGACTTCCGCCTTCTACTTATCCTCCTCCTTTGGGAGAGAGACCTAGACAGTCTAGGTAGACTATCTCACACATTCATTCACACACCATGGGAGACCATATGGAAGATATTCCTGAACCTCCTTCTCCTATTTGTGTAGACGATGGGGAGTTTACTCCTACTTATGATCCTTCACCCGACTTGGCTGAGTTAGGTCCTGTGATTTCCAAGATAGGAACTGCTTATGATAGGCCTATTCACTCTAGGGCTGATTCCCCATTGACGCATTACCGATATGGAATGACAAAGGATGCCAAGACTCATTTTCCACCCGCAAGCACTAGTTATGGTAGTTATGGTATGTCTGGTTTTCCCACACACGATTTGACATTTCATGTCGAATCTGAGTTCGAGCCTAACACTATGCCTAGGGGCACTCTCATTCCTTACCATGCGGTGAGGTTTGGGAGCACTAGTCACATTGCACCTTCCATCCCAGTGGTGGAAGCTACGTCATATGTTCCTCCTAGGTCTAGGGTTAGTGATCCCATTAGGATACCAGATCCGAGACGGGTAACAATAGGGAATAATACATACATTATTACTCAGGTCCCTCCGTCCTCGGTCCCTACTTCTTCAAATGTTCACCCTCCACCTTATTCACATGGTCCTTTGGGCCGAAACATTGCTACGAGTTATGTCCGTACTGCGGTTACTAGACCTGTTGTGTCTCACCCTCATGTACCACTCGTTCCCCCGGGAGGTCATGCTCATACTTCTAGGGGTCACATTCCTACTTCCGGCATGTATATTCCTACTTCTGGAGCATATGTTCCTACATATGGAGTGTCCTATGGGACATCTCATGTGATGACTTATGGAACGCAGTATGGACAGGGTTCTTCACCTTATGGGGGCGGGTATCAACAACCTGCTTACTCTCCTAATTACGGATTCGTAGCTCCTACTAGTCAAGGTCCACCACACTATGGTGTTTCCATGCCACCCTATACGGGTCATACGGGAGGAGGGAACTATGGCCAAGGCCATGGTGGTAGTCAGACCTATATGAATCAGGGAGTGGTCCATCGACCTCATCATCCTAGGCTCCCTTTCCTCGCAACTCTCAATCTTCCTGACTTGTCGAGATTAACGAACGATCCGGTAGCTCATGACCTAGCTTGGCCGGCTGTCCCTACCAAGCTTCCTTCGGACATACCTAAGTTTGAGGGCAAATCGAGAGAGGATCCTAGCGAACACGTTACTATGTTTCACCTATGGTGCTCTTCGAATTCCTTACATCAGGACTCAATCCGTTTGAGGCTATTTCAACACACCCTTACAGGGCCTGCCGCGAAATGGTATATAGAGTTACCTAGGGGAGCTTTCGCTTTGTTCGATGACCTTGCGATGACTTTCCTTAATCACTTCCAGCTACCAGTGCATTATGACGTTGGTACTGAACTCTTGTGAACATTTCAGCAAGATAAAGCTACACATATCTCTGATCATATTCAAGAGTGGCGTAGACAGAAGAGGTTAATTAAAGCTTTTATACCGCCGGAGTTCCTCCTCGAGTGGTTCCTCAAGTCGTTATTGCCATATATAGCGAAGGATGTTTCCACATCCAGAGTGCAGAATGAGGAAAAAGCGATTTTTAGGGTGCAGGAACTGGACTTGATCTATGCTCAGTCTGGTTTGTTATATGAGATTATTCCAAATGCTCCGCGTTCCAGTTTCGACCCCAAAGTCAAACCTGCACCACATGCCGATGGCATTGTGGGTTGTGCAAGTGCGAAACCTGCGGATTCGGTTGCAAAACAAGTTAGCCAATTGTCAATCAACCAATCTACTTTGGGACAAGCTACAGCTTCGTCTCAACCCGCCCAAACGATGAGTGTACTTTCTATGCAATCGTCGGACCAGAAGGGTAACCAACAGCCCGGACGGAATAGAAAAAAGGGTAAAAATAATCGTAAGGTTGGGAATAAGAATGAGAATGCTAATAGTAATGACAAGAACGGTCGAAATGCTGGGGGGGACAAGCAAGCTAAATGTAAGGTTAAGTTCCCTTGCAAGTTATGTAAGGACTATCACCTCACTTACTTGTGCCCTCGTATTGAGGAAGCTTCGAGATTCTTGGCACAGGGCCCAGTTGTGCTAACTAACCCTTTACCGCATAATCAAAATATGAACTTGAAGTCCCATGACCATTCTGGTGATGATCGTGATCCACTGGAGGGTAGTGGTCGTGGGTGCATTAACATGGTCCGTGCTGCGAAAGTTGTGACTCGTGCAAAATATTATGGCTCATCACAACCCAGCCCAGGTAAGGAACCTGATCCACCAGGGTCCCCTTTGCGTATTGAGAAACCTGTGGATAAACCTGAAGCTGCACCTCGCATTCCTAAGGGAGTCCTTAAGCGTTCAAGGCATAATCCAAATGCCCGAGCCGCCCAGAATTATTCAGTTGTCGAGGACTAGGGCCAAACTCCTTGTGTGATGTTTGCACTGCAAGTGCTTCAGAGTTGTCCTTCGCAAAGGAAGGCGTTGCTTTCTGCCCTTGGTGTGAATGATAATGATTCTTCCTCCGTGATCAAATTTGAAACCGCAGGACTTCAGCCTCGCTTGCCCTACTATGTGTCTCTTTTGATTCATGTAGAATGTCTTAATATGACATTCAAGTGCACTGTGATTGACGAGGGCGTTGTTGCTTCTGTGATGTCTTTATCCTGTTGGAAAGGTCTGGGTTCTCCTGAGTTGTCTAAATCAGCGACCATGTTAACTGCATTCGATGGGAGATCTTTTAGGTTGCACGACATCCTTCCTTCCCTTAAAGTCTGTTTGGGAGGGAAGACCGTTGCGATAGAGGTCGAGGTGGTTGATGCACCCCTTGACTACAATCTCTTGCTGGGTAGGAACTGGATGTACAATATGCAAGCTGTTGCTTCTTCCTTGTTCCGCTGTTGTATGCTTTCCACATAACGGGAAGATCATAATGATTGATCAAACAACATTCAAGAATCCGTCTGTTACCGCATCTTCGGGAGCTTCAATCCTGATCATTCAGCACTCTCAGCCGATAACTGAGAGTGTGGGTGTAGGCATGTATCCATCCCTTATGGGAATCTTTAGTTGTCCTGCACCGATCCTTATGATAGGATATAGTTCTAATGAGGCTTCGACATCTACGAGATCGGTGTCTTTTCGCATGAGTCATATGGAAGATCCTTGGATTCTTCCTACACTGAGTACTTCGAGTGAGCCCATCGTGACGGACGTGTCGTTGCCTGCAGCTATGATAACTTATCAAGCTAATATCAAGTGTGTTGCATAGCCTAGTCCTTCCTCTTCGAGGACGGAGGAGGAGGACCCTTATGTGCTGCCGACATGGGTAGTACAGTCTTCTCACGAACACGACTACCTTGATATAGTTTTCCTTTCAGATGAAGTGATTATTGAGGCTATGTCGGGAGTTGAGCCACCATGGGAGGAACTCCATCATAGATCGTACTTTCTTCTAGAGCTTGACCACTTGGAGCGTGAGGATTTTAGGGCGGTTCTTAGTCAGAGAGTTGGTAGTCCTATGGTTCCATTAAGCTCTCTTGGTCCGATGGCTGATGGAAACATGGCGAACATATCTTCAACGATTCCTATCAACATCTCTCGCAATCCTGGCACGATAGAGAATGTCTATATTGGGGTGGAATGTTCCCATGCTGAGATTCTTGAATGCACCGAGCTATTTAAGGAATTCCATGATATTTTTGCTTGGTCTTATGACGAGATGCCAGGTATTGACCCTTGTATTATCGATCACGAGATTAATACTTACCCCAACGTTAAGCCTGTTCGACAACATTTACGTGCGGTGAATCCTAGGAAAGCACCCACGATTAAGGCAGAGATAGAGAAGCTATTGAAAGCCAGTTTCATCTATCATGTTCCCTTGACGGAATGGGTCTCAAACCCCGTTCTGGTTGATAAGAAGCAGGGAGTGATCCGCATATGTACTGATTTCCACGATTTCCACGATTTGATTTCCTAAGGACAATTTCCCCACACCATTTATTGATCAGATTTTGGATGAGTGTGCGGGTAGCGAGGTGTTCTCCTTCATGGATGGATTTTCCAGATATAATCAGATATAGATTAAACCTGAGGACCAACATAAGACTACATTTATTTTCCCTTGGGGAACGTTTGCATATCGGAAAATTCCTTTCGGCCTTAAAAATGCCGGCGCTACATTTCAGTGGGCAATGACCTTGATCTTCCACGATCTCAAGTCAATTATCGAAGTATTTTTGGATGACCTTGCTGCTCATTCTCGCATGAGAATGCGTCATCCCTATCACTTGAGATTGGTATTCAAAAGATGCCGGCACTATTCGGTTAGCTTAAATCCTCATAAGTGCATATTTTGTGTGAATTCAGGGCGTTTGTTAGGATTCATTGTTTCTAAAGAGGGAATAAGAGTTGACCCTTTGAAGGTTGAGGAAATACTTCAGTTGTCTCCCCCGAAGAATATTCATCATCTACAGTGTTTGCAAGGCATGGCAAACTTCTTACAGAGATTTGTTGTCAACTTTTCCAATTTGACTAGAGGCTTCATGCATCTCTTGAAGAAGGACACCCCCTTTTATTGGGATGAGCGAGCCCAGGAGTCCTTCAATGCACTCAATCGAGCCCTAGCATCGGCCTCGGTGATTAGTCCCCCCGACTATAGCTGTGATTTTCTATTATATGTGGCCGCGTCATTAGAGACGATTGGTATGGTTTTGGTTCAAGAGGATGAGGAGCTCCAAGAGCATGTCATATATTATTTGAGCCGGAACCTTATTAACGCAGAGATTCGTTATTATCATGTCGAGAAGCTTGCTTTAGCTACCATACATGCGGTTCAGCGGTTGATACATTATATTCTCCTTCGCCAGACCTTGGTTGTAGCCCATGTCAATCCCTTTCAATTCGTCCTCACCCGAAGGATGATTGGGGGAAAATATAATAAATGGATTGTCATTCTGTAAGAATTCAATCTCGAGTTTGTTTCGGCAAAATCGAAGAAGTCTTTAATTTTTGCATAGCTTATATCGGATTTCCCGAGTGAGGCTGAGGAGTTGGTTTGCGAAGATAAGTTTTTCGATGAGCACATCTTCTTAATCTCAACGTTATACCCATGGTATGGGGATATCATAATATATTTACAAACATTGAAGACCCCTACTCACCTCTCGCGAGATGAAAGACGACGATTACGTCACGTCTCTAAGAACTATCTCATAGTGGGGTAGATTCCATTTTACGACGTTGTTTAACTCATGAAGAGGCTGAGGTAGTGCTTAATGATTGCCATGGAGGGGCGTGTGGTGGTCATTTATCTGGGCTTTCTACAGCTCAAAAGATTTTAAGAGCGGGTTATTTTTGGCCATCGATATTTAAGGATTGTGTTGATGCGATCAAGAGGTTCCACCCTTGCCAGGTGTTCGCACGTAATATGCGCTCGAAACCTACCCCGTTACATCCCATTATCACCGCCGGTCCCTTCACTAAGTGGGGGCTTGATTTTATGGATTGCAACCCAGCTTCGGTTGGGGGGCGCCATCATATTATAGTGGCTATTGATTACTTCACGAAATGGGATGAGGCTATGCCTACAGTAAAATCCGACGGTGAGACAGCCACTCACTTTGTATTCAACCAAATTATTACTCAGTTTGGGATACCGAAAGAGCTTGTCACTGACCATGGCTCGCACTTTCAGAACCGTATGATGGAAGAGTTTGCATCAAAGTTAGGGTATAAGCAAGAGCATTCCTCTTCTTACTACCCTCAAGCGAATGGACAGGTAGAGGTAGTGAATAAATCACTCAAATCCATTCTCCAACGAACCATTGCACAGAGCAAGAACAATTGGCACATCATGTTATATCCTGCTTTGTGGGCATATTGAACCGCTGTTAAGACTGCCACTAGTTTTTCTCCATATCAACTTGTACATGGAGTGGAGTCAATATTGTCGGTTGAATGTGAGATTCCTTCTTTGAAGCTAGCTGTAGAACTCTTACCGAACACTTCCCCATTGGAGGACCATTTGGTTCACCTTGAGCAACTTGATGAGTAGCGTCGGGATGCCTTGGTGGCTCTAGAAGTCAATAAATGTCGCGTAAAGATCCAGTATGATAAGTCTGTACGTCCAAGGAGGTTTAGTGAAGGAGACTTGGTCCTTTTGTGGGATCAACCGAAAGAACCCTTGGGGACAGGGAAATTTAACCCTATGTGGCGGGATCCTTGCATGGTCAAGCGTGTGTTAGAGAAGGGTGCGTATGAGTTAGTGGATTACGAAGGAACGGCCTTGGCGAAGCCTAGAAATGGGCTCTATCTCAAGAAATACTATGCATAATTTTCAGCCAAGGCTGCTTATTGTATATTATTGTACAGCTTTGCATAGTTAGGTCTTTTTCTTATCGTGATCGGGTTTGTGATTAGTTTCCGTTTCTTTTGGCAGATGTCAATGGAATCTTCCACCTACATAGGATTCACAGATGGTGCAAGCTGTCACACTCAACACTCAGCCTCTGCTTCTTGAGTGATTTATACTCCTATGGGTCAGGTACTGTCTTCAAGAGGTGTATTTCTACGACCATCTTTCAACAATGTTGTTGAATATAGTGCCATCATTGAGCTTCTACAGGATTCCATTTCACATGGCGTTCTCTCTCTTGAGGTACATCTTGATTCGAAGTTAGTAGTGTCACAACTTAATGGTTTGTACCATGTCAGAGATCCGACGTTATTGAGAAGATTCTTACGTGTGAGATTGTTAGAACGACAATTTGACAATATAACATATATACATATTCCAAGAAATAATAATCAAGTTGCTGACTCATATGCTAACTACGTGTTATATTGGCATTTGTTTCATTCACAGTAAATTAATCACAAACACAATTTTTACACTTGTAAATAAATGAACCGATCACCATAAAAAAAATTATATATAAAAACCAAAATGTGATAATACATAGTGTCATGATACAAAATTGGGGCTCTCGAGCCACCAACATATAATACACAGTAGTACAAAATGTATACACTCCCAGGTGTCTAATCCTGTGGAGGAGGAGGAGGGTTGTGATCATGAAAGGTCACTATGGCTCTAGCTAGCAGTCGAAATAATCGCACCCATGCGCATGGTACACCCACCACCTGCCACTGCATAGCCTCAGGCAAGTCCTCGACTTACGCCATGGGAACCCTATGTGTCAGTCTCACAAAATTGGTATGAATGCTCTGGAGCGTCTGCTCCGCATCCACACCTGTGATATCATCTCCTCTTCCCCTCCGTCTATGATGTGGGAAGCCTTCTGGCCACCGTGGTCCCACATCTGCACATAAATGGTAGATGTCACTATGTATTGTCATGCAAAAATATGTCTTTTGATTCCATATAATCAGAAAACACAAAAAAATTAAATAACTCAAAAATTTTAAAAAGAGAGGGTCGAGATTCGTTACCTATATCGCCATATGTCGATCTTGGTGGTAGCGGCATGTCTGGGTCCCCCTGGAAATCTATCCCTGCATAGTGGTAGTCATCGATGGAAACTATATGTCGTCGCCACCATGGAAAGAAGTCAGCTAGATATGGGTTGGCCACCCTACCACCCCCCAGTCTGTGCATAGCATTTTCCCAACGCCGTTGGGTCGAATCTCGAACCCCGTGAAGAGGAACGTCCACTTTGGGGCTCAATCCTGGAACACGCTCGAAGAAAAACATGCTTAGAATACTGTTGAACTCGAAGTTCCACACTTGACCTGCCTTACACTCACTGAGCTGATGTTTCATGTTGCTCAGTAGTGCAGTGCTCCAGTCGTAAATCGTGGGTCTCATGCACTCCATTGCATAGAACATTAGAGGTCACGAGGCCTGGTGGAGTGATGCCAAGCCTGCTATCCTTCCCAATTTCAATAGTATGTCCTTTAGGCCCAGCACCTATATAGTGTTGGTACGGACCTGACTCCCCACCTTCTCTGTGTATGGATAGCAATGTACTCGTCGATAGTCAGGCCACCTCCTGGCCCACCACGAGAACGAAGGTTCACCACTTCCCCTCGTCTAGAAAGCCTAGTAATGAAGTAGATGTCCTCCACCTCTATAGTGAGGGACATCCCATCTATCTGGAAGGCCTCCGAGTCTGGATCCCAGTAATCCACCAGCATCTGTAATAGTCTTGGTTTGGCCCTCAGACCACCAAGACACCAAAACTTGTAGAGGCCGCATGCACGTAGAGCTTATTGAGCCATTAGATCGACCCTTACTGCTTCCTCTACCTCACCATGTTCATGCTCTCTCCACTCTAGGACCATCCTACACAATAAATTGCCAATTTACCCATTAGATTATTGAAAAAACCTTATGCGCGGCCTCATACGCGACTATTTTCAAAACAGCTGTGTATGTACACGGGTTTGAGGGCATTTTTTGCGTATATCCAGCCCTATACGCAGAAAAACCCTCGATTTCCACGTGGGTCACAACGCCCTTTTTAGGTTGGCCTAGAAAGCTTAATTGACCATGGAGTTTGCTAAAAATTGCATCAAAATGAAAAAGAAGAGCATGGGTAAATACCTGGAAGAAACGGTAGTAGATTCCACCGGCTGGATCTCCTGGAATTCGTTGTTGAAAATCTGAGCTCAAATGGGTAAAAGTTTCAAATGTTTTATAATATTTTGAATTGTTTACTATTTATAGAAAATTTTCAAATATTTGAAAATTTTTACCCCCTTTCCTATAGTTTCGACATTTTCTAACCATTTTGGACCGTTTTTGACATAATTCATGATGTAGAGGACCTTTTTTAGTGTCGTTTCAGCCGTTGGATTGACCTGTTCGTGCCGATATCAGGTATCATGTCTACACTGGCATATAGGTTAGGTTTCATCACCATTTTCATTTTTCGTGACCTTATGACCACCTCATCATGACCTTAGGTACGAACCCACTCTATTATGTCACGGAACCTTCTTGCTGCTTTAGAAGTGGCATGATATGAGTGGTAGAGCTTCACCTTACATGGGTACCCTAGTTAGCGCCTTATTTGCATTTGGTGCCCATGCTGACGTTTTCTCTTTTAGGGTGTGGGAGTCCGTTGTATAGTACTGCCACGACATTTCGCAAGAGCCTCATACTCCTCTTGATCTTTTGCTGGCCTATTTTCGTCAGGACTCCCTCATTTCAAGTTGTGAATGCATTATCATGAGCTTTGCCTGCCTTATTGAGCTTTATGTCGGCTTCCCTGACATTGCGTTTCAGCCATATAACCCGAGCTCGTCTCATGTCTAGCCATGCAGAGCCATTTTTTATATCCTTCGCAGCTTGTTTCCTTTTTTACCGGGAGGGGATTTTTCCCCCGAGTATCGATATCCTACACATGTATCCTTGCATTGAACATAGGTATGTTCCACTGCTTAGAACTAGTTTGTTTTCCTTTATGACACTCTTCTCCTCCTAGTCTGTAACTATAAAGCAATTTTATTCTTTTTCAAGCTTTTTAAATAATTGAAAAAGTCCAAAAAAATCAAAAAACCAAAAAGCCGGACAAGGAAAGATGTTATCTTTGGCAGCTGTCGAGTCGTGTCGCCTTCGAACAGAGCACTGTATATCACATCCATTTGTTGGGTTATAGTTTGACTTTAGGAGCTGTACTCATTTATCTGAGTTTATCTCCAATGACTGGTTAAGCTCCCAGTCCCTATGGAGCCTCTGTCGATGCCTCCTGTGTCGCAGAGATGTCCTAGTTTGTATATCGATTTTGTGCTGCCTTTATTCAGTCACCATACGCCATTCTTCTCTTGTTTGAAGGAAGTTGAAACCTGCGTCGACCATTCCTTAGTTATTTTGACTTTGCATGTCGGCCATTCCCGGTACAGTTACTGGTTCGTGCACCTTATGATCGAGTCCTTCCACATTATACAGCTTTGCTGAGTACCTCATGTTGGATGATGGGGGATGCATTAATTCCCTCCTTCCAGCGGATTTCATCGCATCGACTTTAGATCATTTATTCTGGGATTGGAATCTAGAGTCATTTTGAGTGCCTTGAGACTTGTAGTCATCAGTGGCAGGTTCTCTCGCCATCGACAGTTTTTGGGAATACATTAATGTCCCCTGATCGATGGATCCTCTCAAGTGTTTGA
This sequence comes from Pseudotsuga menziesii, assembly GCA_001517045.1. Taxonomy (NCBI): domain Eukaryota; kingdom Viridiplantae; phylum Streptophyta; class Pinopsida; order Pinales; family Pinaceae; genus Pseudotsuga; species Pseudotsuga menziesii. The sequence continues at coordinate 133,978 of LPNX011093905.1, forward strand.
CCTCAACACATTTATTCACACTTGTTAGTTTGCACTCTAGTACCTTGATTCCCATTTTCATTATCGGTGGGTGATCTCGCATCTGTTCACGGTATACATTAATGACCGGTAATCAGATGATGGACTACTATGTTCGACCTCGACACCTCTATCCACATAGTAGGACATGTACTCGTAGCGGTTCGTGTAGAATACTTTCCAGATTGGTGGCATCTCTTATATGCTACCTCCTTGATCGTGCCAGTGTTCATGAGATTTCAGCTCTCGTGACTTGATCCAGTATATGTTAGACATTTCCAGCCACTATGGAGATCTTGATCTGTTATATATCTTCAGCCATTATGGAGATCATGGTCCTTTGTATATCTTCATCATGGAGATTCTGATCTATGTATATTGTACGTGGCAATGACCACTTATGTGATATCTTGTATCATGCCTATGCATGGCCATTGTACTCTTATGTATCCGGGACTGCTATATGTATTTGCAGTTGTGTGCAGAGTTGTATTATTGTACTATGTTGATTAGGTGGCTGGTCTTCCATTTGGGATCCTTCATCACTCCACTTCTGGGATGGACTTATAATGTATTTCAGCCATCGTATGACCCCTCTGACCTCACACATTAGGGGGCATCTGTTATAGCTGATTTCACCACTCCAGGTGAATCACACTTTGTATGGCCTTCCCATGTCCCGTTGTAGACTCCTTAGACCCCATGGACCATTTTTTGTCCTTTGATGTTTCCTTGATCATCCCTAAAAACATGTGAAAAATGATACACGCAACTTTTAAACCCTTAATCGCGTATATACGCGGGTTTGACCACTAAAACTGCGTACATCGGGATGTGTACAAAATCCAAATCCTTTTGGAGTTTTCCTTGACATGGATCCGACTCACTTGACTCCTGGCCTTCCCTATGCCTTGAGATCGCTCGGATTCGACCTTTCATTACCCCTTTGAAAATCTATATAAGGAACTCTATGGTACATTGAAGGCATATGAGAGAATTGAGAGCAAAGAAACTATAGTCCATTGTTGCCAAAACTTATGCTTGAGTCTGCATCCCTTGGAGCACTAGTGTGTTCTTCCCAAGCTTGCCTTTTTCTTGTGAGCTTGCTATCGAGAGATGGAGGTTTGAGGTGGTGGAGGCCCAAGTTGGGGATTCAGTTTCTCCAATTCGCAGACGTGTCGTCAGAGGTTGTATCTTGTAATCTCTGATTTATATTAATAGAAATATCTTTTCCTATCCAATAATGTGTGTTTGAATGAATATTTTATCCATTGGATTATGTCAAATGCTTATACATTATTGATTATATATGCTAGAATAGATCTAACACCATGATATATAGAATGCTTGTATTGTTTACTTGTTGTTGAGGAAGTAATCTATCAATTCAAGCTGAAGTTGGAAAGCTTAACGGGGATCTACTTCAACCGTCCGGAATAAGGTACGAGGTCTGATCCTTTAGTGTTAGGCATTTACTTTCTATTGCATATTGGAAAGGATTGATTTCTGGAGTCAAGCTGTCTGTTGTGGTACCCCAAGCCATAGGAATTTCTCTCCGTAACAAATATTATGAGCATAAAATGAAATAGGATGGAAAGGACATCTTCTAAAGGAGATTTGTTATCATAATGTTGTACATTAAGATCTGTGCAATAATAGACTCAATGGACTAATAGATGAGGGAAAAGGACTAAAAAGATCTGTAGTAATGGATGAATAAAAACATAAATGGGCAGAAGCATTCATTACAATTGACAAAATAAAAAATCCGCAATGGGTAAACAAATTCAATGTTGTATAATTCAAGTTTAAATAAGAACATATAAATTACCCCTCAAGCATTTATTACAAGTGAAAAAAAAATCTTAGCAATGAGAAAAGAAATTTAGTGTTGTATAATTCGAATTTAAATAAAAGCAAATAAATGCCCGTTGAAGCATGTATTACAATTGAAAAGTAAACTTGTGTTGGCTAAGTTAAAAATACCAATAGGAATGATATCTCTTAATAATGCACTTGTCACAACAATGTACAGTTAAAGGTGGAGAATAATAATGAAAGGAAAAAAAAATCCATCCACCCAAAAGGGACTATTAAAGGGATGACTGTAGATCTTTGACACGAGACTTTAGTTGTTGTATGTGCAACTGAGTGGAGAAATTTTACTCCTTTACTAATCACTTGCTACACCTACAACTGCAACTCCTATGAAAACGTCAAAATGCTATGCATGCAGCTTGGAAAGTGTGATAAGTGCTACAGAGTTGTAATGAGGCACTGAGTACTTCATAAAGACTACATTCAGTTTTCTTTATGTTGAACTATGATGGAGTGGAACCATCCGTATTATACATTCTCTACACAGGAAAAAAAGGGAGAGATGTATTCGTATCATATACTGAAATCTATACCGAAATCAAAATACCACTTTAATATTGCCTTTTTTCCCAAGAATGGATTCTCCATATTTAGATTTATCTAGAGGTTTTTATAAGAATTGGATAGTAATAAAAAAATAAAAATGAATGGACCACAAAACTTGAGCTCTGTTTCAAAGTAGGCTAGAAGCATTGCAGTGGCACCCACTAATTGATAGTTCTCCTTGAGGTGAGTTGATTAGAAAGGTATCCAGAAAGAAGATTTGCGGTGAGATACAAAGTCTCTGGAATCAATCCAAACTTGTAATGTACCTGCAAATCCAGGTGACAAAACGAAAGCAAATAATGATTAAATAGAGAAATAGTAATTATAACTGGGGGTAACATAATCGTTAGCAATGTACATATGTGAAGAAGACAATAGATAGAAGTAGAGCACCCACCTCAATTAACCAATTCGTGAGGACTACAATCATTTATCCATTGATATCTTGTTGTCTGGGCACATTTGTCTCAATTCGTATGTCCAATAGTCAAGAACCCTTGTAAATGCAAAATATATAGGAAGATGCAGTGAACAAAAGAATAGTACAAAACTTAAACCAAGCATGCATAAGAGAACAACTAATGATGATATATAATAATAGCATAATTTCATGAGTTAAGTTGATAGAAACTATAACATGAAGGGCCACAATATTGATTTGAAAGTAGGGAAAGTGAATAAAACAATAAGATGACTTGTCTTTCCAATTGCACATCTAGGTAATCTTTAAAACACTTGGACGGAGAAAAAATAATAAATACACTTTTCATGTGAAAATATTGATAGTAAAATGCTCACGCGAATATGAAGGTGAAAGTAATTTTAAGTAGGTATTTACTTCTCTAATGTAATATGATGTAGTATGCAAATAAGCATATTCAACAGTGCTAAAATTGAATTACATCCATAGACAATTCAAAGAGTAATACAACTGCATTTTTTGAAATGTAAACCATAGAGTGAGGAGAAAAAATCATATTAGTAGACACATTTATTTTGTACAATGTCTATACAGGTAGGGATGTGGTGCGTAAAGAAGTGCATGAAACACATGCAAGGAAAAAGTGGGTGTAAGGAGAGGCAAAAGGGAAATGCACAAAAGTACAGGAGATATAAATATCTTAGATATGTTGATTATCACTTTTGTAATAAGGTAATTAGAAGGAGGGATAAATATATGTTGATGTTGTTAAGTGGGTTGTCAATTTTTGGTTCTTGTTGAATTTTCTTTTGCGAGAGGGGGGGGGGATGGGGGTTACAAGCAATGGAAACGTGATTTTGTATTTAAACAATGAGAGTGGGAACAAAATTATATATGAAACAAAAGAANGAGTGGGAACAAAATTATATATGAAACAAAAGAATATAGTTGTATTGTGTTGCATGTATAAGGGAGATAAGGAGAAGCAATGCATGGGTATAAAAAGATATAAGTAAAAGAGGTTAGATTTGTTAATGCACCTGACATGCAATAGGTTTAGATGCAATTCAATTTTCCTCTTTCTTTTGGTGTTGGACACAAGCGCAATCTTGCATACATGTGTATTGAGAAAAAGAGAATGCTGGAGTTATGCGTAGGTCAACAAGATGCTTGACTCTGGAAATAACTGTAAATGTAAGGCCTTGGTGATCAATGTTGCCAATGTCAATTGTTTCCTTTTCTAAGGTCGTGCCTTATGCTTTATGGATTGTTAAGCCCCAAGCCATGCGAAGTGGAGTTTGTCTACATGATCCCCTTGTTACAGGTGAGATTGGCACATAGTTTGGGTTGGCATTATCCCATGGTGGGCCCTTGTAGTGGATAAAATTAACAACAACAAACAAATGAAGGTTGGGTGGACTAGTAGTAGTGTAGTACAGGATTGCAACAACTTGGCCAAGAGGTCCATTAACAAGGCATGCCTCGACCCACAGGTTTGTGGTAAGCATAATGTGTTGGCCAATGGAAAGTAGAATGGTTATAGATAGTTGTTCATGTTCTATTTCTAACATTGATGGTTGATTCCTTATTTGTGCTAAACAACGTGCAATTGGGGCATTTAGGTGTTTAAGCATTTGTTTGTTATGAAAGGCAACATAATTATTAGTCGAGAACAAGTGGGTGAAATTTTCAAATGTTTGGTTCTCATCTTGCAAAAGAGAATAATATGTCCTTGACATGATAAGGTGTCAGTCGGCAAGAGTTGGTGTTGCATTTCAGAAGTTGAGAAGGAGGTTGTGGAATGCAACTTGAGTAGGGTTGTCGCCTTGCTGACGAAAAACTGTGGAGAGTGTTGTAAATGTGTTGAAGCTACGCCATAGGGTGTTTCCATGCAATGCCCCTACATACATGGGGATATCTTTGACAAGGGGAAGTTGGCCCAGGTCACCGAAGAGGATTATAGAGAAACCGCCAGAAGGACAGGTTCAACGGGATGTGAATGCTTCACAAAGACGAGCATCAATACTGGTTAAAAGTTTTGGCCTGATGAAACTCATTTCATCAATAAGGATATAAGGTATAGGGAAAAGATGTTCTTGGAGGTTAGAAAGGTCTTGAACCTCAAGCGGTTGAAGTGTGGTTATTGGGATGCGAAGGCCAAAATGTATTGTAAGTGCATTATGTTAAAGGCTGCGACACTGGTTGGAGCAAGTAGGAGAAGGCCCATTAGAGGAAATTTCAACTCAAAATGGGCCTTTTAACTTTTATTCAAATTCCATGTCATCATGTGTTAGCCAATGAAATTGCTTTAAATTTGAAATACCGTATAGGTCTTAAACACTTTTTTAATATAAATTTGGGGATAGGTATCATAAAAAAACTACTTTTTTTGTTTGTGTTTTTGACATATCTCCCTGTGTTTTTACTCAAATTTCAATCGCGAGAGCTCATTGGATGTGGAATTTAATTCCGCATCCAACGAGCTCTCCTGATCGAAATTTGAGTAAAAACATAGGGAGATATGTCAAAAATACAAACAAAAAAGTAGTTTTTGTCTTTTCTTCCTCCAAAATTAATAAATATTATTTTATTATTTTAACTATTATTTTATTAGTTCATTTTAGGAGGCCCATTTTGAGTTGAAATTTCCTCTAATGGGCAAAGACGTATTTCTAGATGCGAAATGAAGTGCAGAATGCATCAACTAATCAAATAATATTTTACATTGCTTGCAGTTCCTTGGATGACCATTTTCAAGGGGTTGTTGTTTGTGTGTTGTCTATAGTGGGACATAATAAGATCAAAGGCAATGCGTTGAGTTGGAGATAAGCAGTTAGGAGAAATGAATGTTGAACAAGGGTGAATAGGTGCTTGATTTGAAGAATGGTTCACATCAATGAATGAGATGGTTGATTCTTGCAAGTGTAAAGGGATATCTGTGTGGGCCCAGTTGTGGTTGGTGTCAAAGTCACAATGACTAAGCATGTCAAGTTCATCAACTTGGATGTTGTCTCCAGGGTGTAGGTAAGAGAGGATCTCCCATTTGTACATGACCATGGGGGAGGGCCCATGAGATTCATGAGGGGAAGAGGTGTCAGAGTCAGTATCTGGGGGGGTGCAGGGTGGCATTCAACATGCCATGAAGTGTAATTGTCAAGGAAAGACTCCCAAGCTGAGACTATTTCCAAGTCTATGCATCCAATGTCACGTTGCAATGCAAGAAAAGGTTTGTAGAGGAGGAGTTCACTCCAATAGAAATTGACATAAAGATGGGAAGTTAAAGGAGGGATGTTAAAGAACCGAGGAAGGACACACACAACTTTGGGAGTTTTGTGC